>JAWQEG010001862.1:0-246443 GCA_033782935.1 Petrolisthes cinctipes | reverse complement strand
CTCATTACCACCCCAGGGATTTTGAAGTTCTGGGATGAAACTCAGAACAGCTGGAGTCATGATGTTTGGGTTTGGTTCATGAGGGTGGTCAAGCACTATTATCTGTAACTGTACAATTGTTGGTGGTTATGTTTGACGATGTTTGTCAATGAATCAAATCTACTGCTGAGGTACAATTGTCGAAATATAAATTGGAATAAAATGCTATGAGGTGTGAAGATATCTGTAAAGGAAACATAACTATGATTGTCTAAGACTTTCAACTCTCAGCCAAACACATCACTCCACACACACATACACACACACACACACACACACAGGAAGGTCACAGCGATTGACTCCTACAACTAACTGTGTATACAAGAGATGCAACTGACAGATATCTCCACACTTCACTATTTTTTGTCGCAATTAACTTTTTTCCCTACTGTAAGGATTGATTGATTAATTGATTGATTGATAAAAATTTCAAAGCGGGGCAACATCTTGGTCACATGGCGCCGAATAAATAACTATATTATGTGTTTGTAATAAAATTAATAGACTAAGGGTGGAATATATTTCTAAGACTACATCTTCGAGGAAAAGTAATCTTCGTCGCTATAATTTCACAATGCGAATTTTAGCGATGAAGAGCCTTTCCGTCGAAGAAAAAGTTTAATTAAGGGTCCCTGTGATGTCGTCAGAAACTTGGAGGAAATGAGTCCTTCAAAAAATATTGCCATGAGACACCACTTATATGGATTAAGTGAGTTTCGTGGCATAGTTAGGAGGAATTAAAAGCCTCCAATTTTCATATAATATCACAGGATCTTGAAGGGGAGATTCTATTGTTGGTGAAGTGGAAGGCTATTTAGTGATTCCTCCAAACCATGCCAGAGAACAGATGACCTTAATGGTAATAATAAGGGATCTGTTTCGTGGCATAGTTAGCAGGAATCAGTAGACCTCCAATATACCAACAAGATATTCTCCCATTAATAATACCACCCAAAAAATACAACTGTAAGGAAAGTTGATGAACACTTTGAAGGAAACAAAATAGAAAATCTGTGCAGCTGTGTTTTCATGTCTGTCTGTCATGATGCTAACCTTTTATAATACTGAATGAAGGTTACAGATTCCTTCATACTGTACCAAGGTATAGTGGGTTTACAAGAGTGTAATAATTAGTTTGTTCTCTATACTGTGGCCAATTTGTATGAAACAGTAAAACCTCCTTTTCGCCAACAAATCCATTGGCCAGTTAAGGGGGAAGTTTTGTGTTGGTAATTCTGGAGCAACTGAATCCTCCAAACTATTCCAAGCAACAGAACTCTACTATTTTTGTTCATCTGGTCCTGTTTCCTGGCATACTTTGGAGGAATCAAGGCACTCCAATGTACAAAAAAAAAAAAAAAAAAAAAAAAAAAAAATTACAACCTTAAGGGGAGATTCTCTTGTTGATGAATTGGAAGGCTATTGATTCCTCCTAATTACACCAGAAAACAGACGCCCCCAATGGAACTAATATAGGGGATCTGTTTCATGGCATAGTTTGGAGGAATCAGAAACTCTTTAATTCACCAACAGAGAATCTCCCCTTAAGGAACTCCGTGCATCATGTAGTAAAAAAAATGGATGTTATTGAGTCCTTCACATATTGCCACGAAACATCACCTACAGTATACTGAAGGAGCTTGTTTCGTGGCATAATCAGGAGGAATCAGAAGCCACCACCAACTCTCCTACACGATCACAGGGTCCTTAATTAAAAACATTACCAATTTCTATTCTATAACTGATCACCTGTCACACCGTCATATGAATCGGGGCCTTTCAATCCAACAACTAAAATTCCAACTCAAAGCAAAATTTCGAAATCAAAGTCCCTCATTAGATACGCCAGGTTCAACTGTGAGGAATAAACAAACATTTGTCTTCTTCAGTTTCCGTTCAGTTCATGTTTGTAATCATCGTTAGTAATTTTTGTTTTTGTCTTTCATGCAGGCTCGGGTATTTATTTCACAAAGTTGCGTTCATGTACAGTTACGAGCAGTAATACATACCTAGCGACAGTAAATAAATACACAATAATTATGATCTCCATTGGAATTAAGTTCGTTGGTGAATTGGACTGATTAATTAAAGCTTCAACCACCAAAGATGTATACTTATTAGTGCTCATGACTGTACACTAACAATAAATAAATAATCTTTCTCCTTCAACACATCGGATCAGTGAGGATGGGGGATGGGGGGGGGGGGGGGGGTGGAAGGGGGATGGGTAGGCAGTTATCATATAGTTTGTTTTCAAGTTGTCAGTACATTTGATGAAGGCAGTTCAGGTAACGAGACATCCTCATGGTAACACCAGATAATATTCCGGTAATAATTAAGGGGAGAATCTGTTTTGATAAATGTGAGGGCTTCTGATTCCTACAAACTCATCCAGAAAACAAAGAAGATCCATTAAGGAAGACCCGTTAAAGAAGTGTGTATGTATTATCTCTCTCTCTCTCTCTCTCTCTCTCTCTCTCTCTCTCTCTCTCTCTCTCTCTCTCACACACACACATTACAGGTACCATCAGGTGACGACAGGTTAGGTCTACCCATAGTACCCGTTAAGGAAGTGTTTCTAATAGGGGAACTGTTTTGTGACAGATAGGACGATTCTTTATTCCTACAGTTTACCAGAAAGAGGTGATGCCCGTCTCTTTTATTGGGTAAATTGGAGGGCTACTGATTCCTCCTAACTATCTCAGGAAACAGACGACCTTAATGTTACTGATAGGGGATGTGTTTCGTGGCCTAGTTTGGAGGAATCAGAGACCTTCCATTCCACCAACAAAAAAATCTCCCCTTAAGACTGATTGATTGATTGATTGATATTAGGCAGGTCAACAGCGAGGTCATATGGCGGCAGGACAATAATTAAGACACTCTAATCATACACCTGATATTATTAATCTATTCACTGTTTTTTGTCATACATGTCACTTATGTGAGTAAACAATGTTATCGTGTAAATATATGTAACAATCAGCAATTCTGAAGTCAATACACTGTTGCTAAATTTAATAATGGTCGTCAACACACGTCCACATGATAAGGTGTGTGAAGTGTTGACGTAATTACAAATGTAGGAGAAAAATAAAACAATATTTTATAAGTTATACCATTTCTATTATCCATATCTGCTTGTGAATTCTTGGATTGAGAATATATCAAATTAAATAATCCATACTGGCTGCTGGTGGACCGGTTAAAGAGGTGAGTTGAAAATTATCAGACTTTCAGCAATAGGTAATAAGAGTAACTTCAGCTCTGTACTTATTTGGGCAACATAATCTATAATTCTTTACTGTTTATGGAAATATATGATCTCCAATACTTTGAAATGCATCACGAGGCTGCAGTGTAAGTAGACAATAACAGACAAGACAAAAAAAAAAAAAAAAAAAAAAAAAAAAAAAAATCCATTTACAATTTTACTTAGTTATCCCTAAAACTACCATCAATATCTGTAGTACATTATTGAAACCTTTACAGAAAACGGAGTAACTTAAAGGATAAACAACTCCATTTTACCTTTATCTCTATCCTATTCAAATGTTATTATTAATAACTGTACTCGTAAATTTTTGATTTAGCAATAATATAAATGGTAAACTGTCATATCAAAACATCCAAATATATTACTCTTAGGTTACTCCTCCGCTCAGACAAGTACATAATCACCTATTATTATTATTATTATTATTATTACCTTGGTCAGTTCTAGAGGGCAAAGAGGTAAGGTGGGAAGGTTAGAAGGTAGACTAAGGAGGGGGTAAAGAGGGGTGTCAGATAGGCTACAGAGAGGGGAGGGTTAGAGGTGAGGAGTGGGAGGGGGGGGGAAGATATGGTGTAGGTATTGGGAGGTACGAGGGAGGGGAGATAAGGGGGTAGGAGAGGATGGTTTAAGGCAAGGGGGGGGGTGAGACATTGGGAGTGGATGGGGGGGCAAGGAGTGGGGAGAGAAGGGGGAGGGAGGGGTTGGTGTAAGGCAAGGAGAGGGGTGGGGGTGAGATATTGGGAGGGGAGGGGATGAGGGGATGGTGTAGGTAGGCTATGTGAGGTTCCAAGGAGGGGAGGAAGGTGGGTGGGGTGGGGTGAGGGGGAAAGGGAAGGGAGGGGAGGGGAGGGAATGGTGTAGGTATATGAGGTTCCAAGGAGAGGCTGTGAATTCCTTATCGACCCCGGGCGAGTCCATTATTTTCAGAGTGTGTGTGTGTGTAACAGAAGTCAAATTTACATTGCATAATCTCTCATTTTATCGCATTGTATTTGTCAGTTCTGACAATTATTTACTGGAAGTGACACAAAATATTCAACAAAACGTATCTCATCTGATAGAGTTCTATTCTTTGATTTCTCAAGTGACAAGATTAATTTTCAAGGAATTGGAGGCCTTCTGTTCCTCCAAAATCTGCCACTCAACCAACACACTACTAACTTTAGGTGTTGTTTTATTATACAAGTTGGAGGAATGAGTATTTTACAATTGGCTGTCTAAGCTGACAAACCACAGCTTGGCCAAAAAGGAAACAAATAAAAAAAAAACAGAGAATATTTAAAATATGTAAAATTAATTATTAATTATAAAAATATGATTCGACTGCATTATGAAATCTGTTTAGTACACACACACACACACACACACACACACACAAATCTGTTTAGTACACACACACACACACACACACACACACACACACACACACACACACAAATCTGTTTAGTACACACACACACAAACACACACACACAAATCTGTTTAGTACACACACACACACACACACACACACACACACACACACACACACAAATAATACCGAGATTCACAAATACATATTCACCAGTGAGTATCCAAACGAGGCCAGGCAGCCACATGTGAACAATTTGGTGTCTCTCACATAATATGATCCTCCACCTTGAAATAATATAAATATTTTCAGTATAAACTCAAATATTTTTTTTTTTTTTTCACACAACAAAGTGAATTCTATAACAGCAACACCTGGATATATATTTAATTTTCAATATGACTCCCTTTAATTTTGTGGTGCATATCAAAGTAATTACTAGTCTGCAATTTTTCCTGCAACATCAAAGGCCCCAAAGATTATTTTTTATTATTATTATCTCTCCTTTGTGATACTTATTTTTCGCTGTATAATAATATTTCCATAATGCCTCAAGTGTACTGTGTGTTCCGTGTACAACCCGAGGCTAATGTTGCAGAGTAATGTTGCTGTCTTATTTCTTACCGCCGTATACAGTAGTGTGTGATTGCAAAGAGCTCTATTTCGCGCTGCTTCAGGATACTTTAACCCTCGTCCCATATCCATCCATACATAGGCATTCATTGTTTTAGCAGATCCCTCAATGTCAGCCTTTCTCTTCTCATTACAACGTCATTCATTAGATGGTTTTTCAAGTCCCTTGTGGAGATCTAATGCATTTTCTTGTCTTTACAAATTAAGTGGGAGGAATGGGGGTTGTTAAAGTTTGCCATAAATACCTCTTATTATAATTTTACAAAAAAGAAAAAAAATATTATCGAGTCCAGGAATTGGTTTGTTATTGGTCTTAGTTATAAAATTTGATATAATTGAGATCCATGACATAATCTGGAGAAATACTTGCTATGCCTGTAGATTTATGTATACTGTAGGAGACGTGTATCTTTCTATACTCATGAATGGCTGTACTTTCCACTGAGCTGAGGCTGTATGGTATAAAATTAATGCTATACAAAAAATGGCCTTCAAAATTGCTGGACAGGAACATAGGAAAATATAGATCTGCATGAAACTAAACTGCTCTCCCCTCCATGCTTGAATGACATGACACATCACACCAGCCTCTATGGAACTGTAAATTAAGATCATATAATTAAGATATAAATTAAGATATAAAACCAAAGCATAAAACTCTAAGTAAAATATCGTAAGCCGTTTTATAAGTATTTGGAGAACAACGCTGACATATCCAGATCATCTATATTTTTGTATCAAACAGAAGTAACTGATGTGTTAGCTACGACTATGCTGACATTCCAAATAAAAAGACTATATACAGTAATTATATGAGCCACATGATTTAGCTTTCAGCAACAAATATGAAGTAGGCTACACATTTTTTTACAGGCCATGGAAACACACAGACACACAAAAAAAAAAAAAAAAAAAAAAAACTATGTTGATTTACAGGACTGGCACCAATGATTAAATCATCACATTACATACGGGAAAACAAAACATTATCCTCTACAATTTCTTACTTCCACTACGCTACTGTTTATGGAAGCAACAGTGGACACATTATACACAGACCTCAATTAGATGATAAAACACATATAAAACCAAGGGGACAACCAAGACTAATTTAATAACTCGCACCTGTAAACTAACTCTGGAATAACTATTAGGAAGATGGCATTTTATTCACCAATTTCTTCAACATTTTTCATTGCATTATTTTTTTTTTTCCCTTCGAGTACTAAAGAGGACGAAACGACAGAAGTATTATTTATGTGTAGTGCTTACTTAGCTTGAGGTATCTGTGGATTATTTTATTATGCTTGGAGTATTACTTTTAAGAGAGGGTTTAAGTTTACATTTACTATACAAAATTTTCAGCACAATTTATAGCTCTTTGATGCAGGTTTAAGATATATAGGGTGTATAATCTGTTGTGAGGGAAATGAAGGGCTACTGATTATTTCCTATGAAGCTGTGTATCATTATTGCATGTATTATGAGGAGGTGATCTATCTGCATCACAGCAAATTTTACATATTTTTTTTGTATTTTGTATTTTGTGTTTACGTATTTTATTGTATTCTTCTGATATAATACGTGGGATGAAGGTTGATAATATGTGGGATGGAGGTTGATAATATGTTGGATGGAGGTTGCGGAACGGGTGTAAAGTGTGATGAAACAGGATGGTCATAAAACGAGGTTCATCCATCAGAAAATACGTTTAACACAAGCCCTACATTCTAGTTCTAACAGATGAGTAGGATAATTAGGAGACAATTTGCAGTTCTATGTACAGTACAATAAAGAAAAAAACAACTCAGTGAAATCTTCTATGAATTTTCTTCTTTTTCGTACAGTATATTGTCATAACTCCAAAATTCTACTAAAATTATTACTCACAAACTTAAAATATATTGCTATAACAGGAGTACGTAAAGGCACGAGAAAAAAAATCGATGAGAAAAATTTTATAGCGAAGAGAAAATTGGAAGAACAGTAATATATCTGTATTAAACGTACTAATGAGCATTGTAAAAAAACTGAGCATATATATATATATATATCGTGTAATATCACATCGTGTAATCTCACATACGTTGTTATTACATACAATTTACTTGTATGAGTGAGGTGTGAGTTTGGTACCCAAGCAATTGATCTCCCATTCCAAGTGACCTTTATTCTGATTAGTTGTTGCTGTGGCTTTGTGTGTGCACTGTGTAGGGATTGGTGAAGTGTGCTGAGGTACCGCCCCTCCTCCCCATGACCTTACATAGTACTGGCTGCCACTACACCCAGCCACGCCCTAACACTCCAACATACTCCTTCTCTCACTCGTATCTGCACCACCAATTATTATCTGACAGTATTCCAAATATGTATAATTTTTATACGGCTGAAATCCACTTACTATATGACTTCCCTAGCTTCTGACATCATGCAGAGTTATAAAAATCAACTGGGGTTAGCCAGAATTACCCAGGAAAAGTTATTTGTGCACTTGTATGACTTTTATTTTCTTTTTCATATAAAGTCTTGGGTTCGATATTATATTTAGGGTAGTTATTTAATATATTTCTATAGAACTTTCATTTTTTCACCTTTTTATGACTGAACAAAGATATCACACAACAGCTTAATGGGAGATTCTCTTGTTGGTAAATTGGAAGGCTACTGATTCCTCATAACTAGGCCAGATAATAGATGCCTCCAATGGTACTAAGAGGGGATCTGTTTTATCGTGGGAGAGTATGGAGGAAACTGAGACCTTCCAATTCACCAACAATAAGAATCTCCTCATAAGTGTCTGAATGGTAGTTTTCAGTAGTGAATATATATTCTAGACACTATTACACATACTTGATTATTCATATACATATTCCTTGGCATATTGTAATGAGGACGAAAATGGGTACATCAATCCATAGACATTCACACTGCAATACTGTCAACAAGTATTTTAAGGTCATACACTCTAGCACTTCTTACCCTTCTCATTCAGGCTTGTAGAACGATAAATATGCCACATGACAAGCATATTATCTCATCTATAGTATGCATTTTAACGTAACAAATATAACAGGCTCCCTTATTTCATTTTCAAATTTTCACGGGAGTTGTAATACCATGAAAAAAAAAAAAAAAAAAAATTACACCAAATAAACCCAATTAAGTAACTATTTACAATGATTAAGCCTTACATTAGCTGGGTGGGAACAAGTCCATTTTGGCCACGTGATTATTAGCGACTGTATAGAAAGTGGTGTGGGATACGAATCAGTGATGAAGGGGAAGGTGTAGGAAATATTAGCCCACGAAGGAAGGTAAGGCTGTGAAAAGTATATATAGTCCAGAAGTAGAGTCCTTTTATTGCCCACCTTCCTCTCTCTTGGCTTTTCTTTCTGGTTTCCCTTAAAAAGTTTTCCCCTCGCCCGTGAAGTTGTGAGTGAGTGTGTAGGGGAGGTTGGGTTGACTCTCTCTCTCTCTCTCTCTCTCTCTGTGTTGTCTTTCCTACTCCTCTGTCTGTGTATCTGTCTGCCTTTCAGTCCTCCTGCTGGTCTGTCTCTCTTTCTGTCTGTCTGTCTGTTTGTTACACTAGGTTCAGAATGCCACACGTCAGGGATAACTCATTTGCAGTGACAATTCTAGACAACATTTGAATGGACGAAGATCAAGTCATTAGTTGTGTTGCCACATAATATATAGAAATATTAATTTTGAGTATATTTTGGGCTGTTTACATGATTTAAATACTTCGAAGAAAGAAAAAATAAGAGTAAATATTATAATGTTTTTCTCTTGCACTTTCTACTCGCTAATATTTAATGAAGAAAACATGGAATATTAATAATTTTTAGTAGCTAATATCACGTCATTATTGTCAAAGTAACAAGTAGAAATAATGGCAGAGCCGCAAGAAAAATGAGATCATAATAATAATGATTCAGTAAATTATAACATAATTACAATTTATAAATACCATAAAAGATATTTGGCAAACAGTTAATAATAATAATTATAATAATAAAAAGTGTTTAAATACTTGTTTGAGAGGAGGAGGGAAACTAAGAGGAATATAATTGGGTCTTTTGATGTGACAGAGTACCATTTATTTTATTGCTAAATTTAAGATTGACGAGTAAAGTCATTAATAATAACATTAGATAATAATAATAATAATAATAATAATAATAATATTAATAATAATAATAATAATAATAATAATAATTATTATTATTATTATTAATATTATTATTATTATTATTATTATTATTATTATTATTATTATTATTATCATAAATGAATTAATAATAATACAAACAATAATAATAATAATAATAATAATAATAATAATATCAAAGACATTAATGAAAATAATATAATTTAATAACAGTAAACGTTGAACAAAATGTTAACACCCCCTGAACTGAACCCCACTAATAACTGTCTCCCCCCCCACCTCGATGCAAATGGACCCACCCAGCCAACCCTCTGCGCATCCCACTGCTCACGCCTGGTATGAAGCCAAGCCCCTTATGCCCCGCCTACTCTTGCACCAGCGCATTACATGGTTAGGAATTAGTTAACGATGCGTCGGTGCCATTATAACTTTACGGACGGCTCACCAGGACTGTCATAATTTAACAGCGTTCCAAAGGTCACACCCTGACCTTTTTAGCCCCATTTAATTTTACTGGGAATTAACTCGTCGACACGCTTCACGATTTTTCTGAAGCTGAGGGTGTACGAGATGACTAATTCCTGAATATTTAACGACCCCCCAACCCAAAAGTTTTCCCAGAGGCCAATAGAGGCGATATCAGCAGGCCCTTCCTACCTCACCTGGAAGAGAGTTATTGATCCTCACCCAACACGAATTTACTAAGGTCTGTCATGGAAACGTACACCTCCATCCGTTTTCTCTTACCAAGGATTATTACACATTCTTATACGTTAACTCTTGTTTGGATAAGGAGATTTTGTTGTGTAATAAGTCATCTGGGTTTAGTCGAATGATATTATGGATTACGTAAAGCAATTGACTGTGTGTTTATTGATATAGTTGTTTGTTATTAATATGTCTATGTTCATGACGTCATTGCTTCTCTTCTGCATCCACAGTCGTCTAAAGTTAGTTAATTAAATGTCTGCAAAAAATTTAGGAGATTGAGGGTTAAATAATTTTGTGGTGTTCTCATCTCAGTTACTCTTACCTGTCCTATCTTCATCTGGCCTTAGTTTGTTGTACCACGAGAGCCTTAATTGGTGACACTGGTATCCTGAGACAGAACTGAGGGAGAGGAGAGGTGGTGGTAATGGTCACGGTGGGGAGGAACATGTTGCTCTCACTGAAAAGAAGCTTACAACATACAACACACCGCACACAACATGATAAAATATCGTTTGTGTTGTAGATGGATGCTTAAAATTTCTAGGGTTTTTCTCATTTCGAAAATATTTTAATATTTGATAAAATAAAAAATATATTTAAATAATTGGAATATATATTGAATTTGAATTATAACCTAAATTAGTTATTGAAAATTATTTTATAAAATTGTGCTGTGGAAGAAAATTTCAGTCATCAAATATAAACAATCAAATATGGAGTGGTGTTGATAATATTATTTTAATAAATATTTTATAGTACGACCCTAACATTTTCATAAGTTATTATGATTTCTACAGCATTTTTGTATAACTAATATGTTAAAAAATCGCGAAGAATTAATATAGTCCTATACTGTATACAGATAGATGAGGAAGAACATATTTCAGTAATTTTTATGTTTGCACTCATATGCATTATTATCCAATGAATAAAGAAACATTACCTCCAATAATTTGCATATATTTATGACTTACACTATGTCTTAGGAATTACGATAATTATACTGTATCTATGTTACCTCGTGCACAACATATATTAATTATTCATGAACATAATTTTTTACGTAAGAAACCCTATTAATTAAAAGGTTCCAAGATGTCCAACATCATAATATCACGTGAATATTAGAATGTATATTTTAGTTATGATAATAATGAGGTCTGGGTAAAACACGATGGTGATGAACAACCAAATTATTGTAATGTTGTATGGACTGACTTGGGATATATTTTCTTAGCTTATGTAAATCTAATTCCTCGGTATTGGTCTTGTCTAGAAAATGTAAAACTCATAATGTCAGTCACTTTGATTACAAGACAAAGTACAGTATTTTGGATAATGAAGGTTATATAATCCAACGAATAATACAGATTTTTTGTCATTTAATAAATTTTAATGCCATATAATATTATAAATCTCCAGTTATTATTGGCTGAAAATTCGGGACTGACGTTGTAGAGTAGATGATATAAAAATAATTGCAGATGTATGGATTTCTCTCCCACATAAAATAAAAGAACACAATATACTGTAATATACTATATGGGATATTATTAATATTTTTTTCCAGTCAGGATAATCTCTATGACTATTATAACATTTCAGCTATCATTTTCTTCATGAGCAAATTTAGCAAATGAATAGATATCAGAGAATGTTGGCGAACTGCAGGTTGTAATATTTCCTAATGCTGTAAATAAATTATTATGATTACTAAAAAAGACATATTCCCTTCAAAAGGTAGATGGTTCTCACTATGTGTGGTAAGGAGATAGTATACTTTTGATAAATTGGAGTGCCTTGATTCCTCCAAAGTCTGCCAGGAAACAGACCCAGATGAAGAAAAATAATGGCATCCTATTGCCTGGAATAGTTTTGAGAAATAATTTGCTCTAGATTTACCACCTAAAACAATGTGCTGTCTACCCCATTAAGACCATTAGTACACGTAAGCAATATGAGTGAGACACATGTTCTGCCACGTTGGTCACAGTAAAACAAGAGATGGCTGCAATTATGTTTCACCAGCAGCAGCAGCAGCAGAGTAGATCAGTGAGGGTGAAGGTGAGTAAGTCAGGGGGTGAAGGGAGGCAACACAAAGACTCCCAGACATCACTGAACAAGAGGCATGATTAACCAGCATCACATTCCTCTATTATCATATCGTTTGTTAATACAGTACACTGGGTTACAATCAGGTGGTGATGGACAGTAATAACCCTGCAAACAAAAGATTATCATTGTGATTTATGGAGGACAGAGTAATGTATCTAAACCTAGATTGCTTTTATTGCGTTGTTGATGTATTCTTATGCAGCTGGTGAGATATATCTGAAAATACCTCAGTAGTTTAGAGAAATATGGGTCCTGATCTTTCCAAAACTAAGCATATGGCCTGACTGGAACTGTGAATAAGTATTAATTCACAGCCTCATGGACTGAATTCTTAGCAAAAAAAAAAAAAAAAAAAGAAAAAAAAAAAAAAAAAAAAAAAAAAGAGCCTGCCAATAATGTCAAATCCCACAGGTTGGTACTTCAGTCAAAGAAACACACACGATCTTTGACATGGCCTTGTATAGCAATTACGAACACCACAAACTCTACTCCATTGACCCTCTCTCTCTCTCTCTCTCTCTCTCGACGCTCGAATTGAGAAGCCTAAGCACCCTACACCTGTCCCGAGTCACTATAAGATTAGGGTTGAGAGCACATTCCTTTTCTGGTGAGGTTGTCTTGGTGTTCCAGCGGACAGAGGAGCCAGGAAACAAAGGGTCTGTCAGGGGGGAAATCAATAGAGAAATCAATACTGAGAGAGGAAGGAAGGAAGGATGGATGGATGAGATGATGATGTTAGATGTCCACTGCCAACACTTACCTTCTCAAGCCACACCCAATCTTGTATAATTACCCTCCTGTAGTTGTCGACGTACCTGACCACATCTCTCGTATTTTAGTGATCTATGCATAATTTATTTTATATTTACTATTTCCCTAACACCACCCCCCCCAAAAAAAAACCAAAAAAACCACATTATTTATGCAGTTACTTGTTAAGCTTACATGACTTTTGCATCACTGTAGTTAGGGATCCAATGCCTATGATGCTATGGTGGACAAATATGAGGCAACTAATTAATTAATAGCTCGGTTGCCCAGGGACCGTTCATATTGTTGTAATGTTTGTAGGAATCAACAGCCAGCCTCCAGTTGGTTGGTGGGCAGTACAGTTACCTGCCATATTGACTGAGTTGCCAAGATGATGTGGTTTGTACTGTAACTTGTGTGTCGGTTCCTTCTACAGTATACAGTGTGATTGTCAGCACGACTAGGGATTTGTCAACGTATATTATTCAGTCAACATATCCATTGTCATTAATATATATTATATTAAATTCATTGGTTAATAAATATATATATAATCAAAAGCAATTAAATATATACATAAATAAATAAATAAGCAAATTAGTAAATACAAAAGGATATAAACAGTTTTATGAATAATTAAATCAATAAATTTAATAATTATCAAAACACAGAAATAAATAAATTAATGAAAAGGCAGTAGATAATAAGTATATAACAAATATGTACACAAATAAACGGATTACAAAAGAATGAAAATGTGAATAATAAAGTAAGGGAACAATATGAAAATTTATTAAAAAAAAAAAGTTGTGCTCCAGAATACTTGCATGTTTTATTGCTAAGTATTTATGTCTTTGAAAACTTAAGATTAAGCTATTTTATAATATATGTAATAATGACGAACTTATCTTCGGATTATGAAATTTTGCCATTTCTATAAAAATAACAAATTATTGGGTAGACAATTAGTGATGCACCAGATGTTGTTGGAAAATATTAATGAAACTTTGATATTAAGCTTATTCATGTTTATATACACAACTCTTTGAATATATTAATTTTCGTGAAAGAAATGAAATAAAGTTTGCACGACTAGTTCTTATTAATACACTTTATCTTTTCCGGCAGGTGAAAGGCTCAGGAAAAAATATTAATGCTTGTCGACTGTACGAAAGATTGTAGCATATAAAGATATTATTTTAGGGGAAGAAATACGCTCCTTTCCACATGCCTCAAATACTTCTGGTCATTAAAACCTTCATGCATTTAGACTCAACATTGCATTGGTAAACAGCGAGTGGAGAGAATTGAGTTGAGATATGTTCCTACTATGCATCCCAACCCATTCACTCTAACATCTGAGAAAAAGAAACGTGGGAGAGAGATGGAAAGAGCGTAGGGGAGGCAGAAATGGAGCGAGATAAAGTCAACCAAGAAGGGAGAGGGAAACGAGGCAGAGCAACAAGAAAAGTGAGGAAAATGAAGAGGGGAGAGCATGGATAGGGAGAGAGAGAGAGAGGGGAGGGAGGGAGGGAGGGAGGATGAAAGTCGGAAACTTTCTCCCTTTCCAATCAATGCCTTCCCTACACTCACACTCACTGCTTACCTCATCACCCCTCGGTCATTAGCGAACTGGAGGCTACTGATTCCTCCAAAATGGGCCACGAAACAAATTCCTTCAGAATAGATCCTCTTATTTCACATAATTTCAAGTAATCAGGAGCCTTCAATCACCGAAATCACCACAAAACCTAATAAAACTGAGACTTGTAGACAATTATATCAACCAAAATCAATAATCACTTTCACGGTTTTCCACAGAACGTGAAATGACTACACCACCATTATCACCACCAACACCACCACCACCACCACTACCAACACCACACCCTTCCCTTCAACCCTCACGCTGGTCCCTCTACAAAAAAGTTAGTTATGGGAGAGAGGGAGGGAGGGAGGGGGTGGAAGGTATTGAACGTCTGGAGTCGAGGAAGGTTTAAAGTCTTAGTGACGGGGTGTCCTTTCGATATTGTTAGGTAAATGCTAAACCATACTTCAGATCCCATACTCAAATACTATAAGCAGTAATGTACAGCTATGCATGTCCTTCCACCGTCACAGTATATGTATATTAAACACCAATATCCTTCACCAACCAAGGAGGGGAAAGCATTAAAGCAATTATTACTATGAATGGACGACTAATTACTTCTCATATTCAGCTGTTAACACTAATAAAATGTTCATGTTCCTCTCCTTCGCCCCTCTCTCTTATGATTTATCCCTTCAAACCCCAAACATAGTCATACACACACATGCCAACATATGCACACACCACAGCAAACACAGACACACATTTACAGAAACGTGTCTGCATGTGTCCAAAAGCCCACACTCTCTCTTAACGTTCCTCCGTCACTCCCGCTAGCCCCCTCTCCCTTTCTCTCTCTCCATACACATCTCTCTCTCTCTCTCTCTCTCTCTCTCTCTCTCTCTCTCTCTCTCTCTCTCTCTCTCTCCTTTACATCTTTCGGAGTCTCTTTTTCACTATTCCTTCTCCTCTTCGCTGGTTGTAAGTTTCCCTCGCCACCTCCTCCTCCTCCTCCTCCTCCTCCTCCTCCTCCCTTCACTCTCTTTCCTTCGTGTGGGTAAGATAAAGTCTCACTCTAACTTTAGAAAACAACTGTGCCCTTTGCCCAGTTTCCCCTTCCCCTCGCGCTCCCCACCCTCAAGGAATGTACAGTATTGGTCACAGAATCTCCCCGTTGTGTTTCTTGTCTAGTCATCCTGAATCGATTTATCATTTACTTACTCACACACGACCACCGGCTGTATAAGAACTGTCTGGGATCGAGTTGGTTTAGTCTTATGCTGCATTTTGTAAGGTTCAGCATAGGTTTCCATAAGGGGAGATTCTGTTGTTGATGAAGTGGAAGGCTACTAATATAATTATACCTTCAAACTATACCGGAAAACAGATGCCCACAATGGTACTAATAGGGGAACTGTTTCGTGGCATAGTTAGGAGGAATCAGTAGCCTTCCAATTTACCAAAGAGAGAATCTTCCCTTAAGCAGTAATATCGACCCATGGAATTTGACATTTTCGTTCAGACTGTTTCCTTTCTGGCTTGTCTCGAAACGGCAAATGACTGACGCCAATATTTTTGTGTGGACAAGTTGGAGGGCTATTTTATTAATTCCTTTTAACCAGGCTACAAAGCAAATCCCATATTGGTATACTGAATTAATCTGCTTCGTGGCCTAGAGAGGATGAATCTAAATCCCTTCAATACCATCACGACAAATGTGTTCGTGAACCTTCTTGGGCATACATAGATATCACTGTAGCTGCCATTAATTAACACCATATACAGGTTCGTAACATAAAGCAACAGAGAACTGAAACAAAACTTCGATTCACATAATATAGAATGATGGACATATGAGTTTTCTATTATATTTAATCTCTGTCTAGGATTATTTCAATTTCATTATATCCTTATCAAACACTTCACGCGGCTGTTATTGTATTATATTTAATGACTATGGAAATACAATTGTTATATATATATAACTTTATTACACATTATCATATTAGATAAAGGTAAAAAGATTTGTGGTCCCTGAACATTCTAAGCTGTTTGATTAATTGTTTGTTTGTCTACTTGTTTGTCTATCTGTTCGTTTGTTGACAAGATAGGTTTTACAAATGGTTATATGTGGATTAAAAAAAAAATTACCTGTTAGAAGGACTAATTTTGATATAGATTTCGATCGATATCTGAATTATATAAAGCTTGTACTCTCTTAACTCTCTTGTTTTGGAAAAGTTATTCGGGTTCCTTTACTCTTGATGAGACCTGAGAGGCTGGCGTTCATACGAGCTATGCTTAGGAATACAGGTTTAGCGATGCTGGTATTGCTGGCGTTGTTGTATGCTATAATTTTTCTTCCTATACATAAGTCCAATCGATTGAACTGAATCTCTGGCTATCCATACTAATTGCCTATATGAGTCCTGCAATATCGGTCATAAGCACTTCTCTTTGAATGACGGTATAATGCTGAGAAAACTATCATATACATACATCCTTATGCAGGAAAAAACAATAAATCGAGACAAAGCTGAATGGTTACCTAAAAAACTAAATGGTGACCTGAATATCGAACTGGTATAATTTTGATGCAGATGTGAGGGAAAGGAGAGAACACTGTCTTATTTTGGGGCACTGTCTTCTGTTACTTAATCTTATATATCAACTGAGCAGCTGTCCACTATTTACCAACAGTCAGAGTTCTGCATTAAGTTTCATTACTAACCACAATCTTGGGGTCACATGCTATTGTATAGAAATGTGAGTAGCAGTTCCATTTTTTGTTGTTGAGTAACTTGTACCTTTTACACCATTTGCTACACTAGACAGGCGGACCAGCGATACATTACAGTAACATTAGTGATAGATTTTGACACTCCATCACCAAAGGGAAATGAAACAATGAAATTATCTGAGCAAACATCGAGTAACAGCTGGTGACTTCAACGGAGGGAGAAAAAGGTATCCTGACAACATCGCCATAATTATACTCATATAATAATAAACACGAAGGATAAAAAATGAAATGAGACACAGCTGAAGAGAGGAAAGAGATATGGCTCGAATCCGAAGTGGCGCCAAATCCCTTAGAGTATTGCCCACATCCTAGTAAGTAATATTGACCTACTGGTTAGGGACGAGTAAATCTTGTTTAACATATGTATCATTAAAATATATTCTTGCATCTTGTAAATTTGTAGCCGAGTATTACACTTTCACTATTATCTAACACCATCACAGGTTTTTGTAATACCAAGTCCTAGAGAAAGTAAATTATATAATGTTTCCTTCACTCGTAAAATATAAACTATTGATATATTCATAAACTGTGAAATGACATACAAAAAACTGCCAGCAACTACATAAATTATATATAAGTACAAAAAAATAAACACCAGCACAAGGCTCTGTTTACTCTTAGTAAAATTGGTAAAATAATCACAAATAAAATTACAGTAAATTTAGTGTAGTATTAAACCTTTAAAAGTGTGGGAAGGCCAGGAATGTTTCACGCTAATAAGAAAAAATGTTTTGCGATAAAGCAAAATACTTAAGTTGTAAACTGTTCTGTAAGCTTAAAAATATTTGTTTTCTTGTGAATCGAGGTTGTGTATAATTAAGTAACTTTTTAAGCACGTTGTTTGATTAATTTGTCATTATCAAGTCTCACACAGACAGCATGATATACAATTGTAAGGCATTTCCACGAGTGTTTGATAGTTTTGACGTTTCTTTTTACATTTAAGTTGTGCATAGATTAAGGAACAACCTATAGACAACAGCTTTTTACACGACGACCACCTAAATCCAGAAAAAAGGGAAACTGTTTATTTACCTGGTGTGACCTTCAGCGTGAGGACGAGCTGAGTGGTGTGTAGTCTTTGTTTACTTATCAACGAGACACAGGCGAGGCAGCAGCCGACCCCCACACTCCCGCTAGATCCCACAACAAGTAAGAACACTTCCCAAACTTGTGTGACTTTCAATCAGAGGGCGTTAGCATTTACGGCCCGTAGGCGGTGTATCAACCCAGTAGGCTATGTTACTCTCATGAGGAACTCTTGCCAATTATTATACTGTAGATACTTTAAGTTTGTACAAAAATGAGATTATTAGTATTACTCATAAAGTATATTTTTTATTAGCTAGAATTTTTTTTGTATCAACGTTGATTTATAGTTAAGTGATAAAGAAGAGACCATAGTAATGTGATAAACAGAGATGTTCTTGGAAAAGATTGATTCATCTCATTAAATACGCATCAATAACTACCAAAAGCGTATGCAGTATCTTGAAAGAATTAATATCATAACTACAGTGTTCGGTAAGAATGGAAATTTCATCATGCATTTGACTATAAAAAGGAATACAGTTTATCCTGGTCAAGAATAGTTTTTCTATACTTTTTCTATACATGATGAATATGCAAGATGGTAGCAAAAGACAAATATAGTTGTTGTAAAGCATAAAGTAGAATGAATGATTAAAACTAGGCGCCACAACAGCGAGGTTATTTACCCCAGAAAAAAAATGGCTGAGCACAGAAAATTGAATTAAATTAAAAGGCAATAAAATAGAGTAAGAATGAGAGAATAAACGTAATAAAAAGGTGAACAAATTGTTAAAAGTCGTGCAACTAAAATAAATTAAAGGAAATAAAATGAAAAGCGTAAAATGGATAATTTTAGGAAATGTTAAGGGGCCCTGTGATTTAGTCAGAAAATTGGAGGTAAGTGAGTCCTTCCATCATTGCCACGAAACTCCACCAATATTGGAGGTGTTTGTTTCGTGGCATAGTCAGGAGGAATCAGAAGCCTGTAATTCTCGTACGCGATCACAAGGTCCTTTAGTAGAACGATCATAAAAATATATATATATATATTTAGTTGCTATACCCAGCAGCACTAAAATCCAAAGATTATCACAGATGTCATTCAAGTTTGGGTATGGCAAACTTCAGTAGATGCCAAATTATTGTTTCCTTTCATAGTCCACAATAATTTCTTGATATTCTATAACGTATATCGAACCAGAGAGAATAAATAAATGAGGAGGAATAAATAAGAGTGAATGTATTCCCCTAAGATGAATATTACTATACATTTATTTGTGCTGCAATTTTCGTACTTATATTCGCAACTAAGATAAAACAGTATAAATTTTCTAATTCATTTTCACAAGATTCATTGCGTAAATACTTGTGCTTTAAGATATACTGTATTTGTCCAAAATTGTTGCACAAAAATATCAGCCAGGCATTATACTAAATACTTCAGTAAATTTGTATGTGTGTGTTTTCTAGATGACAGTAATTACTTTTCCATATCACATGCACTTCTCACTTTTTACTGAATAATTATAAATGTAAAACCTATCACCGGAAATGATAAGAACAAATTTTTCAAAGTACCTTAACACCTACTCATTGTAACACTCAAAATACTGGACCGTGAAACTTTTATTTTGGCAAAAACATGACGAGTGTAGTCAGGTAAGGTAAACCTCCAACGCAAAATCACATCACAAAAGTCCACATGATTTTGTTTCCTGTAGTTAAGCCTAATACTTTATCTCACTAAGAAAGCGTAACTCTTAGAGCTTATCAAGATGGTGATATGATTAAGAATATTAAGAAGTATAATAACGACATTCGACTATTTGACTCAGAAGTTGTTTGAGGGCTTGGCCACGCATTAACAGCCAAACATTATACCATTATAGAAAGTATCACCAAAATGGAAATTGCTTTAAAACCTTTCCATCTCTTTGCCACAGGATTTAGGATTTTGTTACTTACATGCGACACAACTTTCAAATGTTAATAGTAACTAAACGGGAAACTTTGACACAAAGAGTCACATGCCTTATTGATCTCTTTCAGACGAAGTAGCAATAACACCATTCAGACGAAGTAACAATAAAATCAATGGAACTAAAGAAGACATTGTTGGTGTTAGTAGCGATGTATTCAACAAGATGGTTAATGCCACCAAGTGTTGCAATATTGTCATCAAAAGAGAAAAATCTCCCTCAAAGTGAGACCAGCAAGTCTGAACCAAGTGTTCAGTCGCAGATTTCGAATAACGAATATTGTATAACAAAAGAATCCTGTTATCAACAACTACAACAGTTAAATGGAAATAATGAGACATGGAGTTCAGGTCCCAGCCACCAGGTGAGACTGAACGCTGCGGGAAAGTCAGTGAATGCAGAGTCTCTGAGTAGGCTCCTGGTGACTGTAGTTCAGCAAGAACTGAACAATTGTAGTCTGGTGTTGGTCTATGATGCCAGTGACCTGTACTCTGTTGTGGTGAAGGAGCTGCTGATGCTGCTGCCTAACCACCCAAAACAGGTGTGTGGGACCTGCTCTCCTACATATTGTTCTGATAAAACACAATGTTATTGGTAATATTTATTAATGAAATAATGCAAATAACCTATAAATTATTAGCTGCCTGGAAATTCGCAAAACAAGAAATATTAGTACCCATGAATTGGTGCTACGAAAAATGAAAAATGAAAATACTTATCTGGTTGTAAGGTGGTGGAGGTAAATGGGGTGGATGACCTGCTGGGTGTGTTGTGGGTGTCGACGGGGTGTGGTGGCTACCTGTTGCTGCTGGACCACCCACAGCCTCTCCTCACCTTCGCCAACACTCACCACCACACCTGGGACTACCACGGCAGGTACTTTGCTGTCCATTCTCAAATACAACAATGACACAAGTCTATAATAACAAACACAATATACTTTAATGGGTAAGATGGTATGAAAAAATATTTTGGCGATATATTTAAGTAATGGAAGTTAATAGAGTGTAAATATTATTATGAGTACCAGGTATGTGTTTGTGAGCCAGAGGGTGGAGCAGGTGGAGGCTCTGGTGGCCACCAGGAACGGCAAGAAGACGGAGCACATCCTGGGAGTCGTCAAGGTGAGACACCTTTGTGGACGTCCAAGTATTGACTTTATACACGTGAGGGAGAGTGGAGGTGTACATGGAGGTGTTGCTTCCACAGGGTGGCCAGGAGGGAGAGTGGAGGGTGTACATGAACATGTTGTACTGGGGTGAGGGAGTCAGGCCCGTCACCACCTGGCGTCACCACAGGTTCACCTCTCAGAGCCAACTCTTCCCTGACAAGTTGGATGACCTTCAAGGTGCTGGCCTCAGGGTAAGCAACAACTATAGTAGCATCAACAAAAGTGAGTACTTTTTCATAGTGTTATCATCAGGGAAACATAAGAGTATATTTTCAAAGACTGTGTCCTTGACAAGGAATGTCAGAAAGCCTTCAACTAGAGAGTACCCACAACATGAGGTTAAGTCTTGTCCATTGTTTAAAGGACCTCCTTCAGTAACTCGTAGGATATATATTCAACACGAAGATAACCCTTATCTTTAAACTTTTACTTTATGCCACACATTTTAACTTTCGCAGGTATCAACTTTTGAGCTGGCCCCGAGCATCATGTACTACAGGACTGATAATGGAACACTGCTCTTCCGTTATGGTGAAGACGTTGCTGTTGTTGAAAATCTCGCCAGAGCCCTCAACTTCAGCTTATTTTTCGCTGAGCCTGCTGACGGTACTTTCTATACAAAAATTCTACACTTGCTGTTTAGTCTACACTGTGCACAGACAATAATCGTAAATATCATGCACGAAAAACTTATAATAATCTTGCAACTTTATTGAAATATCATGAAATAAATTAAATGCAAAGCCAATTGAATGAATAAACAAACACTCTCATGAATATAATCAATAGCTACCATTTGAATGATTATAAGAATGAATGAGTATAGGAATGAATGAACAAAACCCACCCATGACTAATGTATATGTATGTGTGTGTGTGTGTGTGTGTGTGTGTGTGTGTGTGTGTGTGTGTGTGTGTGTAGGTGAGAAGTGGGGACGTCGGGACTCTGAGGGACAGTGGACCGGGATGATGGGGGAGTTACTGCGAGGGGAGGCAGACATGGGAGTGGCTAACATGTACCTTGTTCTACGTCGGGTCATGCTTGTTGACTTCACCGCCCCCTACAGTGCCGAGGTGAGTACGCTGAAGGAGGAGGAGGAGATAGAGAGGAGGTGGAGGAGGAGATAGAGAGGAGGAGGAGGAGGAGGAGGAGATAGATAGGAAAAGGAGATGGAGTGGAGGAAGAGTGAAGGAGGAGGTGGATGAGAGAGAGAGGAGGAGGAGGTGGATGAGATAGAGAGGAGGAGGTGGAGGAGGAGATAGAGAGGAGGTGGAGGAGGTGGAGGAGGAGATGGAGTGGTGGAGGAGTGGGAGGTGGATGAGATAGAGAGGAGGAGGTGGAGGAGGAGATAGAGAGGAGGAGGTGGAGGAGGAGATAAAGAGGAAAAGGAGATGGAGTGGTGGAGGAATGGGAGGTGGATGAGATAGAGAGGAGGAGGTGGAGGAGGAAATAGAGAGGAGGTGGAGGAGGAGATAGAGAGGAAAAGGAGATGGAGCAGAGGCAGAGGAGATAGAGTGGAGGAGGAAGTGGAGGTAGAGTGGAGGAGGAGGTGGAGATAGGGAAGAAGAGGAGATGATGGAGATAGTGGAGAAGAGGAGATGGAGATAGAGAGGAAATGGTGGAGAAAGAGAGGAGGGGAGTAATGAGAATGATTGATTTTCTGATTTGAGAGATATAATAATTTACTCATTAACTGATTTACAGAGAAGAACAGGGGAGCATAGGAGGCAGGAAAGGTCACCCTAAATTGAATATAAAAACAATAAATTCCTAATAATTCTCCGTTCACATAAATAATGCTACTAAATATTTCACTAATGGTAGCCAGAGAACAGTCAAGAGGAGGAATGGTGTGTAAGGATCAAATGAAGAATAAAGACTGATAATCATTAAGGTAATTTAGAACGGCCAAAGTAAATTGAAAGCAATTGAATACCGACGTGTTGCTCCCTTAATATATTGGTCCTACTGTTTAAACATTTTAAAGTTAAAATTAAATCTGAAATGAAAGACATTCAGAAAGGATGGGGAGAGGAGCTAGACATTATTCTCAAACTGTTATTTGTTTTCTGTGTTATTATTATTTTTAAATATTAATCTGCAACAAAACAATAACAGATATCATGCTTCATGGCGAGGGTGGAGCCTCCACTGCCCCGTTGGCAAGCCCTGGCCTTCCCGTTCCACCCGTGGACTTGGCTGGCCTTCCTCGTTGGTCTCATCTTGTCCGGACCAATCCTCTTCCTGCTGGTTGCCGCCAGTAGTAGATGGTGAATGTCCTCAGCATTACTGTAGGCAACTGTCATGTTATATATCTATATGTAAGATTAGCTCCTTAGAGAACTCTGGTCATTGTGGACAGTACAGTAAGAAACAGCCTATACAACCCACACAGTGATAATCATGTTGAAGATTTTGGCCAAATATTGATCACCATTTTAAAAAACAATGATTAATTTGTTAAGGTACGAGTATTATAGACAGGAGAAATAATAATATTCCATGAATTACCTTTAGAACATGACAAATATTGAAGTAGGTTTGGTACTTTTTCAATGGTCCAGTGGTGATGAGACAACCAGTTTGGCTGGACTCGGCTCATCCTGGACCTACACCTTTGGTCTTCACTTCCGTGAGCCTCAAGCTGTTGTCCCTCGTATGGACTCCATCAGGGTGTTTGTGTTCTTCCTGTGGCTGTACACCATGATACTCACCGTCGTCTATTCCACCAACCTCACAGCCTTTCTACTTGTTCAGAAGCCCCCGACCTCTATACAGAGCATCAAAGATCTCTACGAAGCAAGACTCACGGTGGCGGCCTTAGGAGCCGTCCATAGCTACGCCTTGGCTGCCTCTTCTGACCAATATCTACAGGTAAGTTAACAAGTGTATATTGAAGGATAAAAGTACCACCAATCATATAAGTTTAAATCCAATATATCCCGTATATGAAAACTGATAGTGTTTGGGGGAGACGCATTGAAAAAGGAAGACTTATTATAAATGTGTTCTTACTAATTTGTCAATCTATTTAACCAAAACCTGAACAATGTGCTATAATCATGAGTCACAACACGACCTAATGCCAGTATTATAAGCTATTAACTTATATCGACACAGAAAATACTGCCAAAGAACAACTAAAAGTTAAAAGGAGAAGAAAAATAATCTAAGATATTTTTTTGAAATTTGTTCCAAGCATAGAGTTGAGGGCAAGTCTGTGATTGTCTGGTGCTTCCTTCCTAAGACATCCACGACACAGTTTCACAGTAGTGCATGGTTCCTTCCTTCATATTCATGCACTGCTGTATACTGAAATGTTTCTCAGTCGTTACACAATTTTATAACAACAACTATTTCATATAATTCTGTTGTCAAGGTTACCACATACTACATATTTTACAACTAGCTGCACTGCCCAGAATTATTCACATAAGTGTTTGCGAATCGATCGACCACGTCCATGATAATATGTATGTATCATAACCTTCTCGGCAGGGTCTTCTTGATGTGTACTCAGTATATGACTCCAAGCAGGCTGCCTTCCAAGACGTACTGATGGGGAAGGCTGTGTTTTTACAGAGTACTGGCTTCATTGACTTCCACGCCACAACTCAGTACACCGTGAGAGGAGTACCAAGTGTTAGGACAATGAAGGTAATTCAATTAAAAATGTAAAATGAAAAAAAATACAAATTGCATGATGATGTTTGATGAGGGAAAATTATTATTATTTATTCTATTGCAGGGAACACAGCCAACAACATCTTCCTGTTTGTATTCTGTACTTTATACTTTATAAAATTTCTTTCCCACTTATGGGAATTATTCTAATTGTGAGGAAGTAAAGCATAACAAATATCGGCTTTACAACCAAGTAATTTGACCTTCATAAAAGCCTCGAGGTGTGGCAGGTTCATGTGCTTGCAGTTGTAAGGATAACTATGCATTGTAAGAGGCCATTTAGATCAGGTTTCTACATTCAAAGCATTTCCTACCTCCCGCTCTAGCTGTACAAAGACTATTTCCTCTGCAGGAATGTTTCTCCCCGTACAATGTGGCCATGGCTCTCCAGCAACACTCACCGCTGAAGAAAGTGTTTGATGAAGTTATTCTTCGGATCCAGCAGAGCGGAATTCTCAAACAGTCTGTGTCGGATGCTTTACGATTGGCCTCTACTACAAAGGTTAGGTTAGGTTTCATTCATTCGTAAATTCATGAGGGGAATTAATATGGAATAATTTTGCTGGCATAGTTCTTAGTACATAATCCCCCAAATTTTTTTAAGGTAAATACAGGAGATATTTGTGGCTGAGAAAATGAGTGAAATCCGTTAGAAGCCGATAATTCTCTCAAATGTAAACATTCCGACATCAAACAGTTTCACCGGTAAATGGGGTTAAGCTACTAGGCCAATAGTGTACAAGCACGAAGGAAAAGGCATGAAAACAGGATTATCATGTGTTTATAATATTCTTTTGCGGCAACAGAATTAAAATTTGCTGATGTTCAATTATTATGTACAGTATTTGGACTAGACCTGAATAATGTCAAAGCAAGAAAGTGAATGAGGTTTTTACTGTATTTTGAGTGATAGAAACTATCTAAACTATCTAAATGTCATTAACTTGTGGTGTTATAGGAGTATGGTGGTGATGGTGGTGGTGGTGGTGACGAGGCAGGGCAGGGGGTGGAGGAAGAGGGAGCAGTAGTGGCCCTCAACCTGGACCACATGCAGGGGGTCTTCATGGTGGCTGTCATCGGGTGGTTCTCAGCCGTGGTTTTTTATGCCATCGAAATTTGTCTCTTTAAACTAAGAAAAGAAGGTAGATAGTGGAATTGTCCTTAGTCGGTGAGTGGCTGACTTCATAGAACTGCTGGAACAACCAAAAATATATATTTTCTTGTCCACCTGATGGTTTCATTAACCAGGATGGTGATATGTTGCACTAATTTGAAACATTGTACATTTCATAATATTTAGTTTTCATAATCACGAACATTTTTTATTGATCATGCACGAACTCATTGCATAATATACCTTAAAATCAGAAATGATAGAAAATTAGAAATATTTGAGCGAGACCATACAGATCATGTAGCCAATTGAGGTTTGTGTACCGTGATGATTATCGTATCATGGTATGTGACAAGATGCACTTGTAGTTATACCTAATGATATTTTCTTATGAAATTGTACTTTAAGGATGCAGCTCCGTAGTGTTACTTTGCTGCTAAAATTGTACGCTAAAATGTATGGTGGTCGATTGCATTAGGGAGTGGGAAATTTTGACAACCAAATTTTGAAAGACAGTCTGGAAATATGAAGTACTACACGGATATTTTTTTAATTTACTGGTCAAACTATGATTTTTGCTATACTCTAACATGTTTTCAGAGGATTGGTGATCTTTCACGAATCTAGATAAACTAACCAATGATGAGAAGCAACATTAAGGACAACGAAAGAAATCAAAATACGTCAGTGGGTGAGATTTCTTGTCCATTGTTCTGGCTTCATCCGTCCAAATAAACGAATTGATTTTGTGACAGATAATTTATAGCAGCAGAAAATATGAACTAGACTCGGCATATTCTGTAAACATTAAGGATTTTTATGCATAACATATCTAAGTGTGTTGATTTCATTCTGTCATCGTTTCCAGTATTAATTATAAATGAACAAACTTCACGGCAAACTCTTTTACTCCAGTAACGGCATGTGAGAACGCTATTGATCCAAAGGGAAGGTTTAGGGGAAACAGGAGGAGGTTCAATCAATAAATCAATTCTCGTCTTCCCTTCCCGAGGTGCAGGTGTCCAAGTGAATGAACCACCCAACAGCATACTACTACTACCAGGAAACATATGCCAATTACGTCATTAATGTGCGCTACAGGATTCTCATTAATTATTCCTTGGAATGTACGACTACTGATTTCCATACTTAAAGATGATAATAAATAATTTGTCAGGAGTGACAAATGCAATGATCTCTTTGGTATTTTCAGTCACTCTTTTCTGCCAATAAAACTGATTGTTGATGACGGACATAAATAATTGAACTAGTCTTCCTCCGGAAAAGCTGCTCTACAGTAAACTATAGATATATTTCTACAGTACCTTGTGTGATCATCACAAAGAGTGCAAAATAATGTAAAGAATTGATCATTCCCTCTTTTTGTTTGCATAATAGACCGAAAGAGGATCTTGATAAGAAGTTGTGGAAAGGCAGTGATGGGTTTTATTGGAGCTGTGGCAATGATCTGGTTTGATATCTTAATCCGTTGACACAAATAAATGGATATGAATTATTATTTCACAGCTTTGTTTGTATCTGTCAGATATTGCTTTCTCATTATCCAAAAAATGTGTTATGCTGAAATCACGAATTAAGTTAATTTCTTTAAGCTCTCTGTCTTAGGTGTTTTCATTTGTTCTTTGCATCTCAGGGCATCAACAAACTGAACTGTGAAGAACTTCCACTTTCTTATTAACCCATGCTAACCTAATAATCTGCATCCACTTCATTCTCTTTTTCCGTCGCTTTAACCGATTCCCAACAGTACTGAAGCATTTCATCCCTTCTTAGAGTTTATTGAATCTTCATGATTTACAAAATACTAAATGCCCACAGGAAACTGAAGTGTCTATATAGTACTTTATATATATATATATATATATATATATATATATATATATATATATATATATATATATATATATATATATATATATATATATATATATATATATATATATATATATATATATATATATATATATATATAATTAATAAAATTGTAAATCTGCTATATGATGAGGTTGTTCATTGCAGAATTAATTATACAATTCTAATATTAATTCTGTTACGGAGAATAATTTAAGTTAAAAAAAACAAAAACAAGTGAATAATACACCTTGTGTTGCATTCAAAAGTCAAGTTTGTCTATCAAAATGAATAACTAAAGCATTTTTCTATGACGTCACATATCACCATGCATGGATATATTCTAATTCAATATTATCTAATGTTTTCTAATAACGTTATTAATTTTAATGGACAATTCACGCGACTTGCAGCATCATTATTAGTTAGTTATTAAGAATCCCAATCAACAAACTATAAAGTCAGCTATTACACTACATATCGAAAATGTTTACTCACAAAAGTTCTGAAAAAACACGGTGGCGCTGGGCAAAACAAAACAGTTCCTTCATTAACATTCATTAACTTGTAGCGGGGCTGGGAAAGGTACCTGAGTAAAGGGTCCAGTTGTGTTGTTTACTTCTTACCTGGACACAGACGAGGCAAGTGCTCAGCCTCAGTCTTCATCAGGACCACTTGAATCACAGGTAAGAGACCAAGTCTGCTCTGGGGGGAGGAGGAGTTGTAAAGGCAAAAAATAATCTCACCCAAAATCAAATGACTTAAACCTCAACAAATACTTTGTCTACTGTAGGTTAGGTGGGTAAATTGCTTGCAATGTCGTTATTACGTAAAATCCATGGACTCACTTTGAAACTGTTTATGGGTATGGGAATTATTTAGAGAAAGTAACATTGTGTTCTGGGCAATGAGGATCACTTTGCTTTTTATTTATTTTTCTCTGGCTATTGTGAGTCGATTTTATTCATCACTGAGAAACACATCGTTTCCAACCAGTTAAGGGAGTCAAATTCATATTAGGGTCCCAATACTATTAGTACAGTACTTTTAGTAAGTAGATTAGAAGAATGAGTCAAGTACTACAGGTACCATAATATCTTTTATTTTTAATACTACACAATTATTGCAGGCATGTATGTTCTTAGTTGGTACAAGATATTTTGAGTTATTAATGATTAAACTCGACATGTAATCTTAGATGACAAGGACTGTTTTTATACTGGAAATAATTGTTATCGTCATTGTGGGAGAGAGACTGAGGCTGTATTTCATTACTGTAAAGCCTACTTTTAGTTTACTTAAAATACCCCAATAGATAAATGATAAATGCGATATCCATTCGAGTAGTCTTTTGTCTCGATGACAAACACTGATAAAATTGTCACACACATTGTCTAAATTTAGCTTTATGTGTTTTCAGTAGTGTATGGCTAAGTCAACTTGTCGATTTGTCAGAATATTGCAACGATGATGATGAAAACAAAAGACCTGTAACCCACATTTGGTGAAAAATATTGTCATCTTCTCTCCTCTCTAAGAGAAATAGTCTTGTTTAATTACTGGAAAAGAGATGAGTTACACTATATATTTTAGGCTACCGGACCACAACAAGGACAAGCCATGCACTGTAGGAAACCTGAAGACTACTTATTTCTCCAAACTAGGACACCAAATATAGAGCAGCTCCTCATAGTAATGGAACTGATGAGGAAGAACCTGTGGTACGAGGGAGAAGGGAAGAGAGATGAGGGACAGGAAGCACAAGGGAAGAAAGAGGAGGGACAGGAAGCACAAGGGAAGAGAGAGGAGGGACAGGAAGCATAATGGAAGAGAGAGGAGGGACAGGAAGCACAATGGAAGAGAGTGGAGTGACAGGAAGCACAAGGGAAGAGAGAGGAGGGACAGGAAGCACAAGGGAAGAAAGAGGAGGGACAGGAAGCACAAAAGAAGAGAGAGGAGGGACACGAAGCACAAGGGAAGAGAGAGGAGGGACAGGAAGCACTAAGGAATAACGATAAGGATGGGCGCCCAAACCCTTAAAATACTTCACACAACATGGCAGGCAATACATCCTTACGGGGAGTCCATTGTTACAGATTATGATGCTTTGTGAAAGTGTCCTTGAAGGATCCAGTAGCCTCCAATTCGCCTAATCTTGACTAAGTCATGAAAAAAGAAACGGGCTATGAAAATTGATGACTGAAATTTCATACCTATTAAATCTAAAATTGTTTCTTTAGCTAGATTTTTTTCTTTTCTTTTATTCATTTATTTATTTATTTATTTATTATTATTCAACCTTCCATTATTTTGGTTCTACTCTCCAGCTCTGCTTTCTTTCACACACTCTTTTCGCAATCCAAACCATCACACGTTAATCATTAAATGTGTCCAAATAATCTGAAGGAGTTTGTCTTATCATTTCACAGCTTTTATCTAAGTACTTAATCATTCACTGACTTGTTGTTCTCACTTTTGATATGTGACATGTTGGCAACGTGTACAAGCTTTACCTCTATAAGCCAATGTTGATATTGCAATACTATATGCAATGACTTTTATTCCTCCATGTTTCACAGCGCTTTTCTCATCACTTTCTGCAAGCACTGTATGTAAGGTTTCCAATATTCTTCTGTTTGTTATATTATGGATCTTGGAAATGAAAAATGGTACAAAATATATTTTAAATGAGTAGTTTAGTTTGATCATTATTTTCCTCGCTCTAGCCCTTACTGTTTATTCAGAGTTTTTTTAATTGTTCAATATTTCGCTCAGCTTACAATAACCCAAGTCTATATCTGTATGAATTATAACAATATACAGTTTTTATTGATTCTCAAAACTATTTCCTGTTTCTATTGTAATTATTGTTTTGTCGTTCTAGGAAACATAAACATTAATGGATCTCAGACACCTTCTTTGGCTACTGACCTTCACATTTCAAGAAGGAATGGTTTGTTCCTTGAGAAAAATTACAGATAACTCTGTCGATGACATTTTGCAACACAACAAGAATTCTGCTCAATTGCAAAGTCCAGATGTAGACAGTATGGGGCTTCAGAGGCTTCCCACTTCGTCGCTTCCACATATATTAACAAATCAAACCCGAAGCCCTCGTAGTGCAGGTCAGGGCCGATGGGGTGAGCTGACCACTGCTAAGAGTTTGAAGGACACTGCTGCATTGCTGAGTGGACTGCTGATGGCTGTTGTGCAGCAGGAACTACTGGGATGTGACCTTGTTGTCCTCCACGACGATGTCGATCTGTATTCTTTAGTGGTGCAGGACTTATTGTTGATGACTAATTCAAGACAGGTGATTTATCCAATGTGTTTTCAGCAAGAAATAGTAATGAAAGGATCTGGTAATATTGGCTAGTTGAAGGAAACTCACATTTTATAACCTGGAATATTAAACACCTATGATAAATTCATATACATAAAATAATATCCTTCTTTGCACATGTTTTTCTTCCATAGTTGCATACATCAGTATATCTGCATCGATATCTATATTATTTCCTCACTGACATTTGAATAAGGAGATTGAATCATGACCCAACGAATATTTCAATATATAAACTGTTGAATGCAAGGTATGTTTGTGCAGGTTACCGACAAATAATCATACGTGTTATCGTAACGTAATACGCAAATGTACACAGAATTCCGCTGTAGTATGAATGAAGGATACATAATTGGAAAGTGTGTGTCTTCAGGTGGTGGTGGTTAGAAACGAGACGGACCTGGCTGAGGTTATATGGGTGTCAACAGGATGTGGAGGTTATGTGATCTTGTTGGAATATCCAGAACCTCTTCTCTCCTTTGCTAATACTCACCATAATACCTGGGATTACAAGGGCAGGTAATACATTCACATTATCTTTCTCATGGATTTGTAGAAATGAATGTGATTTTATTAATGTGAGAGAAATAATATGCAAATTACTAAACTATATAATTATTAGATGTCATACCATAAATGCATTATCATCATTATTCTAATACTCACCTAGTATCTGTTACAGAGTTCAGTCATTCACACCTGGTGGCACAACTTGAATTATGATTCCTGATTCTTTGAGGTACGTGATGGTGAGCCAGAGGGTGGAGCAGGTGGAGGCTCTGGTGGCCACCAGGAACGGCAAGAAGACGGAGCACATCCTGGGAGTCGTCAAGGTGAGACACCTTTGTGGACGTCCAAGTATTGACTTTATACACGTGAGGGAGAGTGGAGGTGTACATGGAGGTGTTGCTTCCACAGGGTGGCCAGGAGGGAGAGTGGAGGGTGTACATGAACATGTTGTACTGGGGTGAGGGAGTCAGGCCCGTCACCACCTGGCGTCACCACAGGTTCACATTCCATTCAGATCTTTTCCCAGACAAACTGGCTGACTTCCGCGGCGCCGTTCTTAAGGTAAATAGTATTACAATTATGGCATTGTTTACGTAAAAACATTCAGATTTTAGTGCAGTTATTAATAGTCTTTATTTGTATCATTCCCTAAAACCCAGTAAACCCTTACAACACCACACACATTTTTCTGCTCTATAAATGGATAACTACGTAATAAGGTTGTAGTTATTCAAAAGAACCTTACAGGTATAGCAAAGGAAATTACTCTTACAAGTTATATGGGGAAATTTACTGATAATCATCGCCTCTAGTCTCTGACAACGTTCTTTATGGGGGAGGAAAATCAATTGCAGCTGACATTTGGGCAACTGAAACTAGGCCATTGGTTTCCTTCTTTCTAAACCCCGGTGGTGGATGTGTACAGAGGTGGAAGAAGAGGAGAAGAAGAACGGGCAAAGAAGGGAAGTAAGGACAAGGAAGGGAAGTAAGGGCAAGGAATGTAAACACGGAAAAGGAAGGGAAGCAAGGAATGTAAACACGGAAAAGGAAGGGAAGCAAGGAATGTAAACACGGAAAAGGAAGGGAAGCAAGGAATGTAAACATGGAAAAGGAAGGGAAGCAAGGAATGTAAATATGGAAAAGGAAGTGAAGCAAGGAATGTAAACACGGAAAAGGAAGGGAAGTAAGGGTAAGGAAGGGAGTCACGAGGATGGAACTGTGTAGTCTTTATGTGACGTCAGTTTGGACCCTATAATTTACAAGTACAGGAGACAAATGCATATTGAGTCTGGTGTGAAATGATGTTGAAGTATAATACAGTACATTGTGATGATGTTCCAAGCTAATAGGACATACTTATGAATCTTGATAACATCCGTACATGAAAAATTAATGTGAGATTCCCCGGGTAAATATTAATCTATCATTTTGAATATTTTTGCTCAGGTAGGCCACTAATTATGTCTTACCACCGAACAATGACTTTGATATTTCAGACATCCACTTCTTAAAATTTTTCTGAAACGTCACTGGGTTATCATTGGAAAGATGTAGGGAAACTGAACGAGTATGAGTATGAGTATGTAGGGGTACTGTATGTAGGGGTACTGTACGAGTATGTAGGGGTACTGTATGAGTATGTAGGGGTACTGTATGAGTATGAGTATGTAGGGGTACTGTATGTAGGGGTACTGTATGTAGGGGTACTGTACGAGTATGTAGGGGTACTGTATGAGTATGTAGGGGTACTGTACGAGTATGTAGGGGTACTGTATGAGTATGTAGGGGTACTGTACGAGTATGAGTATGTAGGGGTACTGTATGTAGGGGTACTGTACGAGTATGTAGGGGTACTGTATGAGTATGTAGGGGTACTGTACGAGTATGAGTATGTAGGGGCACTGTATGAGTATGTAGGGGTACTGTACGAGTATGAGGAGAAATAAATACACAAATGTTTGATACTATTGATGCCCCGTTCACTTCATAATATCACTCTGAAGGAAACTGTAATGCACCACAAGTCATGGCATGGGTTACAGAATATTACAGAGTAAATATTACATTGACGCCAATAACTTTGTGTTGGTTTATTAAATCTTTGATAGACTCTAGTGCATCAAATATATTGCAGCAAAGACTAATTACTTTCAGAGTTTCTCCATCCATAATAATCGATGGTTAAAGACTAACAGTGATCTAAATTATACTGGAACATCATAATCTACGATGCTGATCAATGAATTAGTCAAGAAATGGTCCATGCACAATCAATCTATTAAAATTATGGTTCACGACAATATAGTTTTACGGATTCAATGTTTTCAGACCATAAATTATCAGAGCGTTTTATTTTTCCTACATTTTAGGCTTCGACGTTTGAGTTCCCACCGAGCATCATGTACCACCACGATGACAACGGGACCCTGCTCTACCGCTACGGGGAGGACGTGGCAATCATTCAGAATCTGGCCAGGGCTCTCAATTTTACCGTCAAATTCAATGAACCTGCTGATGGTAATCTATCCAAGTATGCCACACACACACATTGACTCAGATGCACTCCCAATTACAGTGACCATATTATAATTTACAGTATCGAGCCAAAGAACCGTATTCCTGATGACAAAACATTAAACTCAGTAGAATTATCGTCTCACCAATTTACGCATGGGAACGTCTCTTCTTTGGGTTTCAGGATATAAATGGGGTATAAATATTAATGGTTCCGGGACTGGCATGACGGGTGAGTTGTTGAGGGATGAAGTGGACATGGGAGTGGCTAACCTGTTCCTGATGGGCGTCCGATATGAGATACTTACACTCAGCGCTCCTTTCTCTCATGAGGTCAGAGGCAATTATTATTCTTCGTATTAAAGGGAATATTTTCTTGTACTCAGACTTGGGGGGCTACTGATTCCTTCAAACTTTAACGCTAAACAGATCCCCTGTCAGTAACATTTTGGTCGTCTGTTTCCTGACATAGTTTGAAGTAATCAGCACCCATCCAATTCGCATAAAAGAAAAGAAACAAGAATTCCTGATGCAATTGATAATTATATTTTTAGTGGCAACCAATTGAACCTATGTGAGACTCTTTTATATTAAAATAAACAAGGATAGATTATATTTATGGGTAAGAAATGACCAATGATGTACAAACAAACACAGACTGCCAGTAATTACTCTGGCCCCCTAAAGTTTACAAGAAGGATTGTCAATGAAAGTTACATGACCCCCAGGAGAAACATTTGATATCCAGAATATGAAACTTTGAACTTATTTCAAGTTAAATTGCAAAGACCTTAAACCAGAGACCACAGTGTCACTCTACCGCTACTTATAGATATTATTGTGTTAACAGGGACTGTGTTTCATGGCGAGTGTGGAACCTCCTGTACCCCGTTGGCAGGCTCCCTATTTCCCCTTCCACCCGTCGACCTGGTTGGCTATCCTTGTCGGTATCATTTTGTTTGGACCAATACTCTGCTTAGTGGGCTTCTTAAGTGGCCAATGGTAAGTCATAAACAATTAGCTTTAATCATGTACTGCCCTTACAGATCTAATCCTTATCATACGAAAAAATGGATCACCTGTTGATCTTTTATTGGTGAACTGGAACACAATCTGGCGGATGATTATTCACGCAGCTAAAGTTTTGTTATTTATATTATTCTATAAATATATATCCACACAGTATATAGTAGAATATAACTCTGAATTGTAATGTTTCCTCTCCAACAACAGCGGTGACGAGGTCTCAAGTCTGGCCAAACTTGGCTTCAGTTGGTACTACGCCTTTGGTCTACTTATCCGTGAGCCCCAAGTCAGTGTTCCTCGTATGGACAGCACTCGGGTGTTTGTGTTGTTCTTGTGGTTGTACTCCATGATTATCACCATAGCCTACTCCACAAACCTTACAGCTTTCCTTTTAGTACAGAAGGCTGCAGCCTCTATGGAGACCATTAAGGAGCTGTATGAGTCTGGCAGGGAGTTAACTGTTATTGGCGAAGGATTTTTGCCGATAATAACCGAGTCTACTGATCCTAACCTCAAGGTGTGTTTATTTAATAATATTTTTTTTTAACCCTATTCATTTCACTGCTTGTTAATGTATGCTTAAAAATCCTCAAGCCACGAGTTTTATTAATTAATTATTGTGATATATAAGGAATCCGACTTTATGTAGCCTATACCTAATTAATATCAGAACATATATAACCAACATAAGTTTGCATAACCTCAAAACCACACATAAAAATACAAAAATACATTTTGCTAGTGATTTGATGATCAATAATTAATCATAATAATACTAATCAATACTGCTTTTATAATACTGAAGCAGATTCTTTATTCGGCAGGGATTAGCTCATGCTTATAAACTTCATAAAGGTCACGATCTGGATGAGGTGTTTGATGAGGTGCATGAGGGAAAGTCAGTTCTTTTGGAAAACACAGGATTCCTGCATTTCCACATTGTCACCCATTTTACCCACCGGGGAGTCTCCACTGTCAGAATAATGAAGGTATTTATTTATTCATGCCTATGTTCTTCATAAACGTTTACAACCTTCTCTAATTATACTCTATAACGTTTTTATCGAAGACACGTGATCCTCGCGATCAAATATTAATATTCTATCAGTACTAGCCGAATTCTATTAATATAACTTGGTCTAACATTTATTGACTGAATATGACAAAAGAAAATCGAGTTCTTCCGGTGATTAAATGACACCAATTAAATTTTAAAAGAAAAATATTGTGTTTGTAATTGGACACACCTTATTCCTTCAAAATAAATATTGGCGGGGAACAGATAAGCTTAGAAAAAATGATCTGGGTCTTTATAAAGAGCAAAGGAATCAGTAGTTTTCTATTCGGGGATGAAAATATTGTTCTATAAAAGGAAAACAAAATTTATGTTATTTCATAGCAGCGTCAGTTCAGATGTCATATCAGACGAATAAACTAAAAGCCTAATTAGTTACTCAATGCAGAAACATACAACTACAATCTGGCAGAAAGGTTATAGTAAATGAAAATGAGTAATGCAATAAAAAGTCGGTAAACCTGATGCAATAACACTGATGCTTCACTGTATTTGTGAGGATCATCTCATGAGGTGGAACTAAAGGCCTATAGTAACTCCTCCAAACTAAGCCAGGAATCCAAATTTAAGGAGAAGAAAGGAGACCACCCGGGGATTAGAAGGCTTTGTAGGACGAGGTTGAAGGTGAATAGGAGACGGGGCAGTGAGTACGAAGGTAACAAATGAAATGGAGGGACAGTTGAAGAAGTGAAAGGGAGTGTTTGGTGATGCTAAAGGGAGCCCAAACCTTTAAAGTACATCCCACAACATGACAGGCAATTCCCCATAGGGTAACTACGGTAGGTCAGGAAACAACCTTCTGCTCATTTAAAGATCACGTTCTATTCTAAGACTTATGTTGATATCACTTAATTAACAGGAATGCCTGAATCAGTACAACATCGTTATTGCACTGCAGCGTAATTCTCCGCTGAAAAGAAAGATTGACGTCATTATCAGCTGGCTGGAAGAAAGTGGTTTAATTAAATATGAGACTCACAAGGCACTCGAGTTTGCAGCTACTACCAAGGTGAATATAGCTCACTTTCATTTCATATATGTATCCTATAATTATGTTCCTTACTGTCTTCCCCATGTAATGATAGAGATGTACACTACTTCGTGATTATTAAGGAGGAGATTATCTTGTTGGTGAATTGGAAGGCTATTGATTCCTCCTACCTATACTAAGAAACAGACGCTCTCAATGGTATCAATAGGGGATCTGTTTCATGGCACAGTTTGGAGGAATCAGAGACATTCCAATTCACCAACAAGAGAATCTCCCCTTAATTAAATTGACACGACATTTCACCACCGCTGGATGCTGTATGTTAAGAATTAGGTCTGTGTTGGTTTGTATTGCCTTACACACAAATAAGCACAAAATTAGAAATGATTAAAAGTGGAAAGCTAAATTATTAACATTGCCTATACAAAGTACTATTGTCTGAAATCATCGTTAATCACCACCACTAATGTACTACACGTTACTATACTTTACTATAATAATGTACTATACTTTATTTACGGTACGATCTTCTCATTTCAGTTTCAAGTACTGTTATGTTGTAATCCTCATGAGCTGGGAATAATGATTAAAAAGAAGAAGTTATTATGGGGAAAAAATAATATTTCTTATTTTCTCATTTTCACTGAATACAGAATTGTAGTTGAATTATGGTTTGTTCATTTTAACACTTAGAACCGACGAAAATACCTTAAGTGGATAATATACTTCTGGTACATTAGAGTGTCTTGATTCTTACAAATTATGCCAGGAAACATGACCAGCTTAAAAAAATAAAATAAAAAAATGGTGACCTGTTGCTTGGAATAGTTTGGAAGAATCAGTTGCTCCAGATCTACCAACACTGTACTTTCCCCTCTTAAGGGAGTGCGGGAATAGGGGGACAGGCTTGGGGGGGTTTGGGGGGATGAGGGAGAAGGGGGACAGGCTTGGGGGGGGGGGTTAGGGGGGTCCGGGAATAGGGGACAGGCTTTCTACCCACCCCAAGCCTGTCCCCCTATTCCCACCCCACCCCCAAGCCTGTCCCCTACTCCCGCACCCCCTTAAACCCACTGATAATTCAGATATGGATATTGCTCTAATGCTTCTATATGTCTGGCAATTATTTCAGGAATACGGCAGTACAGGGGAGGATACCAAGGCCAATCAAGAGGAAGGAGTTGTGGCCCTCAGTACAGACCACATGCAAGGTCTCTTTATCATAGCAATGGTGGGATGGTTTATCGGTATTATGTTATTTACTGTAGAATATTTTTACAATATAGGTATGTGATTCAATATGACAAAACGGTGATAACTAAACGCAAAATATTAATTAAAATATCATTAAATACAGTACATGGTGTTTTCTTTATATATCCGGATTAAGAGTTGTGCACCATCGATTCTGTTAACAACTGGTAGTTATAATGATTTCTTATTTTCATCTTTTATTTCGAAAACCGTTGTGATAGGAATGACAAAACTGTCATTCCTATATTTATTATGATAACATAATTTAAGTGTCCATGTATTTATGGCTTTGAAAATGTAAACTTTCCAGTATTTAACATTTTTAATACATGCTTTGTTTTTGTTTCGTTGTTTCCTCCTCATATAAGAATTAATAAAATGTATCAATTTCTTCGTTCAATATGGGGTTCATGGTAAGTTACAGTCGGATTCCTGCATAATTTAATACTGAAGCTTTATTATTGCAGAGCAACAAAAATATTCTTCAGTGGAATTAATAGAGCATGTATTAAATTGTCATGTAAGTTAATATAATTTCATATAAAGAAATATGTTATTGAAATAAACGTTGATAAAGTCTATGGCTTTGAAAACCTACCAATAAATTCACATATGATTTACTTAGAAGATGCAAACACCAACTTGTACTGTTATCATTTTCTAGCTGTTTATAGTTTCATTAAAAAGGAAGGTACCACAAATGATTTAACATTTATGGAACTTATTATCGTTAGTGGTGTAATAAAGGATCCGAATATTCATGATAGATATTAAATCACTGATCAAATGAACTGTTAAGAGATGGATAGTAAATTCAAACACATATATTATTTTCTTAACATCTGACAAAGCATTCCTATTAATTGTGCTTAATAAATAGTATTATTATTAGCTACAAGAAAATACAACGGATCATATATGGAAGGGTTTCCTTTGTAATACACGTATGTACTATTTCAAGGATGTATTACAGCACAACGTGTCAGTAAGTATTAATAACAGAGGAATTATCTGGCTTGATGAACAATACTTCATATGAAAACATCACCACAACAAAAAAAAAAGTTTACACACAGAAATTCGTGAAACCTCGGTAACTCTAAAAAACAACTGCCTCATTAACATTGATGGGCTTGTAGCGGGGCTGGGAAAGGCAGCTGAGTGTAGGGTTCAGTTGTGTTGTTTACTCCTTGCCTGAACGCGGTTGAGTCAGGTACTCAGCCTCCGCCTTCATCAGCACTTCCTTTGCTCACAGGTAAGACACAACCACACCCTGGGAGAAAAATGTAGACAAACATTCTGCCTAGCTAAGACGTACAGTAAATAGTAGAGAGTATGAAGCCCATTGAGATGACATGAGGACAATCACACTCCCAATATGGCTTGCATATAATGACAGACAACAACGCCCCCTGAAGAAACAATAACAAAAAACTGAAATTATTCTTGTGTAATCAGAAGTCAGGGGCAGAACCCCAGAAGCCTTGACACCTGTAGCTGGCATGTAGACGTCAGGAAAAGGGAAGGAGTTTGACTGTACTGAAATTTTGTAAGCCCACTTTTCTCAACACGTGATACAAAAGAGATGCACGATAAAAGTTGGAAATTTTCTTCTCTATCTCGTTCTATATATCTATCTATATCTATAGATCTCAAATACAGATAATAACTCCCGTACCATAGCGATTACTTGTCATCCATTGTGTCTTACTTGTGCAAAAACCTGAAGAATTTCCTTAGTGCAAGGCTTTGGTTGTTCTTAATTCGTCCATATACCTCTCTTTCTGAAACTACTGTTTCCGTCTATCAGTAGTCCAAGTGTATTTAGATGTGAACCAAAGCTAAGGAGTCCAGATAGAAAGAGAAAATCTGCATAGAATTTAAATGACGAAGATTTAGAACCACATACCCGAGATACGATTCATTCTAACAATACAATCGTTTGCCATTCCCTAAAAAAAAAAAAAAAAAAAAAAAAAAAAAAAAAAAAAAAAAAAAAAAAAAAACCTTGCCAGCCATTATAGTAAGTGATAAAGAAGTTGATTGTTTCGTTATTGTGATAATGACGTTGTATGGGTACTTGTGCCCTTCTGAAGGATTGTACAGCCACAGTCAAATAACCACCAACACTTTCCTTTCATCGTGCAAATAATTCTGTATCATATCAAAATATAATCGTACAACACCTTATGTCAACTCAATTCCCTCAAATATTATTATGAAGTGCTACAAAATCATACATGTGTTGTATTTTATTACCAAGATATTTAGTACGATGGAAGGAAAGTATCGGTGGATATTTGATTGTGGCTGTACATTACTTCTCATTATAATTTATGTTACAAATATGGCTTCTTATGCTACTGCCATTTCTATTATACTGGATTAAGAAGTTTAGTAGAAACTGTTTATCATTGGCATGTTCAAAATCGGCAACTACGATTTCAAAGCCAGTTTAACCTGCGACTTCGATTCTTGCATATCACAATCATATTCTTCTTCCTCTTCCTCCCCAGTTTTTCCAGTCTTTATACGGGGTCGCTGTTTTTGGTAAGTCGCTTCCACTGTCCTCTGTCGCCATATTCGTCTCCAGTCAGATTCTTCTCTTTAAGGTCTTCATCCACACAATCCTTCCATCTTCTTCTTGGCCTTCCTGTTTTCCTTCTGCCTTCTACTTCTATATTCATGACCTTCTTAGCTATGTTATTATCCTCCCTCCTCATCACATGACCATACCATTGTAACCTTCGCTCTTGCACTTTCTTTGATTTTTCAATCACTTTGGTTGTTCCTCTTATCCTTTTGTTTCTAATTCTATCATATCTCGTCACTCCGCACATCCATCTTAGCATCCTCATTTCTGCCACCTCCAATTTCTTCTCCTGAGCCTTTTTGATGGGCCAGGTTTCTGCTCCGTACATAAATGCAGGTCTCACCACAGTTTTATATACCTTTCCTTTCACTCGTGCGCTGATCTTTTTGTCGCACAATACTCCCGAGGTGTTTTTCCAATTTCTCCACCATGATTGAATTCTATGATTTATTTCATAGTCGAGTGTTCCATCCGATGCCACACTTGAGCCAAGATACTTAAAAGTGTTGACCCGCTTAAGCCTCTCAACCCCCAGCATCACATCTCTGATTTCTTCCTCTCCATTAAAAACCATATACTTTGTCTTTGCCCTGCTAATCTTAAACCCTCTGTCTTCCATCGCCCTTCTCTATCTTTCTAACTTCTGCTGCACTCTCTCCTTGGTGGTATCTATGAGGACTATGTCGTCTGCAAATAGCATGTCCCATGGCGCTGGTGCAATGATACCATCTCCTAGCACATCCATTATTAAATCAAAGATGTATGGGCTTAAGGAGGAGCCTTGGTGAAGTCCCACTGTTACCGGGAACTTCTCGGTCACTCCAACACATGTTCGTACTTGCGTTCTCTCTCCCTCATACATGTCCATCACTAGTCTAACATACTTTTCCGACACTCCTCTCTCTCTCAGACATCTCCACACTTCTCCTCTAGGTATTCTGTCATATGCCTTTTCTAGATCTATGAAAATTAGATGGAGCTTTTGTTGTTTTTCCCCGTATTTCTCCAGCAATTGACGGACAATAAAAATTGCATCGGTTGTCCCTCTACCAGGCATAAACCCAAACTGCTGTTCGCCAATCTCTGTTTCTTCTCTTATTTTCCTTTCTATTACCCTTTCCCATATTTTCATTGTGTGTGACATCAACTTAATACCCCGATAGTTGCCGCACTCTTGGATGTCACCCTTTTCTTTATAGATTGGTACAATGACGCTATCCCTCCAAGCGTCTGGCATCTTCTCCTGATCGTGGATCTTACTCAATAAATCCCAGAGCACATCTATTCCTTCCTCCCCCAAGCTCTTCCAAACCTCTGCTGGTATTTCATCCGGTCCTGGCGCCTTTCCATTTTTCATTTTCCTCAGGGCTATCTTCACCTCCTCTCTACTGATTTCGGGTGTATCCCTCACATTTACTGTTCCTTCCCAAAAAACCCTTCTCTCATTCTCTTCGTTAAGCAGTTTTTCAAAATAAACCTTCCATCTGTTTTGTATTTCCCTCTCATTGCTCAGTACCCTACCGTCTTCATGCTTAATCTGTTTTATTTGCGTAAAATCCTTAGTCGCTTTATTTCTAATTTTCGCCATTCTGTAGATCTTTTTCTGTCCCTCTGTTGTTTCTAAGTCTTCATATATTTCATTGACTGCCCTCGCTTTTGCCTGCGCCACTGCCTTCTTTGCTTCCTTCTTGGCTGCCTTTGCTGCCACTTTGTCGTCGTCTCTGCCCGATAAATCCCACTTTTTCTTTGCCTCTTTTTTCAACCTAATTTTTTCCTGCATATTATCTTTATTAATTACTTTCCATTGTTGCATCCTGGTTATTTTATCTTTCTAGAATATTTCAAACTTCATGGATCCCAAACAACTTCTGTGGCTACTGACATTTATGTCTCGAGAAGGAATGAAATTGTTCGGGACCAAATTGACAGAAAACCCTCTGGTCAACATTTCACAGCATCAAAACATGTCTACCCAAATGCTGGTATATGAAGGAAGTAGTAGAGAAATCTACACGCCACCACTACTACCCTCAACAAGTCAGTACAGAAATCTTCGTAATGTTGGTCTAAGCTTGAGGATTGGGTTGAGCTCTCCGATTTCACTGGATACGGATTCCTTGAGTGAGTTACTGAAGACTGTTGTGCAGAGGGAATTGAACGGCTGTGACCTTGTGATTCTCCACGATGATGCCGATCTGTATTCTGTTGAGATTCAGGAGTTGTTGTTGACGCTTCCTAATTCAAGACAGGTGGGTGTGTGCTATTTCCCTCCAGTTAGTTGTGGTACAGGATGTTGTCAGTGGTGGCTGAGTCTAGGGGGTAGGATTCTTCACTGCCTGGTATGAAAAAGATAATTTACAATATTCCTAGTAAATATCAATCTCATGGGTACGGTTTTGATTTCAAGTTGAAGATATAATTGGTATATAGGATATATCTCACGCTAAGTTTATCAGTAACATTTAAATAAAAATCTCTCATAATATTAAAATGAAATAATTGTCTTCAATACGATCAAAGATCAAGGTATATAAAGGCTCTGTAATAAAATTTATATTATCCCCCTCACAAAATCTATGCTTACTAAAGTTTCCTTTAACCTACAAAGTAAGGGTATTTATTATAAATTAGTGTCTCTGTCCTACAGGTGGTAGTGGTGAGAAACGAAACAGACTTGGCAAAGGTTGTGTGGGTGTCTCCAGGTTGTGGTGGTTATCTTATATTGATGGAAGACATGGAACCTCTTCTCTACTATGCTAACACCTACCATGATATGTGGGGCTACAGGGGCAGGTATCACAGCCTATATATATGAGCTCATGTATAAACAAATTTACTAGTAATTGTCAGCAAAAGGTTATAAGTATGAAAGCAATATAGCTTTTCAATGTGACTTATCTGTCAATGAACACACATTATTAATCTGGACACAGTTAGATATATAATAAAGGGTGTACCACTTCCGGCTCATGCTACTTGAGTGTTGTTTCCTGATTCTTTGAGGTACGTGATGGTGAGCCAGAGGGTGGAGCAGGTGGAGGCTCTGGTGGCCACCAGGAACGGCAAGAAGACGGAGCACATCCTGGGAGTCGTCAAGGTGAGACACCTTTGTGGACGTCCAAGTATTGACTTTATACACGTGAGGGAGAGTGGAGGTGTACATGGAGGTGTTGCTTCCACAGGGTGGCCAGGAGGGAGAGTGGAGGGTGTACATGAACATGTTGTATTGGGGTGAGGGAGTCAGGCCCGTCACCACCTGGCGTCACCACAGGTTCACCTCTCAGAGCCAACTCTTCCCTGACAAGCTGTCTGACTTTCGTGGAGCTGTTCTTAAGGTATGAATTATTTCAGTAATGTATGATCAACGTATGATCAGTCAGATTGTTGTGTAAGCTATGTGTTAATCGCCTCCCTTTATTTCATTCCCCAAAACCAAGTAAACCTTTGTTAAACTATCCACATTTTTTGTGCTCTGTGAAGGGATAATAATGTTGCAGATATTCAGAAACCACTTGCCAAATATATGAAAGGAATATACTCACAAGTTATCTCTGAATATATACTGAAAATCACCAAGTCTAATATCTGACAACATTCTTTATGGCTTAGTAAAATCAATTACAACTGACATTTGGCCAACTGAAAGTAAGTCACTTGTTTCCTTCGTGATTGCAAATGGTAAATTGAGTAAATCTTTTCCCTTCCTACATATGAGCACATCCACCTCAACTACATATTGCAATTCACTCCCCAGTGATAGGTGATGTTTTGTGTGACTATTCGGTATGAATCAGCAATCCCCAACTGAGACAAAAGTATAATCATATTTCAGAATTACATTATTTTGAAATGTTCTAAACTCATTACATGCTGATGAGTTTTGTTAGAGTAATTCTACTCTCGGCTTCTTCAATTAGTGGGAGATCACCCGTGATTAACTTTGGTAAAGTATTATGTTAACAAAATATAGTGGAATTTTACAGAAGAACGGATTCCTGTATGATGCCCTCCTGACTCTATCACCTTAAAAGTTCCCCAACATTCACCTACAACGAAGGTGATATTTATTACGCTGATGATCCGAGATTTCTAATGCTGACCAGGGACTTTGTCGCGAAATCGACAATGACATTAAATTTCACCGTGTTTTTTCACGAGCAAAAGTTCGTCGACATAACATGATGGTATTATGTTCTCGATTCTTGTATATTTATATTTCTCTGTTCAACTGTTATTCTAAACAAGTCGTAGCGATGGAAAGTTATACACAGGTGATGTTCACTGAATACTAAAAACAAAATATAAGAATGGGGAGTTGGCCAACCTTTGCTCGTTGACAGTATACACATAGGATTGGTACAGATGCAGAGTAATTGTCTGAAGTTTTATCAAAATTACTTTAGGTTGCAACGTTTGAGTTTCCACCGAGCATCATGTACTACGAAGCTGACAACGGGACGCTGCTTTATCACTATGGAGAAGAAATCACAATTGTTCAGAATCTGGCCCAAACTCTCAACTTTAGCGCCCGTTTTGCTGAACCTGCTGACGGTATTGTATACAAGGATGCCACACACAGATTTAGTATAAACCTGATGACTTTTAATTTGCATGTGCACTTATAACAATAATATTGAGAAGGCTCGAGGCATTGCCATCCAGACTTAGTCAGCATCATTAATTTTACGTTTACACACAACTGCCCAATTCTTCTTAGGTTGGTTGCAATATGACTGTACTATTGCAGACAATAAGTTCTTTCCACTCTGGGTTGACTCATACAGAAATTTCACCATTGTTTTATGTACTCCTATGATTTTATTGTTTTGATTTGTGTGTGAGTGTTTGCTGGAAGTTAGAAGCTGCTTCTTCATTAAATTATAAAAAGAATATACAGCTTACTATTAGAACAAGGCAGTCAAATGGCTACTAAAGTCACCCCTATGAGGAAAGAAACTTTTGTCCACAATAATACATACCTTACAAAGAAGTTCACTGATATTTCATTGTTAATTATTTCAGCTTCATATATACATATATATATATATATATATATATATATATATATATATATATATATATATATATATATATATATATATATATATATATATATATATATATATATATATATATGTATATATATATATATATATATATATTCATTCATAAAGCTAACTGTACTGTGTTTCATTCAGGTGACACATGGGGCTACCTCATCAATGACTCGTGGACGGGCATGATGGGCGAGTTGGTGAGGAACGAAGCGGATATGGGACTGGGCAACGTGTTCATGATGGGCTACAGATATGAAGTCATCACATTCAGTGCTCCCTTTTCTCATGAGGTCAGAAATAATCTTCCTGTTAACAAGGCTTGATATTATTATGTACTATCAAAGACAAAACTCGTGTGGTGAAATCTGGTGAAAACATATGGTAGAGGGCTAACCATACTGGGTATGAACGTCACTGTGGTGGGGCTTTCATTATGTTTCACAAGTTATTTTAAATCATTGGACAAAAAAGCGACACGAGTTTTGTCTTTGATAGTACTTAAAGCGATTATAGGTAGCCTAGCTCTAGTGCCAGGGAATTATAGTCATGTGATATTAATGTTTTACCAAGAGAATAGAACTGTAATATGAAAGAATCTGTCACCCTTACATCCCTCTCTCTGGATGAAATATATTTATGAATCTCGTGAGGTGTGTGTGTGTGTGTGTGTGTGTGTGTGTGTGTGTGTGTGTGTGTGTGTGTGTGTGTGTGTGTGTGTGTGTGTGTGTGTGTGTGTGTGTGTGTTGACCTGGGCGTCGGTAATGGATATCAAGAAGCCTATGTCCAAGGAAGGAATACAAAAAACTGAAAGTAGTTATTATCATTAAACGAATTTCTACTAAAAAGTAGAAATCTTTTCATATCTACGAAGAAAATAGCCAAATCTCGACTGGATACGTCATAAGAGGGAGGAATACCTTTTATAATAACAACTAATATAATGACAATCTCCCACTATCAATAGAGCGTGTGCTTCATGGCCAGAGTGGAGCCTCCTGTGCCACGTTGGCAGGCGCCTTCTTTCCCCTTCCATCCGTGGACCTGGTTGGCATTCCTTGTCGGTATCATTGTGTCTGGACCAATCCTCTTTGTAGTGGCTTTCTTCAGTGGTCAGTTGTAAGTTGTACAAATATTGTTGCCATCAGTGAATGGCAGTATCACTTTTGCTCGAGTATAACCTCTTTTGAGAAGTGTGATTATATGAAAATAGATTTTTGCATAATTCTTAAGCCAAATGAATCTGGAATTGAAGTCTAAAGTTATATTCAAATTATAGGAAATATACGAACTTCATTTACATTATATAAGTAAAAAATTATCTCCTGGAATCAATCGATTGCGAATATTAATTTAGCAGGTCTTGAAGTCAAAATGAAATGATTAAATAGAAAGGGTCAGTGCTGAAAGATATTACTTGGACAGGACAGAAACCGATACAAACAATAAAGAAACCCGTGGTTATATTTGTGAAATATTACTTGAGATAGATGCTCTCCATGAGTTACTTTTCTCTCAGCCACTAAAATGTACAGTATACTCCAGCGTTGTCTGTTCCAGGTTCAGCTGGGTATCAGAATATAGGTACTTTTTATTGGTGATATAAGGTATATTCTAAGTTAGTGTATTCGAAATCAAAATATAAGGTATATTCTAAGTTAGTGTATTCGAAATCAAAATATAAGGTATATCGTAAGTTCATGTATTCGTAATCAAAATGGAGGTTTCAATAAGGTATAATACTATAGTCGAATGTATAATTTACACTTGTTTGCTTTCCGTGTTAATGACGTCATCATCTATGGTTCTTTTCATCATCTTTTTTGTAACGTAACCAATGAAAGTTCTGTTCTACCACTTGTTTGTATAACTGAATGAGAGTCATTGTCAGTGACTGTCCTGAATAGATCCCAAGTTATTTGAAAGTTTTGCCTCTTGTATTAAGATATTCATGATGGAATCAGTGTAACATGACTGACTGCTAAGCAATCAAAGGTGAAAATATATACTGTGTATTAATTCATAACTGTGTTTTATCTCATGACTGTGGAATAATGTACAGGCTTAGTTTCTGTAATACCCTTTCTCTTCAACTACAGCGGTGCAGAGTCCACTAGTCTGACTAAAATTGGCTTCAGTTGTTACTACGTATTTGGTCTTCACTTCCGTGAGCCTCAGGTTGTTGAGCCTCGCATGAACAGCACACGAATCTTTGTATTGTTCCTGTGGTTGTACACCATGATACTCACCATCACCTACTCCACCAACCTTACTGCCTTCCTTCTAGTGCAGAAGCCTGCAGCCTCTATGGAGACCACCAGGGAGCTTTATGAGAGTGGCAGGGAAATGGCTCTGATATGCCAAGGATTAACACTTTCCATAGCCAAATCCAGAGATCCGTATATCAAGGTTTGTTGATTTTCATACATTAAAGATTATCATCACATCACAATCATCATTATAATCTGCTATTATTCGTTACTCTTTGTCAGGGAATGGTCAAGGAACTATCGCCAAACACAATATAATATAATTATGTTCTCTCAGTGAGGCTCATAATCAAAGCTGATACATATAATATGATTACCCAATACAATCTTCTTTCTCTAATAATGTAAGTTATAAACTCAGGAGTGTTCTGAGAAATATATAAGTATGTATTACATTATATTAAACTGATTTGAAGGAAATTTCTTCCAAACAGTTTGTTTATTTTGCACAGCATCTTTTGACATCTTATATTAGGTTAGGTTAGGTTAGGTGACGTTAGATTATTAATGCATAAATTACAAGACACACATACAAAACTTCTTTACTAAGTATCACAATATTTCATTTGGAATTAGACAAAGTAATATTTAATTCTTTTAGGACTTTCCATACCAAGTAATATAATCATTGTAAGAGCCAATAATTAATTGTACATAATATAAACAACTTATTGAAATACTTTGCTGTCCCTACAGGGTTTAATGAATGTTTACAAGACATACAAACATCATAAGTTGGACGAGGTGTTTGATCGCGTTCTGAAAGGGAAGTCAGTGTTTCTTGAGAACGAGGAATTCTTGAACTTCCATATTGCCACCCAGTTCACCCACCGGGGCGTCTCCAGAGTCAGACTAATGAAGGTATTCATTCTTGTTTACCTTCTGTGTATGCAATGATCTGTGGTAGTAAAATGGCTATTATTTCGTAAGAGATTTGGAAGCTAATAACTATTCTATATATTTCAGAAAAGGAATTTTGGGGTTGGAAACACCCCATTTAATCGGTGATATCCTTCTTGGTCAGGCTTAGAGGAATCATCAGCTTCCATTTCTAATGAAAGAAATAACAGGAGAAAAAATTTAATCCCTTTTATTACTACATTTTCTTGACGACAGAAATATAAGTTGTAATTAATTTATTATACAGAAGGCAACAGTTTTGCGGAACAGTTATGACTGTTGAACATTAATAAAAAAACATTAACATTATGATCTTTAATACATCTGTATTGCGTAAGATTAAGAGCAATGCATGGTGGTGCCCGCTAGATGTTCTCACCGGAGATGGAATTTTTTCGGTTAAGTTGCTTTGACATATTCCGTTTATAGGAATATTATTCATAACAAGAAGGAAAGATGGCTGACGGCAGAGTGCCCCAGAATAGAACAGCTGTCTCTTTTATTTGTGAGATAGACAAAAAAGGAATGAGAAGGAGTAACTTTGCAAGGGCTACATGTTTTCCCGAGGGTAGAGATGAGTTGGCAGAAATGCAACAATGGAAATGTTGTAAAAGCTACTGATTCCTCCGAAACTATTCAACATTGAGGTTCCTTTTTCTGTGCTGATGTATTCTGCGACTTGGCATCCTCTAAATCACCAACAATATCCATTCCCCGTAATGGAGAAGAATTCCTCCTAAGCTCGGTCATATACTTTTTTTTTTTTTTTTTTTTATATATATATATATATCTTTCGACACTGGACATAGGCTTCATCAAGCCCGTTACCGTAGCCCAGGTCAACTGCTACTCACACACACACACGTCACGACTTCCGAACTGGTACCAGCCACAGAGGGAGGGAAGTGAGGGTAATTCCCAAATACTGCAGCTGTTATGGTACCAGTGATAAATAGTGGTTGGGTTACAGGAGAGCTTTCCCCCTTCCCACTAAGTTTGCTTGCAGTGACGAGCCTCGAACTGACTGCAGTTTGGTGTGGCGAACACAACATATGACCATTGACTATATATATATATATATATATATATATATATATATATATATATATATATATATATATATATATATATATATATATATATATATATATATATATATATATATATATATATATATATATATATATATATATATATATATATATATATATATATATATATATATATATATATATATGACTGTTTATATATTACTTTACAGGAATGTTTGACTCAGTACAACATCATTATTGCACTGCAACGTAATTCTGCACTGAAGAGGAAAATTGACATCATCATCAGCTGGGTACATGAAAGTGGTTTAGTCGGACATGAGAATCGTAAAGCTCTGGAGTTCGCAGCCACTACCAAGGTGAAAGCAGTTCAAATTTTGTTAATATTATATCACGTTATTTATTTTTACTATGTAATGGTAAACAATTACAATGTATGTATTGATTTACTTCTTGTCATATTCCTCAAAAGACACACTCACATTACTGAGGTATAATCTTAAAGCTTTTATGCAATTTATGAATGAATATTCTGTTATTCTTGATGAATCTTCCTTAAGCCTCATTTAGATGTGAATATAATTTCAGTGTCATTATATATTTCAGAAATATGGCAGCGCTGACAAGGAGAAGAGTACCAACCAAGAGGAAGGAGTTGTGGCCCTCAGTATTGACCACATGCAAGGCCTCTTTATTTTAGTTGTATTGGGATGGTTTGTTGGAGCTTTGGTATTTATCATGGAATATTTCTCTCCATAATAAAGTAAAACATTTGAATAATCTAGGACATCGATTTGTCGACTCACTGCCATGGATTTAATAAGCACATACAATAATTCATAAAAATCTGAAACTATTAAGTTATACATATTATGTGCCGTTCAGAAATTCTAAGATAGACTATAATATCACATGGACCTTAATTACACACCCTTGCCTTGATTACTGAAACTATATGCTGTCTGTTGTCATATGTATTTTTACATCGAAATTGCATGCAATGTCGTTATTACGTAAAATCCATGGACTCACTTTGAAACTGTTTATGGGTATGGGAATTATTTAGAGAAAGTAACATTGTGTTCTGGGCAATGAGGATCACTTTGCTTTTTATTTATTTTTCTCTGGCTATTGTGAGTCGATTTTATTCATCACTGAGAAACACATCGTTTCCAACCAGTTAAGGGAGTCAAATTCATATTAGGGTCACAGTACTATCAGTAGAGTACTTTTAGTAAGTAGATTAGAAGAATGAGTCAAGTACTACAGGTACCATAATATCTTTTATTTTTAATACTAAACAATTATTGCAGTCATGTATGTTCTTAGTTGATACAAGATATTTTGAGTTATTAATGATTAAACTCGACATGCAATCTTAGATGACAAGGACTTTTTTTATACTGGAAATAATTTTTATCGTCATTGTGGGAGAGAGACTGAGGCTGTATTTCATTACTGTAAAGCCCACTTTTAGTTTACTTAAAATACCCCAATAGATAAATGATAAATGCGATATCCATTCGAGTAGTCTTTGGTCTCGATGACAAACACTGATAAAATTGTCACACACATTGTCTAAATTTAGCTTTATGTGTTTTCAGTAGTTTATGGCTAAGTCAACTTGTCGATTTGTCAGAATATTGCAACGATGATGATGAAAACAAAAGACCTGAAACCCACATTTGGTGAAAAATATTGTCATCTTCTCTCCTCTCTAAGAGAAATAGTGTTGTTTAATTACTGGAAAAGAGATGAGTTACACTATATATTTTAGGCCACCTGACCACACCAAGGACAAGCCATGCACTATAGGAAACCTGAAGACTACTTATTTCTCCAAACTAGGACACCAAATATAGAGCAGCTCCTCATAGTAATGGAACTGATGAGGAAGAACCTGTAGCCCGAGGGAGAAGGGAAGAGAGAGGAGGGACAGGAAGCACTAAGGAATAACGATAAGGATGGGCTTCACACAACATGGCAGGCAATACATCCTTACGGGGAGTCCATTGTTACAGATGATGATGCTTTGTGAAAGTGTCCTTGAAGGAACCAGTAGCCTCCAATTCGCCTAATCTTGCCTAAGTCATGAAAAAAGAGGGGGCTATGAAATTGATGACTGAAATTTCATACCTATTAAATCTAAAATTGTTTCTTCAGTTACATTTTTTTTCTTTTATTTTATTCATTTATTTATTTATTTATATTTTTAAACAGCCACCCTACTCTCTGAAGGGTGGACACGAATACATTGCCTCCATGTTCCTGTGTTTTCCACCAGCAAATACACTTCCTCCAATCGACTACATTCGTACACATAATCTGTCCCTGTGCTCTTCAACCTTCCATTATTTTGGTTCTACTCTCCAGCTCTGCTTTCTTTCACACACTCTTTTCGCAATCCAAACCATCACACGTTAATCATTAAATGTGTCCAAATAATCTGAAGGAGTTTGTCTTATCATTTCACAGCTTTTATCTAAGTACTTAATCATTCACTGACTTGTCGGTCTCACTTTTGATATGTGACATGTTGGCAACGTGTACAAGCTTTACTTCTATAAACCAACGTTGATATTGCAATACTATATGCAATGACTTTTATTCCTCCATGATTCACAGCGCTGTTCTCATCACTTTCTGCAAGCACTGTATGTAAGGTTTCCAATATTCTTCTGTTTGTTATATTATGTATCTTGGAAATGAAAAATGGTACAAAATATATTTTAAATGAGTAATTTACTTTGATCATTATTTTCCTCCTCTAACCCTTATTGTTTATTCAGAGTTTTTTTAATTGTTCAATATTTCGCTCAGCTTACAATAACCCAAGTCTATATCTGTATGAATTATAACAATATACAGTTTTTATTGATTCTCAAAACTATTTCCTGTTTCTATTGTAATTATTGTTTTGTCGTTCTAGGAAACATAAACATTAATGGATCTCAGACACCTTCTTTGGCTACTGACCTTCACATTTCAAGAAGGAATGGTTTGTTCCTTGAGAAAAATTACAGATAACTCTGTCGATGACATTTTGCAACACAACAAGAATTCTGCTCAATTGCAAAGACCAGATGTAGACAGTATGGGGCTTCAGAGGCTACCCACTTCGTCGCTTTCACATATATTAACAAATCAAACCCGAAGCCCTCGTAGTGCGGGTCAGGGCAGGTGGGGTGAGCTGACCACTGCTAAGAGTTTGAAGGACACTGCTGCATTGCTGAGTGGACTGCTGATGGCTGTTGTGCAGCAGGAACTACTGGGATGTGACCTTGTTGTCCTCCACGACGATGTCGATCTGTATTCTTTAGTGGTGCAGGACTTATTGTTGGTGACTAATTCAAGACAGGTGATTTTATCCAATGTGTTTTCAGTAAGAAATAGTAATGAAAGGATCTGATAATATTGGCTAGTTGAAGGAAACTCACATTTTATAACCCGGAATATTAAACACCTATGATAAATTCCTATACATAAAATAATATCCTTCTTTGCACATGTTTTTCTTCCATAGTTGCATACATCAGTATATCTGCATCGATATCTATATCATTTCCTCACTGACATTTGAATAAGGAGATTGAATCATGACCCAACAAATATTTCAATATATAAACTGTTGAATGCAAGGTATGTTTGTGCAGGTTACCGACAAATAATCATACGTGTTATCGTAACGTAATACGCAAATGTACACAGAATTCCGCTGTAGTATGAATGAAGGATACATAATTGTAAAGTGTGTGTCTTCAGGTGGTGGTGGTTAGAAACGAGACGGACCTGGCTGAGGTTATATGGGTGTCAACAGGATGTGGAGGTTATGTGATCTTGTTGGAATATCCAGAACCTCTTCTCTCCTTTGCTAATACTCACCATAATACCTGGGATTACAAGGGCAGGTAATACATTCGCATTATCTTTCTCATGGATTTGTAGAAATGAATGTGATTTTATTAATGTGAGAGAAATAATATGCAAATTACTAAACTATATAATTATTAGATGTCATACCATAATTGCATTATCATCATTATTCTAATACTCAACTAGTATCTGTTACAGAGTTCAGTCATTCACACCTGGTGGCATAACTTGAATTAGGATTCCTGATTCTTTGAGGTAAGTGATGGTGAGCCAGAGGGTGGAACAGGTGGAGGCTCTGGTGGCCACCAGGAACGGGAGTCGTCAAGGTGAGACACCTTTGTGGACGTCCAAGTATTGACTTTATACACGTGAGGGAGAGTGGAGGTGTACATGGAGGTGTTGCTTCCACAGGGTGGCCAGGAGGGAGAGTGGAGGGTGTACATGAACATGTTGTACTGGGGTGAGGGAGTCAGGCCCGTCACCACCTGGCGTCACCACAGGTTCACATTCCATTCAGATCTTTTCCCAGACAAACTGGCTGACTTCCGCGGCGCCGTTCTGAAGGTAAATAGTATTACAGTAATGACATGGTTTACGTAAAAACATTCAGATTTTAGTGCAGTTATTAATAGTCTTTATTAGTATCATTCCCTAAAACCCAGTAAACCCTTACAACACCACACACATTTTTCTGCTCTATAAATGGATAACTACGTAATAAAGTTGTAGTTATTCAAAAGAACCTTACAGGTATAGCAAAGGAAAATACTCTTACAAGTTATATGGGGAAATTTACTGATAATCATCGCCTCCAGTCTCTGACAACGTTCTTTATGGGGGAGGAAAATCAATTGCAGCTGACATTTGGGCAACTGAAACTAGGCCATTGGTTTCCTTCTTTGTAAACCCCGGTGGTGGATGTGTACAGAGGTGGAAGAAGAGGAGAAGATGAACGGGCAAAGAAGTGAAGTAACGGCAAGGAATGTAAACACGGAAAAGGAAGGGAAGCAAGGATAAGGAAGGGAATCACGAGGATGGAACTGTGTACTCTTTATGTGACGTCAGTTTGGGCCCTATAATTTCCAAGTACAGGAGTCAAATGCATATTGAGTCTGGTGTGAAATGATGTTGAAGTATAATACAGTACATTGTGATGATGTTCCAAGCTAATAGGATATACTTACGAGTTTTGATAACATCCGTACATGAAAAATTAATGTGAGATTCCCCGGGTAAATATTAATCTATCATTTTGAATATTTTTGCTCAGGTAGGCCACTAATTATGTCTTACCACCGAACAATGACTTTGATATTTCAGACATCCACTTCTTATAATTTTTCTGAAACGTTACTGTGTTATCATTGGAAAGATGTAGGGAAACTGAACGAGTATGAGTATGAGTATGTAGGGGTACTGTATGTAGGGGTACTGTATGAGTATGTAGGGGTACTGTATGAGTATGTAGGGGTACTGTATGTAGGGGTACTGTATGTAGGGGTACTGTATGAGTATGTAGGGGTACTGTATGAGTATGTAGGGGTACTGTATGAATATGTAGGGGTACTGTATGAGTATGTAGGGGTACTGTATGAGTATGTAGGGGTACTGTATGAGTATGTAGGGGTACTGTATGAGTATGTAGGGGTACTGTATGAATATGTAGGGGTACTGTATGAGTATGTAGGGGTACTGTATGAGTATGTAGGGGTACTGTATGAGTATGTAGGGGCACTGTACGAGTATGTAGGGGTACTGTATGAATATGTAGGGGCACTGTACGAGTATGTAGGGGTACTGTATGAGTATGTAGGGGTACTGTATGTAGGGGTACTGTATGAGTATGTAGGGGTACTGTACGAGTATGAGTATGTAGGGGTACTGTACGAGTATGTAGGGGTACTGTACGAGTATGAGTATGTAGGGGCACTGTATGAGTATGTAGGGGTACTGTATGAGTATGTAGGGGTACTGTATGAGTATGTAGGGGCACTGTATGAGTATGTAGGGGTACTGTATGAGTATGTAGGGGTACTGTATGAGTATGTAGGGGTACTGTATGAGTATGTAGGGGTACTGTATGAGTATGTAGGGGCACTGTATGAGTATGTAGGGGTACTGTATGAGTATGTAGGGGTACTGTATGAGTATGTAGGGGCACTGTATGAGTATGTAGGGGTACTGTATGAGTATGTAGGGGTACTGTATGTAGGGGTACTGTATGAGTATGTAGGGGCACTGTATGAGTATGTAGGGGCACTGTACGAGTATGAGGAGAAATAAATACACAAATGTTTGATGATATTGATGCCCCGTTCACTTCATAATATCACTCTGAAGGAAACTGTAATGCAACACAAGTCATGGGATGGGTTAATTATTGTGGTATATAAGGAATCCGACTTTGTGTAGCCTATACCTAATTAATATCAGAACATATATAACCAACATAAGTTTGCATAACCTTAAAACTACACACAAAAATACATTTTTCTAGTGATTTGATGATCAATAATTAATCATTATAATACTAATCAATACTGCTTTTAAAATACTGAAGCAGATTCTTTATTCGGCAGGGATTAGCTCATGCTTATAAACTTCATAAAGGTCACGATCTGGATGAGGTGTTTGATGAGGTGCATGAGGGAAAGTCAGTTCTTTTGGAAAACACAGGATTCCTGCATTTCCACATTGTCACCCATTTTACCCACCGGGGAGTCTCCACTGTCAGAATAATGAAGGTATTTATTTATTCATGCCTATGTTCTTCATAAATGTTTACAACCTTCTCTAATTATACTCTATAACGTTTTTGTCGAGGACACGTGATCCTCGCGATCAAAGATTAATATTCTATCAGTACCAGCCGAATTCTATTAATATAACTTGGTCTAACATTTATTGACTGAATATGACAAAAGAAAATCGAGTTCTTCCGGTGATTACATACCACCAATTAAATTTTAAAAGAAAAATATTGTGTTTGTAATTGGACACACCTTATTCCTTCAAAATAAATATTGGCGGGGAACAGATTAGCTCCAAAAAAATGATCTGAGTCTTTATAAAGAGCAAAGGAATCAGTAGTCTTCAATTCGGGGATGAAAATATTGTTCTATAAAAGGAAAACTAGATTCATGTTATTTCATAGCAGCGTCAGTTCAGATGTCATATCAGACGAATAAACTAAAAGTCTAATTAGTTACTCAATGAAGAAACATACAACTACAATCTGGCAGAAAGGTTATAGTAAATGAAAATGAGTAATGCAATAAAAAGTCAGTAAACCTGATTCTATAACCCACTGATAATTTATATATAGATATTGCTCTAATGCTTCTGTATGTCTGGCAATTATTTCAGGAATACGGCAGTACAGGGGAGGATACCAAGGCCAACAATGAGGAAGGAGTTGTGGCCCTCAGTACAGACCACATGCAAGGTCTCTTTATCATAGCAATGGTGGGATGGTTTATCGGTATTATGTTATTTACTGTAGAATATTTTCACAATACAGGTATGTGATTTAATATGACAAAACGGTGATAACTAAACGCAAAATATTCATGTTTGAGTTCAGATGAAATAATTTAAAATATCATTAAGTACAGTACATGGTGTTTTCTTTATATATCCGGATTAAGAGTTGTGCACCATCGATTCTGTTAACAACTGGTAGTTATAATGATTCATTATTTTCATCTTTTATTTCGAAAAACGTTGTGATATGAATGACTTAACTGTCAATCCTATAATTATTATGATAACATAATTTAAGTGTCCATGTATTTATGGCTTTGAAAATGTAAACTTTCCAGTATTTAAAATTTTTAATACATGCATTGTTTTTGTTTCGTTGTTTCCTCCTCATAAAAGAATTAATAAAATGTATCAATTTCTTCGTACAATATGGGGTTCATGGTAAGTTACAGTCGGATTCCTATATAATTTAATAAAGAAGCTTTATTATTGCAGAGCAACAAAAATATTCTTCAGTGGAATGAATGGAGCATGTATTAAATTGTCATGTAAGTTAATATAATTTTTATTTCATATAAAGAAATATGATATTGAAATAAACGTTGATAAAGTCTATGGCTTTGGAAACCTACCAATAAATTCACATATGATTTACTTAGAAGATACAAACACCAACTTGTACTGTTATCATTTTCTAGCTGTTTATAGTTTCATTAAAAAGGAAGGTACCACAAATGATTTAACATTTATGGAACTTATTATCGTTAGTAGTGTAATAAAGGATCCGAATATTCATGATAGATATTAAATCACTGATCAAATGAACTGTTAAGAGATGAATAGTAAAATCAGACACATATATTATTTTCTTAACATCTGACAAAACATGCCTATTAATTGTGCTTAATAAATAGTATTATTATTAACTACAAGAAAATACAACGGATCATATATGGAAGGGTTTCCTTTGTAACACATGTATGTACTATTTCAAGGATGTATTACAGCACAACGTGTCAGTAAGTATTAATAACAGAGGAATTATCTGGCTTGGTGAATAATACTTCAAATGAAAACATCACCACAACAAAAAAAAAAGTTTACACACAGAAATTCGTGAAACCTCGGTAACTCTAAAAAACAACTGCCTCATTAACATTGATGGGCTTGTAGCGGGGCTGGGAAAGGCAGCTTAGTGTAGGGTTCAGTTGTGTTGTTTACTCCTTGCCTGAACGCGGGTGAGTCAGGTACTCAGCCTCCGCCTTCATCAGCACTTCCTTTGCTCACAGGTAAGACACAACCACACCCTGGGAGAAAAATGTAGACAAACATTCTACCGAGCTAAGACGTACAGTAAATAGTAGATGGTATGAAGCCCATTGAGATGACAGGAGGACAATCACACTCCCAATACGGCTTGCATATAATGACAGACAACAACGCCCCCTGAAGAAACAATAACAAAAAACTGAAATTATTCTTGTGTTATCAGAAGTCAGGGGTAGAATCCCAGAAGCCTTGACACCTGTAGCTGGCATGTAGACGTCAGGAAAAGGGAAGGAGTTTGACTGTACTGAAATTTTGTAAGCCCACTTTTCTCAACACGTGATACAAAAGAGATGCACGATAAAAGTTGGAAATTTTCTTCTATATCTCGTTCTATATATCTATCTATATCTATAGATCTCAAATACAGATAATAACTCCCGTACCATAGCGATTACTTGTCATCCATTGTGTCTTACTTGTGCAAAAACTTGAAGAATTTCCTTAGTGCAAGGCTTTGGTTGTTCTTAATTCGTCCATATACCTCTCTTTCTGAAACTACTTTTTCCGTCTATCAGTAGTCCAAGTGTATTGGATGTGAACCAAAGCTAAGGAGTCCAGATAGAAAGATAAAATCTGCATACAATATAAATAAAGAAGATTTAGAACCACATACCCGAGATACGATTTATTCTAACAATACAATCGTTTGGCATTTCATAAAAAAAAAAAAAAAAAAAAAAAAAACACATTGCCAGCCATTATAGTAAGTGATAAAGAAGTTGATTGTTTCGTTATTGTGATAATGACGTTGTATGGGTACTTGTGCCCTTCTGAAGGATTGTACAGCCACAGTCAAATAACCACCAACACTTTCCTTTCATCGTGCAAATAATTCTGTATCATATCAAAATTTAATCGTACAACACCTTATGTCAACTCAATTCCCTCAAATATTATTATGAAGTGCTACAAAATCATACATGTGTTGTATTTTATTACCAAGATATTTAGTACGATGGAAGGAAAGTATCGGTGGATATTTGATTGTGGCTGTACATTACTTCTCATTATAATTTATGTTACAAATATGGCTTCTTATGCTACTGCCATTTCTATTATACTGGATTAAGAAGTTTAGTAGAAACTGTTTATCATTGGCATGTTCAAAATCGGCAACTACGATTTCAAAGCCAGTTTAACCTGCGACTTCGATTCTTGCATATCACAATCATATTATCTTTATTAATTACTTTCCATTGTTGCATCCTGGTTATTTTCTCGCTTTTCTTTCTTTCTTTCTTTCTAGAATATTTCAAACTTCATGGATCCCAAACAACTTCTGTGGCTACTGACATTTATGTCTCGAGAAGGGATGAAATTGTTCGGGACCAAATTGACAGAAAACCCTCTGGTCAACATTTCACAGCATCAAAACATGTCTACCCAAATGCTAGTATATGATGGAGGTAGTAGAGAAATTTCCTCCTACACGCCACCACTACTACCCTCAACAAGTCAGTACAGAAATCTTCGTAATGTTGGTCTAAGCTTGAGGATTGGGTTGAGCTCTCCGATTTCACTGGATACGGATTCCTTGAGCGAGTTACTGAAGACTGTTGTGCAGAGGGAATTGAACGGCTGTGACCTTGTGTTTCTCCACGACGATACCGATCTGTATTCTGTCGAGGTTCAGGAGTTGTTGTTGACGCTTCCTAATTCAAGACAGGTGGGTGTGTGCTATTTCCCTTCAGGATGTTGTCAGTGGTGGCTGAGTCTAGGGGGTAGGATTCTTCACTGCCTGGTATGAAAAAGATAATTTACAATAAATATTCCTAGTAAATATCAATCTCATGGGTACGGTTTTGATTTTAAGTTGAAGATATAATTGGTATAAAGGATATATCTCATGTTAAATTCATCAGTAACATTTAAATAAAAATCTCTCATAATATTAAAATGAAATAATTGTCTTCAAAGATCAAGGTATATAAAGGCTCTGTAACAAAATCCACATATTATTCCCCTCACAAAATCTATGCTTACTAAAGTTTCCTTTAACCAACAAAGTAAGGGTATTTATTATAAATTAATGTCTCTGTCCTACAGGTGGTAGTGGTGAGAAACGAAACAGACTTGGCAAAGGTTGTGTGGGTGTCTCCAGGTTGTGGTGGTTATCTTATATTGATGGAAGACATGGAACCTCTTCTCTACTATGCTAACACCTACCATGATATGTGGGGCTACAGGGGCAGGTATCACAGCCTATATATATGAGCTCATGTATAAACAAATTTACTAGTAATTGTCAGCAAAAGGTTATAAGTATGAAAGCAATATAGCTTTTCAATGTGACTTATCTGTCAATGAACACACATTATTAATCTGGACACAGTTAGATATATAATAAAGGGTGTACCACTTCCGGCTCATGCTACTTGAGTGTTGTTTCCTGATTCTTTGAGGTACGTGATGGTGAGCCAGAGGGTGGAGCAGGTGGAGGCTCTGGTGGCCACCAGGAACGGCAAGAAGACGGAGCACATCCTGGGAGTCGTCAAGGTGAGACACCTTTGTGGACGTCCAAGTATTGACTTTATACACGTGAGGGAGAGTGGAGGTGTACATGGAGGTGTTGCTTCCACAGGGTGGCCAGGAGGGAGAGTGGAGGGTGTACATGAACATGTTGTATTGGGGTGAGGGAGTCAGGCCCGTCACCACCTGGCGTCACCACAGGTTCACCTCTCAGAGCCAACTCTTCCCTGACAAGCTGTCTGACTTTCGTGGAGCTGTTCTTAAGGTATGAATTATTTCAGTAATGCATGATCAACGTATGATCAGTCAGATTGTTGTGTAAGCTATGTGTTAATCGCCTCCCTTTATTTCATTCCCCAAAACCAAGTAAACCTTTGTTAAACTATCCACATTTTTTGTGCTCTGTGAAGGGATAATAATGTTGCAGATATTCAGAAACCACTTGCCAAATATATGAAAGGAATATACTCACAAGTTATCTCTGAATATATACTGAAAATCACCAAGTCTAATATCTGACAACATTCTTTATGGCTTAGGAAAATCAATTACAACTGACATTTGGCCAACTGAAAGTAAGTCACTTGTTTCCTTCGTGATTGCAAATGGTAAATTGAGTAAATCTTTTCCCTTCCTACATATGAGCACATCCACCTCAACTACATATTGCAACTCACTCCCCAGTGATAGGTGATGTTTTGTGTGACTATTCGGTATGAATCACCAATCCCCAACTGAGACAGAAGTATAATCATATTTCAGAATTACATTATTTTGAAATGTTCTAAACTCATTACATGCTGATGAGTTTTGTTTGAGTAATTCTACTCTTGGCTTCTTCAATTAGTGGGAGATCACCCGTGAATAACTTTGGTAAAGTATTATCTTAACAAAATATAGTGGAATTTTACAGAAGAACGGATTCCTGTATGATGCCCTCCTGACTCTATCACCTTAAAAGTTCCCCCACATTCACCTACAACGAAGGTGATATTTATTACGCTGATGATCCGAGATTTCTAATGCTGACCAGGGACTTTGTCGCGAAATCGACAATGACAATAAATTTCACCGTGTTTTTTCACGAGCAAAAGTTCGTCGACATAACATGATGGTATTATGTTCTCGATTCTTGTATATTTATATTTCTCTGTTCAACTGTTATTCTAAACAAGTCGTAGCGATGGAAAGTTATACATAGGTGATGTTCGCTGAATACTATAAGCAAAATATAAGAATGGGGAGTTGGCCAACCTTTGCTCGTTGACAGTATATACATAGGATTGGTACAGATGCAGAGTAATTGTCTGAAATTTTATCAAAATTACTTTAGGTTGCAACGTTTGAGTTTCCACCGAGCATCATGTACTACGAAGCTGACAACGGGACGCTGCTTTATCACTATGGAAAAGAAATCACAATTGTTCAGAAGCTGGCTCAAACTCTCAACTTTAGCGTCCGTTTTGCTGAACCTGCTGACGGTATTGTATACAAGGATCCCACACACAGATTTAGTATAAACCTCCAGAACTGTAACTTTACATGTGCACTTATAACATAGTAATAAAAACAAGGCTCCAGGCAATGCCATCCAGACTTAAGGTGGTAATTCCCTTTTGGTACATTGGAGTGCCTTGATTCCTCCAAAGCATGCCAGGAAATAGGCCCAAGTTAAAAAAAATAATGGTGTTCTGTTGCTTGGAATAGTTTGGAGGATTCAGTTACTCCAGATTTACTAACACAAAACTTTCCCCTTAGCCGGCATCATTAATTTTACCTTTACACACAACTGTCGAATTCTTAGGTTGGTTGCAATATGATTTGTACATATCTTAGTAACAAATAGTTCACTGATACTTCATTGTTAATTATTTCAGCTTCATATATACATATATATATATATATATATATATATATATATATATATATATATATATATATATATATATATATATATATATATATATATATATATATATATATATATATATATATATATATATATGTATATATATATATATATATATATATATATATATATATATATATATATATATATATATATATATATATATATATATATATTCATAAACCTAACTGTACTGTGTTTCATTCAGGTGACACATGGGGCTACCTCATCAATGACTCGTGGACGGGCATGATGGGCGAGTTGGTGAGGAACGAAGCGGATATGGGACTGGGCAACGTGTTCATGATGGGCTACAGATATGAAGTCATCACATTCAGTGCTCCATTTTCTCATGAGGTCAGAAATAATCTTCTCGTTAACAAGGCTTGATATTATTATGTACTATCAAAGACAAAACTCGTGTGGTGAAATCTGGTGAAAACATATGGTAGAGGGCTAACCATACTGGGTATGAACGTCACTGTGGTGGGGCTTTCATTATGTTTCACAAGTTATTTTAAATCATTGGACAAGAAAGCGACACGAGTTTTGTCTTTGATAGTACTTACAGCGATTATAGGTAGCCTATCTCTAGTGCCAGGAAATTATAGTCATGTGATATTAATGGTTTACCAAGAGAATAGAACTGTAATATGAAAGAAGCTGTCACCCTTACAGCCCTCTCTCTGGATGAAATAAATTTATGAATCTCGTGAGGTGTGTATGTGTGTGTGTGTGTGTGTGTGTGTTGACCTGGGCGTCGGTAAAGGATACCAAGAAGCCTATGTCCAAGGAAGGAATACCAAAAACTGAAAGTAGTAATTATCATTAAACGAATTTCTACTAAAAGGTTGAAATCTTGTCATATCTACGAAGAAAATAGCCAAATCTCGACTGGATACGTCATAAGAGGGAGGAATACCTTTTATAATAACAACTAATATAATGACAATCTCCCACTATCAATAGAGCGTGTGCTTCATGGCCAGAGTGGAGCCTCCTGTGCCACGTTGGCAGGCGCCTTCTTTCCCCTTCCATCCGTGGACCTGGTTGGCATTCCTTGTCGGTATCATTGTGTCCGGACCAATCCTCTTTGTAGTGGCTTTCTTCAGTGGTCAGTTGTAAGTTGTACAGATATTGTTGTCATCAGTGAATGGCAGTATCACGTTTGCTCAAGTATAACCTCTTTTGAGAAGTGTGATTATATGAAAATAGATTTCTGCATAATTCTTAAGCCAAATGAATCTGGAATTGAAGACTAAAGTTATATTCAAAATATAGGAAATATACGAACTTCATTTACATTATATAAGTAAAAAATTATCTCCTGGAATCAATCGATTGCGAATATTAATTTAGCAGGTCTTGAAGTCTAAATGAAATGATTAAATAGAAAGGGTCAGTGCTGAAAGATATTACTTGCACAGGACAAAAACCGATACAAACAATAAAGAAACCCGTGGTTATATTTGTGAAATATTACTTGAGATAGATGCTCTCCATGAGTTACTTTTCTCTCAGCCACTAAAATGTACAGTATACTCCAGCGTTGTCTGTTCCAGGTTCAGCCGGGTATCAGAATATCGCTACTTTTTATTGGTGATATAAAGTATATTCTAAGTTAGTGTATTCAAAATCATAATATAAGGTATATCCTAAGTTAGTGTATTCGTAATCAAAATATAAGGTATATTCTAAGTTCGTGAATTCGTAATCAAAATGGAGGTTTCAATAAGGTATAATACTATAGTCGAATGTATAATTTACACTTGTTTGCTTTCCGTGTTAATGACGTCATCATCTATGGTTCTTTTCATCATCTTTTATGTAGCGTAACCAATGAAAGTTCTGTTCTACCACTTGTTTGTATAACTGAATGAGAGTCATTGTCAGTGACTGTCCTGAATAGATCCCAAGTTATTTGAAAATTTTGCCTCTTGTATTAAGATATTCATGATGGAATCAGTGTAACATGACTGACTGCTAAGCAATCAAAGGTGAAAATATATACTGTGTATTAATTCATAACTGTGTTTTATCTCATGACTGTGGAATAATGTACAGGCTTAGTTTCTGTAATACCCTTTCTCTTCAACTACAGCGGTGCCGAGTCCACTAGTCTGACTAAAATTAGCTTCAGTTGGTACTACGCCTTTGGTCTTCACTTCAATGAGCCTCAGTTTGTTGAGCCTCGCATGAACAGCACACGAATCTTTGTATTGTTCCTGTGGTTGTACACCATGATACTCACCATCACCTACTCCACCAACCTTACTGCCTTCCTTCTAGTGCAGAAGCCTGCAGCCTCTATGGAGACCACCAGGGAGCTTTATGAGAGTGGCAGGGAAATGGCTCTGATATGCCAAGGATTAACACTTTCCATAGCCAAATCCAGAGATCCGTATATCAAGGTTTGTTGATTTTCATACATTAAAGATTATCATCACATCACAATCATTATTATAATCTGCCATTATTCGTTAATCTTTGTCAGGGAATGGTCAAGGAACTATCGCCAAAGACAATATAATATATGTTCTCTCAGTGAGGCTCATAAGCAAAGCTGATACATATAATATGATTACCCAATACAATCTTCTTTCTCTAATAATGTAAGTTATAAACTCAGGAGTGTTCTGAGAAATATATAAGTATGTATTACATTATATTAATTAAACTGATTTGAAGGAAATTTCTTCCAAACAGTTTGTTCATTTTGCACAGCATCTTTTGACATCTTATATTAGGTTAGGTTAGGTTAGGTTAGGTGACGTTAGATTATTAATGCATACATTACAAGACACACATACAATACTTCTTTATTAAGTATCACAATATTTCATTTGGAATTAGACAAAGTAATATTTAATTCTTTTAGGACTTTCCATACCAAGTAATATAATCATTGTAAGAGCCAATAATTAATTGTACATAATATAAACAACTTAATGAAATACTTTGCTGTCCCTACAGGGTTTAATGAATGTTTACAAGACATACAAACATCATAAGTTGGACGAGGTGTTTGATCGCGTTCTGAAAGGGAAGTCAGTGTTTCTTGAGAACGAGGAATTCTTGAACTTCCATATTGCCACCCAGTTCACCCACCGGGGCGTCTCCAGAGTCAGACTAATGAAGGTATTCATTCTTGTTTACCTTCTGTGTATGCAATGATCTGTGGTAGTAAAATGGCTATTATTTCGTAAGAGATTTGGAAGCTAATGACTATTCTATATATTTCAGAAAAGAAATTTTGGGGTTGGAAACACCCCATTTAATCGGTGATATCCTTCTTGGTCAGGCTTAGAGGAATCATCAGCTTCCATTTCTAATGAAAGAAATAACAGGAGAAAAAAAAATAATTCCTTTTATTACTACATTTTCTTGACGACAAATATATAAGTTGTAATTAATTTATTATGCAGAAGGCAACAGTTTTGCGGAACAGATATGACTGTTGAACATTAATAAAAAAACATTAACATTATGATCTCTAATACATCTGTATTGCGTAAGATTAAGAGCAATGCAGGGTGGTGCCCGCTAGATGTTCTCACCGGAGATGGAATTTTTTCGGTTAAGTTGCTTTGACATATTCCGTTTATAGGAATATTATTCATAACAAGAAGGAAAGATGGCTGACGGCAGAGTGCCCCAGAATAGAACAGCTGTCTCTTTTATTTGTGAGATAGACAAAAAAGGAATGAGAAGGAGTAACTTTGCAAGGGCTACATGTTTTCCCGAGGGTAGAGATGAGTTGGCAGAAATGCAACAATGGAAATGTTGTAGAAGCTACTGATTCCTCCGAAACTATTCAACACTGAGGTTCCTTTTTCTGTGCTGATGTATTCTGCGACTTGGCATCCTACAATTCACCAACAAAATCCATTCCCCGTAATGGAAAAGAATTTCTCCTAAGCTCGGTCATATACTATAGATAGTGGTTGGGTTACAGGAGAGCTTTAACCCTTCCCACTAAGTTTGCTGGCAGTGACGAGCCTCGAACTGACTGCAGTTTGGTGTGGCGAACACAACATATGACCATTGACTATATATATATATATATATATATATATATATATATATATATATATATATATATATATATATATATATATATATATATATATATATATATATATATATATATATATAATATATATATATATATATATATATATATATATATATATATATATATATATATATATATATATATATATATATATATATATATGACTGTTTATATAATACTTTACAGGAATGTTTGACTCAGTACAACATCATCATTGCACTGCAACGTAATTCTGCACTGAAGAGGAAAATTGACATCATCATCAGCTGGGTACATGAAAGTGGTTTAGTCGGACATGAGAATCGCAAAGCTCTGGAGTTCGCAGCCACTACCAAGGTGAAAGCAGTTCAAATTTTGTTAATATTGTATCACATTATTTATTTTTACTATGTAATGGTAAACAATTACTCTGTATGTATTGATTTACTTCTTGTCATATTTCTCAAAAGACACACTCACATCACTGAGGTATAATCTTAAAGCTTTTATGCAATTTATGAATGAATATTCTGTTATTCTTGATGAATCTTCCTTAAGCCTCATTTAGATGTGAATATAATTTCAGTGTCATTATATATTTCAGAAATATGGCAGCGCTGACAAGGAGAAGAGTACCAACCAAGAGGAAGGAGTTGTGGCCCTCAGTATTGACCACATGCAAGGCCTCTTTATTTTAGTTGTATTGGGATGGTTTGTTGGAGCTTTGGTATTTATCATGGAATATTTCTCTCCATAATAAAGTAAAACATTTGAATAATCTAGGACATCGATTTGTCGACTCACTGCCATGGATTTAATAAGCACATACAATAATTCATAAAAATCTGAAACTATTAAGTTATACATATTATGTGCCGTTCAGAAATTCTAAGATAGACCATAATATCACATGGACCTTACTTACACACCCTTGCCTTGATTACTGAAACTGTATGCTGTCAGCTGTCATATGTATTTTTACATCAAAGAAGGATACAAACTCTATCAAAGAACTAAATAGAATGAAGACCAAGCTAGACCTGAAAGATCCAGCAACACGAGGGAGAATGAGATAGAGATGAAGGACAATAAACATGAAGGTAATAGAAAAAATGGAGGGACAGTTCAAGAAATGTACAGATTATATCATTCTCCAGCATACTACTCATAATTATTTAGTAAAAAAAAAATGAGTACCTCTCCATATACATACTCTTAAATGATCAACTCCTAACAGAAGCCCATATCAACAGCACTGGGATTGTAATAATTGTAGTTTGCCTCATATTATCAATGTGTAAATTGTATGTTCTTCTTGATAATAAAATGGCTTTTTCATCATTTCAATACTTTCAGATGAGAAAAATAATGATCAAGTACAAAATATTATTCCGTTTTTGTGTTTCTTTTTATAACATGTTGTAATTCTGGTACATAAAAAATATTTGTTCCAACTGTAATAAACATTAGAATAATTAAGGTATACAGCTATATAATGAATATGTACTCACCCCAACTGCAAATACGTTGTTCTTTATGAGTTAAATCAATACATTAGATCCCTCCCGGAAAGGTTCGTTCAGCGAAGTAAGAGGAAAGTTTGGAAACACTATGAAAACCACAACAACTTTCATATCTGCATTCATTGACATTCAACGGTGCTTAGTTCCAGTCAGAGTGAGGTTCGCAGTGTGTTATTTACTCTTTGGCTGGACACGGAAGAAGCAGGTCTTGATCCTCTGCCCTCACCAACACCAACACCACCAACACCTTCTTCACAGGTCAGGTTGCAAACACACCATTGATATTGATACTACTGAGGGTCGGGCTAGTAAGGACCCTGTAGTCGTTTATGAAAATTGGAGGCTTCTGATTCCCCCTAACCATGCCATGAAACAAGCTCCTTCCATATAGGTGGTGTTTCGTGGCAACATCTGAATTACTCATTTATCATAATTTTGCTGACTGCATCACAGGGTCCCTTAACACAGAAGAACGTAAATAATAAGAGGTCAGATTCCAATAACGGTTAATATTATTTTGCACTGAACTCCACCGTAATATTTTCTCTACGTTTCCTTCAAAATTGCATAAATTAAACGTTTTATTCCTCAGAGGACGAGACAGATTAGTAAAGAAAATATTTATGCTTTTTTCGCCAACCTATTTTTTATTCTGCCTAGATTATTTAAATGATTATCAATGGCCATACTATGAAAAATGAACTAACTTCGCTGTTCTGTCTTCCAAAATCTTGATGTAGAAGTGATTAATGAAATACTGTAGGTACCAATTCTTAAAAAAAAAAAAAAAAAAAAAAAACTCATGTGTGTTATATAGATACAAAAAATTCTAGGATAATCTCAGAATGGAGTGCATGGCTTTGCTTACGCCAGAAGGAATACGAACAAAACCAACACACAAATATTCCATGGTTTTGAACTTTACTTGGATACACCAGAATTGTATCGCTTCATATTTTTTTTTTAATCAAAGCTCAATCTTTCTTTGATTAACCGTCATAAAGCTTTTGAGTTATCATGTTTACGATAAATAAGATACTAAACAAACATGAGCGATTGCATTACCTTCCTCGAGCTTTGCTTGTAAAGATAAAAACATGTGAGACATTACCCAAGATAATACTTTAGTTTATTAATAACTTAGACCAATTAATCTTAGACCAATAATAGTAGACAGATTGCTTGTGCATAATTAGCACAGCTAAAATTCCAAGGAGTTAAAAATCTCAAATTTTGATCACAAATTTCCGAGATACACGTTTAGGAACCATATAGTGATGATTCAAAAGATATTTTGAAAAGAGAATGGCGAGGGTACACACACACACACACACACACACACACACACACACACACACACACACACACACTAGAAGATGAAATCAACGACAAGCATCATTAATTAAAAAACAGTTGGAATTTGTACTCACCAAACACACAGAAAATACTTGTCGGAATATAAGCAAAGTAGTTATAATAGGAAAAGCAATGGTGGGTAATACCTTCTTTGTGACCTAAACTGTAGAAAGTGTTTTGCATATATTTTGTTTTAAAATGTTTTTATTTTAATAATACCAAATGTTCATAAAGGTTTAAGGAGACCCGCTTCATTAAGAAAGCTAAAAACATCAATAAAATTATCTCTTTACTCACCAAGCATCGAATAAGAAAAAGAGTAAGGTAATAATATATCATCGAGTAGCAGAAAAGCATCTTAAAAATAAATTATTTGGAAGGAAGAAGACCACACTTGGCCTGGATGACACTAACACGAGGGGAAAAAGATAAAGAAAAGGATCTGTAAGGATGAAGAAATAAACGAAAAGAAGGGACAGTTGAAAAATGTACTAGGACTGGCTTGATTCCGTAGGGATGCCAAAACTTTTAAAGAATCTTAAAATAGTTAAAATATTGCCATAATAAATAATCAAACTTTCCACCACCTCCTCAGTATTATAAGATATTGTAAGATAAAGCCAACTTCGTTATTCGGCAGCAGTCAAAGCAGGACTGTTTTGATTTCTTTCTTTATGTTACTAGTTACCAAAGGATAGTGTTTTGTAGTGGAGGGTGATAACTACCCAATGATCACTCTGCCCCTTCTCCCCCAACATGTCCTCATTCACTACATTTACCTTCTCCTCTTCCCCCTCCCCCCTCCCAGCACTCCTTCACTCTACTACTCCACTTTCATACCTTACTCTCCATCTCATTCCATCGTCACTCCGTCTGTTGTCTAAGATTATCAATACAACATTATGGAAATAGGACCTGAAAAGAAATTGATTTCATGCAATATGACAGTAATTTTAATACCCTTTTAAACTCATCCGTGATTAATGTCTAGGCCAGACATTCAGATGCCAGCCCAACCCAAACCCTCTTTCCATCTCACTTGGTAATGATGGTTCGTATCATGATCACACAAGGTTCAGGATTCAAATTTCTCGGAGGCTCAACATTGGCAACGCTAAGTAGTAAACGCGGAAATGGAGCCAACTGTGTGTGGGCAGTGGACAAGAACTGAACATGTCAGCGACAGACGACTGTACACACACGCACACTAAAAGGGGATATGATCTGAAAGTAGGACATTCGTCAAGAAAATTATTTCGTTGTCTAATCATGTGGGTATTATTCTGGTGAGTGGACAGTGGAATGTTTTGGTTATATTTGAGTAAAGGACGCAAAGGGTACGGATAAGGTTCGAAAAATATAACGTAATTTCGTACCGTAACGTACTTAACAAGAAATATCGGACTGTACTTTTAGATAAAAAAAAAAAAAAAAAAAAAAAAAATTCCATACCGTAATTCAGTATCGTACCATACCTCATTGCCAATCTTGGCCTCAGGCCCTTAAATCCCTGAGTGGGACATGGATGTTGCCGCTGCTGTATATTATTAGGTGTAGGTTGTAGGTGTCTTTCACCAAGGCTAAGTGGAACTAAGAATTTTTTGGCTTGCAAGGGGGAGTGTGTGTGACCCATTTCACTGGTTGCTTTGTCCTTTTTCTGTATTCCTACTCCACTTTTGTACCCATGGCACTGAGAGCCTCCCCACTCCTTGAAGTATTGGCGTATTGATGATGATGATGATGATGATGATGAAGAAGTTATATGTGGGTGTGGTTACATTATAGAGTGTGGGATAGATGTAGTTATATTAAAGGCTGTATGGTGGGTATAAATGTATTATAGGGTGTACGAGGACTATGGTCACATTGTAGGGTGTAGGTGTGGGTAAGGTGTCGGTATACGTGTGGTTACATTACAGCAATTGGGACGAGTGTACATATATCATTGCAGGGTGGAGATAAGTGTTGCTACATTCGAATTTGTGTTTCAAAATTATTTCTAGTTTATAAGAAAATTATGAGATTGGATTACTTTACTACTAAAACTAATTTTTACCTTTCCTGAAGTCTGTAAAATCATGGACTTCACGAAAATTCTGTTGCTGATGATGGTGAATGCGATAATTGTGTGGAAATGTTTTACGGCTGGATCCAAACTGAACATAGTGTTTGAAGCTGCACAGCATCATGTAATGAATGATCCCTTCCTGACGAACAAGACACTTGATATTGGATTACAAAGATCTGACAAGTTCATATCTGGTTATATAACTAATGTAACGAGAAGAACACGAAGAACTGGGCTGCTTAGCACTGCCGTAAAGTCAACAGAAGCTGCATCATTGAGTAAACTACTTGCATCTGTGGTCCAACAAGATATGAACGACTGTCGTCTGGTGTTGATCTACGACGCCAGTGAGCTGTACTCTGATGTGGTGCAGGACCTGATGCTGTTGCTGCCTAACCCAAAACAAGTAGGTGTGGCCTAGAATCCTACACTCTTTTTCTGTACTTCGTAGACGGTTTACTGTCCCTTTCATATAAATTCACACACTTGTTTAACTCATCCGGTCTTTCACTACAAACGTTACAATTATTATTTCCACAACTGAACCCCAGAAAAGTAAAATAACAAAGAACCTAAAATGTTCATCCTATTTATTAGCCGTTATAATATTATCAAAAATATTTTGATATGACAAAAATATGATAACACGTTACTTCACTCAATTGATAAAGACATAATTTTGCCTATGATGTGACGCTTGTAATGACTACGGTACTCTTCCGGATCTTTGTATGAATATTTACTCTCAGGTAGTAGAAATGAGAAGAGCTGAGGATCTGCTGGGTGTGGTGTGGGTGTCGAAGGAGTGTGGTGGGTACCTGTTGCTGCTGGACCACACACAGCCTCTCCTCACCTTCACCAACACTCATCATGATTCCTGGGACTACCACGGCAGGTAGTGTGACGCCGAGGCTCAGTTAGTAATCAATGATAAACAGAAATATTATTTACCAAATAACATTATGAACCTCAAAAGACGAATATTAGTTTAGTAGTTTAGTAGTTTAGTTTAGGAAAGAAGACCGCGCTAATCCAGAAAGACCCAGTAACACGAGGGAAAAGTAGACAGAGAGGAGAGACATCAGGCATGAATTCAAAAGAAGAAAAGAGAGACAGTTGAAAAATTCAAAGGGATTGAGGGTGACTGAAGGGGCCCCAAACTCTTAATGTACTGCTCATATCACCGCAGGAAATAATTCCATAAGAAACTGTCTAAAGTAATTGTTTATTTGTAAAGTAATTGTTTATTGTAAATGACAGGTACGTGATGGTGAGCCAGAGGGTGGAGCAGGTGGAGGCTCTGGTGGCCACCAGGAACGGCAAGAAGACGGAGCACATCCTGGGAGTCGTCAAGGTGAGACACCTTTGTGGACGTCCAAGTATTGACTTTATACACGTGAGGGAGAGTGGAGGTGTACATGGAGGTGTTGCTTCCACAGGGTGGCCAGGAGGGAGAGTGGAGGGTGTACATGAACATGTTGTACTGGGGTGAGGGAGTCAGGCCCGTCACCACCTGGCGTCACCACAGGTTCACCTCTCAGAGCCAACTCTTCCCTGACAAGTTGGATGACCTTCAAGGGACCGTTCTTAAGGTAAATAGGAACACAACATTTATTTCAAGATAAGCTCTTGGTAATACAATATGGTATTCACTATCGACGCCCATTGTTTTTATATTTATAGGAAAACACTTATTGTCAAATTGTTAATCAATGCTACACTCCAGGTATCAACGTTTGAGTTCCCACCGAGCATCATATATTACCGAGATGACAACGGGACGCTGCTCTACCGTTACGGTGAGGACATCAGTGTCGTTAAGAATATGGCCCGCGTCCTCAACTTTACTGCACACTTCAGAAAACCTGTTGACGGTACGGTAACCAAAATGCACATATGTGGGAAGTAATATTTTCCAACCCAAGTGAAGCCGTAGCAATACTAACACAGGAAGATAAATATCATGGCACAAAGGTTGACCTACAATAGCCGTAGCAGTCCTCAATGAAGTAACACAGGCACATATCGTGATGTACACTGGCTCAAAAAAGTATCGCGCAGGTGGGGTCCGATGGTTCTGTAAATGATCGTTACAGCTCATGATAAACAAGCTCGTTTTCAGTAGCCATCGTCTTAGTTGTCAGAATGTTTCACGAGGGAAATGCGCGATACTTTTTTGATCGAGTGTACACACACACAAAAAAAAAAAAGAAAAAAAAAAATCGCAGAACCACTCCAGAATCTCCTATTGGTTCTATGGTACAACTCTAATCAACTAACGGTTGTATTTTGAGTTCTTTGGGATCAGAAGTATAGACTCTTTCATACAACTACTAGGCAGAGGGACTGAGATCGTGTTATTAAAGTACAATATTCAGGCCACTCTGCGGAATACAGCATCGAGTTCACCAGATAGAAGTGTCAACCTAATATTAATAATAATAATAATAATAATAATAATAATAATAATAATAATAATAATAATAATAATAATAATATTAATAATATTAATAATATTATTAATAATAATAATAATAATAATAATAATAATAATAATAATAATAATAATAATAATAATAATAATAATAATAATAATAATAATAATAATAATAATAATAATAATTGAATAGTAGAAATTTGTAATCAGATCAGGAACTGAATGTCTCTCTACTTCGTTTTCGCAATTATAATGAGTAACATTCTCACTGCATAAATTTTGAATTGCAGGATACAAATGGGGCAGCCAAAAGGCCAACAACGGAACAGGGAACGGCATGATGGGTGAGTTAATGAGAGATGAGGCGGACATAGGCATTGCCAACCTTTTCCTCAACCCTGGCAGATATGAAGTACTTACACTTTCTGCTCCCTATGCTCGTGAGGTTAGTCAGTGTCCAACATGTAGCCTATGTGTTGTTCCGTGTGTATATTATGGTTAGGCATGCATAATACTGATACATCTTGACACTTTGTGTGAAGTATTAAGAGCAAACTTTCATCAGCATAAAGTTCATATTATCCTCTAGTTTTCGTTTACAATGGTATCTAAGCACTGGATGCTGAGCTGCCATCATAGGTAAATGAGAGTAAGGAATGATATTGTTGTATTGTTAAATTTCTTTCCCATGACCTCACACACGTATCAACTCTTACCACCTTCATTATTTTATCCCCAGTTTCATATCTGGGGGAATTGCTACAGTTGATAAGGAAAAATTTATCGTCAGTTATATATTGCCAGAATTGATCAATCAAGCCTCCTCTGCAGTTCTTAGCTACCTACTTAAATCAATACAGTATCATCAGTATTATTCAAACCAATCACATTATTATCAGTCCAGTAAATTTCAGCTACAGTTTTTGAGTATTATTCTCATAATATTGTCTCTTAACAGAAATGGACAACAACGGAAAGAAAATTCCTTCTTTTATCACTCATGAAACTATACTGTTCTTTTTTTAGAATATGTCTAAAGATAGATGGCACAAAACCCCAACTATAAGGTTCTAGAGCTTAATATACTGTATTTATGCAAAATTTCAATCTCACAATAAATCAGCAAAAATTATCAGTGTGAATATATAAATAATACGTAAAGAAGTAAGACTTGAATATGAGGCTTCTTGTTAATCAATAATATTTTACTGATTCATAATTCTTTCTTAGAAAATCTGTTTCCTGGCGAGGGTGGAGCCCCCCTTGCCTCGTTGGCAGGCCCTGGCCTTCCCATTCCATCCGTATACCTGGCTGGCCATCCTCGTCGGTTTCATTCTGTCCGGACCAGTCCTCTTCCTGTTGGCAGCTGCTAGTTCGCGATGGTGAGTCATCTATTGCAACATATGTAGTATTGTATCCTGCTAACTGGAATATAGTCTAACTATTGTTGAGAGATGCGCCAAACCCGATCGTGTGAAAAAGGAAATCCTATTTAATAATTCTATCAATCCCATTGAGGAGAAGGGACGTTTAAAGGGAATTAAGGGATGAACCATGGAGGTATGAAGAGTGGAGTCACCCTGAGCCTGATAGGTAAAGCCAAGTGATCTGACTATCCGCTATATATTTGTGGGTAGTGTCACTCTGAGACAAAGGCCTACAGCGGCAGCTGTGGCACGATTGTTATGAATAAACTGGTGTTGTTCAATGAAATGAAATTTTAGTGTAGGAAATGTGAAGGAAAACTCAGGCACATGTCAAGAATAAGTAACTTTCTTCCGTCAGGTTCCCTTCATAACCCACCGTTAATATTTGTTGTGTACTAAATTTTTTAAGGAAAACACAGAGCCTAGCCGAATAAATAAATGAACGTAAAATACAATTTTCATATAAACTGTACCGAAATCCTATAAAAAAATATAAATATAATCTATGAAAACAACAGTGTGTATCAAGTTCCCACAGTGAGGTAGCCTTGCCCACATCGTGACAGCCTAATTACCGCTTGACAATGCCCACAACAATATGGCAGATTCAGATGAAAACTTGGTTCACCTCACAGTACAGGAAACACGGCTCAGGGCGACTCCACCCTTTATACTTTCATGGGATGAACAGCACTGGCGGAGGTTTGCGGTCCCTGAATGCTCTTCTTTTTAGATACACAGTGCCTGCTAAGAAGTCACAGAATAATTTAAGACATACTTTAGTTGTGCATTCCAACCACAGGGGTGACGAGGCAGCCAGTCTGGGTACACTTGACTTCAGTTGGTATTACTCCTTCGGTCTGCACTTCTGTGAGTCTCAGGTTGTTGAGCCTCGTATGAACAGTACTCGCATCTTTGTGTTGTTTCTATGGCTGTATACCATGATACTCACCATCGCCTACTCCACCAACCTCACTGCCTTCCTTGTAGTACACAAGCCCAGTAAACAAATTGAAACGGTCAAGGAGCTTTCAGAGTCCAACTTAGAGTTGTCAGTTTATTTACCAGGTCTGACCTCTGCAATAAGCAGCTCCCTGGATCCTCATGTGCAGGTTAGTTAGTGTATGTTATAATCTCATATATCTATTTTTAGCTCTGCAAGGTGGGTTGGTACTCTACAGAGTGTAATAATTTCTACTTTTTTTTTATGAATAGTAATTATAAGCTTCAAAAATACAAAAACATGAGTATATCTATATTTTAGAGCTAAGAGTTTCAAACTCGTGATACAAATAATTTTTACGTCTTGCAGGCTCTCAGCAGGATTCACAAGGTGTACACTTTTGAGACTCCAGAAAGCTGGTTGCTTAGCCGCGTTCTGGCGGGCAAGTCAGTCCTCTCAGAGAATATCAGCTACCTTAAGTATCACATTGCTACCCACTTCACCTATCGAGGCATCTCTACCGCCAGGGTCATGAAGGTGTATAACTGATTTCATAAACGATTTGATCTTTAATAGTACATAATTTATATATGCCTTTATCATCACTACTGTGGATGTCTATTTACCCTTTTTATTACTTCTATTGTGCAGTCGATTAACCAGAGTTACTCGATTGATACTTGGACTTTTACTTTTTCTACAAGCATATATCCTTTGACAGTAATGGTCTTTTTACTTGTATTTTGCTAACTATTTTCCCAGTGCATCTCCACTCTTTCATATATTGTTTCTCAATTCTACTTGAATAAATACATTCATTAGGAAGGAATTTAATAGATGCTATATGAAAAGAACTTAATATATAAACTATGTTCATCCCTGGCCAGGAATGTTTGCATTACCGCTACGTCATCCTTGCTCTGCAACGTAATTCTCCTCTCAAAAAGAAAGGAGATAAGGTTATTGCGTGGCTGACAGAAAGCGACATCACAAACCACGAGAAAGAAGAGGCATCGGCGCTGGCTGCCTCTGTCCAAGTAAGAAAACATTATACTTTCCAGTTACAGCCATTATTTTCTTGTGTCACCATCTCATTCGTAGAGGCAGATTGATTTCTTTGCACCTTATATAATTGTAGTAAATCCAATTCTCATAATCAGAACAATGCATTGATATTATTTAAAGTATTGGGGTGTTTTTTTTTTTTGCTTGTGTTATGATATTATTGCTTGTGTCTATGATATTATTGCTTGTGTTTATGATATTCTTGTTTGTCTTTTCTTTTTGTCGCCTTCGTTTGTTTTTCTGCCTGTCTTTCTATAAGCAAGATACCGGCATCTAAAAGAGCTATTGACAGATGCAAATTCGTTGACAGATAGGATATGCACTAAAAAAAAAAAGTATTATCTAGGAGGGAGGGAGATCCGTAGAGCGCAGGCGGAGAAAGAACTTCCCTTTTAGTTGCCAAATATAAGGGTTACATAATTTTGTGAATTTTAGAAGCGACAGTTTGGGGAAGGTGATGCTCAGTATTGGCAGAGGAGGAGGCTTGTTGTCCCCAAATGCTAATCTAGTTTATAATTGTTGACAGAAACACGACGAGGAGGACGAGGCACCAGTACAGGATGAGGGAGTGGTGGCCCTAACACTGGACCACACTCAAGGAGTCTTCATCATTACGCTCGTCGGATGGTTTGCCGGCTATTCCGTTTTCATTATAGAATATTTCCTACGACCCGGATTAAAGAAATAAGGTTCTTCGCTCGTAATTTGCCACTGATAATTATCTATTGTGTTTGGAATGTAGGTTAAGATTAATATATTAAATGTGAAGTGATGTGTGATATTGTCGAGCCCTCTAAATTAATGTGCTTGGTTTCATAAGCAAGAATAAAACAAAAAAACAAAACAAAAACATAATCTCAATGTAATAATCAATTAAAGGATTATCGAACCATTTGTTTCATTACTTTATAAAGCCTTCATTTTCAAGTCTATTAAGATACAAGTACCGGTAATATAATTATTCTTTATTGCATTAGATGTACTTAACCAATCACTCCAATAGCTGTATCCCTTAATAATCGTAGCAAAATTTTTTCGACTGACCAAAAAGAATGGTATGGGGCCGAACCCAGCATATACGGTGTTTACTCTCCATATTACTATTCAGTCATCATAGTGAAGGTGGGTTCAATATATGTCTAGTACAATTCCTAAGATGAGAATAGCATACTTTATGCTCTTCTCATCTTAGGAATTGTACTAGACATATATTGAACCCAGGTAACCTTCAATATGATGACTGAATAAAGTGAGTTGAACTTAGTCCATTCTTGGTGGTCGTGTCTTCATGTCCTACTCTGACAAGAAGGGGAAACATCCAACGAAAATCTAGCAGTTCAGCAGTTCAGTCGGTATTAAGGTCTATGGTATTTACAATAAATGTACTGTAGATGATTTGTTAACACCTTTGGTGTAAAGTAGGTAAATACATTTAATGCAATAGTGGATAAATTACGTGTATGACAGTCTGTATGGGTTAAAGAATACTTATATAGACCGTAATATATATATATATATATATATATATATATATATATATATATATATATATATATATATATATATATATATATATATATATATATATATATATATATATATATATATATATATATATATAAACAGTGTAGGAGGTTGTAATCGTATTATACTTAATGTATATAAAGAATGAAAAACAAACTTCGAGAATATATCTTATTTAATTAACAACTAAAGTTTTAACGTTGTCTATCATGACTGATTTTCCTATGTATAATGTGTACGCTTAAGTAAGATATTTTGTTTTGTAATTGTACAAGAGCCTGTGAATATTTCAGTAGATGAAAAATGAAACTGGGAAATTTGTAATGCGCTGTCACTGATGTAATACAAAAATTTTATTTAAAGGAAATGCAGATCAAAGGCAAAATTAAAGGGTTTTACATAACGTAAAGTCAATTTCGCAACCGAAATTCAATAGAATTACAAAGTGAATTAGAAAATATTCGCTAAGCTATACTCCACAAAGGTTCGATCAGAGAAGTTTAAGGAAAGCTCGGAAATACTGTGAAAAGCACAACAATTTCCTCATTAGCATTCACTGACCTTCAGCGTCGTGGCTTAGAGAGAAACCTGATAGCAAAGTGCCTGGTCTTATTTACTCCTTGCTTGGACACGGAGGAAGCAGGTACTGATCCTCTACTTACAACACCAACACCATCACAACCACCACCATCACAACCACCACCACCACCACCACCTTCATTACAGGTAAGAGTAGACCCTATACCTTTAGCAGCCACAATATTTTGAGATTCACCCTCTACCATTTTACCGATACAAAAAACAAAGAAATGAACACGAGGGCGTATGTGTATTTGCATGAGATTCCACACAACCAGCGTAGACACTCATGAGTAGAAATTTTGTCATCATTTTCATTTTTTTTTTTTTAGCAGATGGTGTGTGTACTTTCGAAAACAAAATTTCATTCGCCTCCTTTAACTAACGTCAGAAGATTTTGCTATCCTCAATAAAATTGGTTGGATCAAACGTTTCTGTCATACATTATATTTTCTGTATATATACATACGGTACATATTGTGGTAGATATAGCAGAGGGGGTTTTATCATATGGGTGAATGGTTTTGAAATGTAAAAGTGATTAGAAAAGTTACAGGTGCAGTTTATGACTCAAGAGATTTTAGAATATTAATTAATACACTGATATAATCACAGTTGATCATTGTTTTCCTCCCTAAACTTCTACTACTTTATTTCCTCATTCTGTCAGGCTTCCCTTTGCCTTCACCTTTCCTCTCCCACTCTCCTTACTTCCACACCCTTCTCTCACACTACTCATTCCTTCGCTGCGTCTGTTCTTCCTTTCTATTCTTTCCCCTTTATCATTCTCCTCTTTCACTTCTATTGTTCTGTACAGGAAAGCTGAGATGTAGTTTTTGTAAGGTAGTTCGTTTTAAAATTTGATTAAATATACTATATATATCTAATCCACGGACACCTCTGCCTTATCTCCCTTTCAAAAAGTATTTATTCTAAATCATCATACATTAGGAATTCTCGATGGACGTCTGCTTTTGTTACCACTGAGAATTTTGTATAATCTATTTTTTTTTTAACTTCCTCCAGAACTGCAATGGATGAAATGCTTCTCTACTAGACGAAGACCGAGAGTTTCCCAAAGTTATCCCTTTTGTTTGGACGTCAGAAGAGTTAGTGAACACAGAAGGCCGTTTTATTCGTGATCAGTGATAATTTATGTAACAATTGCCTAGCTATGTTCATAATGGTTTTGTCGAAGTGTTTCTTCGTGAATGGTGTTAATAGTTTCTCATATATAAGCCAAAGACTAATACTGTATACAAAGACTAATACTGATACAAACACTAATACTGTATTTGTGCTACATGTTTCTTTTACCAAATAGAACAAGTCTTTAGCAGTGTACGAATTAGATGTTTCGGGAGATAATAATATTAAACATTGCTAAATTGTAAAATGATAATATAAAGTTCCAACGCCAGAGAAACTCCTTCTGAGTAGGGTAATGTGTTTGTGAACATTACACAGGACATAAAAAAATTCTTATTTTGGTGCCATCGATATCTAACTTTGAATTTTCATTATCAATTGCTCTAATAGATTTTTGTTTTTGTAAACAGTTGTATATATTGCCCCCAATAATTAGTTTAAAAATATACCACAAACTGGGAAGAAGTGCAGCTTAAAATACTTTCATAAAGCTTTCGTTATTATTTTTTCATCAGATCCATGGATTTTAAAAAATCAAGATTTATGTGGCGTGTTTGTTTAAGTGTCATTTTATTATGGCGATATTCTGAGTCTGAGATGACAATGGAGTCTTCACAAGAGGTAATCCATCACCATCTTTTGGCTGACCCCTTCATGACGTCTAGAATATATGGCCAGGGAGAGGTAACCAATTCAACAAGGAACGTGACCTCAACACAACGGACTAAAAGGCTAAAGGCTTCGGGAGAGTCCATTCAGGAGGCCTCTTTGAGTGCACTACTACTGTCTGTGGTCCAGGAGGAAATGACCCATTGTGACCTTGTGTTGGCCCACGACAATAGTGACCTGTACTCGTCCGTGGTGCAGAAACTCTTGGTCATGCTGCCTAACTCAAGACAGGTGGGTGTGTCCTGCCTTCCTTCACTCTCTAGTATTTATCGTATGCTTTGTTGCTAACTCTCCTTCGGCCATATTAAGGGGTTATTATAGTACATTGTTGTTGGTGGTGGTAAGTATGGAGCAACGGATTCCTCCAAACTATTCCAGGCAACAGGACGCCATTATATTTATTCATGTGATCCTGTTTCCTGGCATACTTTCGAGGAATCATGGCGCTCCAATGTACCCAAAGTGTATCATCCCTTTAAAGAACAGTGTCATGGTGTATCTTTATCCTTCACTCATCATCCAGCATCAAATTTATGTGTTATTTATTTAATGTCTTTTCCACTTAACGTGAAAATCACTTCGAATCAATCCTGTCTATACATAGAACCAACCCAAGAGAATAACATATATGTATCCCCAACAGGTAGTGGTTGTGAAAAACCCTGAGGATATGCTTGGAGTGACATGGGTGCCAACGCTGTGTGGAGGATACCTATTTCTTTTTGACCATCCAGAGCCTCTCTTCACCTTCGCTAGTACACACCACGATAACTGGGACTACAAAGGCAGGTATTGTACTCAACAATTACTAATTTGCAAGATGTATGCAACCATTTCACGGTCTTGTTCGATTTACGTTAATAGATAATATGAGTAAATAATTAAGCGAAGTCTTGACCAGAAAGTACTTTACGCATTTTAAGTTCTGTTTCATGGCTTTAAGGTATAATAAAACCCCTAAATGTATGGATTATTAATTTCACACGTCAAAGTATTCTAACGCGTCTGCCTTTAATATCTGCAGTTGCATTTGCACTAGATTTCATGCTCTTTGCTTTACCAGTTATCATGTTCCGCTTTATGTATGCACACAAGAGGTTAACTATATCAAAAATTATAATAGGCATCTCCATTTTGAGGTACGTGATGGTGAGCAGATCAGTGGAACATATAACATCACTGACGGTCACCAGGAACGGCAAGAAGACGGAGCACATCATAGGAGCAGTCAAGGTGAGATTTACATATTAGCTTGGGTCGAAGGAGTATCTAGGCACACTTTCCCCTTAAAAAAATTGACATGACGAGCGAATTCATTTCATTACTGAATAAATATGGTTGTAGTTACATTATCTACATCTACACATACATCGAATCATCTTGCATATTCTTGTTATCTGTTTTAGCTTCTGCACTTTTTGTGAAGAGTGCATCTAGATGATTAATTTTCATAAAAGGGAAATGTAAGTTAATTGGGAGATGGAAATGTTAATATTTATAGCAAAATGTCTGATGCTTGTAATTCACCAGAACGCCACCAGTTTACAGAAGTTAGTGTGAGATGAAAATAACCAGGATGTCTTTACTGTCCAGCACAGGTATCGAAAAGTACATGGAGGAAGCTATATTGTCTTGGACTCATTCATGTAAATGAAGTACAGTAAATATGAATTTGGAACGAATTTCTAGGACAAGTTTATTTAATTTGAATTTGTTTTAGTGAATTTGATTAAGAGCCTTTGGAAATCGAAGGACAGTGCCTCCGAGTGCATCATTACTAAAAAGTGAATATGGACGACAGGAAGATAAACGTTTTATGTAGGAAACTAATCGAGATCTCTGAAATATAAATTTAGAAAGTGTTCGGTGTAGTTAACAAAAGTGTTCCTCTCTACAGGGAGGCCTGGAAGGACAGTGGATGGTATACATGAATATGTTGTATTGGGGTAAGGGAGTAGAGCACATCACCAACTGGCGCCTTCACAGATACACTTCTCAGGTGGAACTGTTCCCTGATAAGCTATCTGACCTTCGCGGTGCCACCCTCCAGGTAAACACTATTACTATTTCCAACAACGTCATTTTTATAGTTAGAGCAATAACCTTTAGACGTACAATACAAGATTAATATATCAGTATCAATGTAAATACTCCAAAATTAAGAAAGAATTTTTATTATGATTTTAAACATGCTACTGAACAATGCTGAATGAAACATGATTTACGTGAACCTCGATGTTCTCATGTTATATCATAATTATATGGTTAAGTATTTCTTTAAAGTGGACTTTCTTAGCATCAATTCTACGCTAGTTTCTGTAAATAAACAACGACTTTGGCAAAAATCTCTGTTGCTCATACTGGTATTTAGAGAGATATACTACTGTATTTGTATTGTATAGTATATGTTTCACACTACACTAAAATTTAATGTCATTATATAAGTTTTTTAAGAAAATATGATGTGTAAAAAGGTGAATGAAGAGGTATAATTATATCATGCACTATTAATTACTAACTGCACTCACTTCCCAGGTCTCATCGTTCGAGTTCCCCCCCAGCATCATGTACTACCGAGATGAGGACGGCAAACTTCTCTTCCGTTTTGGGGAGGACATATCACTCGCTGAAAACCTTGCCTTCGCTCTAAACTTCAGGCTCAACTTTACCGAGCCTGCTGACGGTACCATGACTAAACACTATATTCATCATGAGATCAGTTGTTCCTTGGCCACAATAAGCGAAGGAGTAGTTTAGTACACTCCACTCTTTCTATACTTATTCTCAGTCTAGTTCAGCCCTCTTTACCATCTCCACTTTCATCCACTTTTGTTTGGAATTCTATACCATTTTGCCTGATCCTTATCATGCCTGTGCTCTTCAGTTGCATCAGTAAGGATAACAGACACGTTTTCCCAGTTTTTCTCCATCTCTCTTAGGTTCATGTTAGGTTTATAATGGAGTATGTAATGTGAAATAATATGTTCATTTCAGGATATAAATGGGGCTACATATTCGACGGAGTGTGGACGGGGATGATGGGCGAGTTGATCCGAGATGAGGTAGATTTAGGTATGGCTAACCTCTTCCTTAATTTCTACCGATACGAGACAGTTTCACTCAGTACTCCTTTCTCACACGAGGTTAGTATGTTGTGTGTTGATCCACAATATAACGTGACCCTTTGGGTTTCAGTTTCGCCCTGTATTACTGTATTTTGACTAATCCCAGGTGATTTCATTCATGAGAACACTTACACTCTTAATGGGTTTAGTTGCCTATATTTATGTTTCTTTTGATGTGGCGGGTGATGAAACTATTCTTCTCTGATTAACTTTTCACAGGGATATATTGCTTTAATTTATTTTTTATTGGCAAGACATATTTATGCAGTCTGGCCCTTCAGAAAGTCTGTTTCATGGCGAGAGTGGAGCCACCGCTGCCCCACTGGCAAGCTCTGGCCTTCCCATTCCATCCGTGGACATGGTTGGCCATCTTTTGTGGAGTCATTATGGCCGGACCAATCCTCTTCCTGTTGGCCGTAGCCAGTGGCAAATGGTACGTCAGTGAGACTTGTCTGTTACGCATTAAAAAACATTTTACAAGTACAGAAAATAAATTTTGTACAGCTTTCCGTTAAAAATTAATTAGTTCCATGAAATAGAAGTCCGAAAAATTAAATCAAATTCCTTTATTATCGCTCCCATGCACAGCTATTAATATCAATAATACCCATCCATACAGTGGTGACGAAGCTACTAGTCTGGCAACACTTGGCTTCAGTTGGTATTACGCCACCGGTCTACATTTCTGTGAGTCTCAGGTTGTTGAGCCTCGCATGAACAGTACTCGTATCTTCGTGTTGTTCCTGTGGCTGTACACCATGATACTCACCATCGCCTACTCCACCAACCTCACTGCCTTCCTCCTGGTACAGAAACCTGCTGACTCCATGGAAACAATTAAGGAACTTTCAGAATCTAGTGTGGAATTGGCAGCATTAGAAGAAGGATACGTGGTCGTGATTAGTAACTCCAGTAATCCACATGTGCGGGTTAGTTGTGTAGATATTTTCCTAGTTTCTCGTTGCTCTACAATATACGTCATTATGGTAATATATGAAACAGACAACATAGTTTCCTTATGTGTTCGATATCACTGTCTGCCGTAGTCCGTCTAAGGATATTGTTTCAATTCACCTCAACAAATTATATCATCTGGTTTTAACTTCTCTTGCATCTTTTACCTTTGTAATGCTACAGTGAACCTTGGGCACATCTGTTGACGTTGATCGTTGCTCACACACATATCAACGTTCATCGTGCAAATCTAGCTGACAGCCAGACTGAAATTATGAAATGAAATCACTAGGCTTTATGAAAAAAAAAAAATCAAAAAAAAATCAAGGACTTGTGATAGGACAGCTGACCGTGACCTTAATAAAGTATGCAAGGTTCTCGTTCTGCTCGGCAACCAGTCCTATTGATCTCGTGATACAAGTTCTTAAATAATTACAAATATCATAGCACCATATAGCAATGTTAGCAGAGCTTTTTCGCACTAATAATGCTAATTATTTTTTCGTTATGCAGAGCTTAACTAAAATTCAGAAGTCGTATGGTTTTCACGAAGAGGATATGGTGTTTGAACGAGTACGGGCTGGGAAGTCAGTGTTCCTGGAAAACACTGGTTTTCTCAACTATCACATCGCCACTCGCTTCACCCATCGAGGTGTTCCAAGCGTCAGAGTCATGAAGGTACTGATTTGTGTATTTTTATAGAAAAGTAATTAACGTAAAATTATGCTTTAGGATTTTACCATTTATAGTAAAAATATGTTCTTAACAACTTCAATTCAGTTCTGCTAAAATTGGACTGCAACTGCAGTAAATAATTGTTCTATATCACTTGAATTAAATTAATTAAGGAAATAATTCCTTTTTATTTGGAGTGTCATGATTTTAAGATAGTATGCTTACCTTTATTGTAATTCTAACGTATTATTTTCAATATAGTATGCTTACCTTTATTGTAATTCTAACGTATTATTTTCAGTATAGTATGCTTACCTTTATTGCAAGTCTAACGTATTATTTTCAATATAGTATGCTTACCTTTATTGTAATTCTAACGTATTATTCTCAGTATAGTATGCTTACCTTTATTGCAAGTCTAACGTATTATTTTCAATATAGTATGCTTACCTTTATTGTAATTCTAACGTATTATTTTAGCCATTAGATTTTGATGGAACTCTGATATGTAACCCGTATCATCATAAACATGCATATTAATTTTTGTTGACCTTCGATTATTTATATAAAGAGACATGGTTATTATTATGATGAATTTCTGCAAATTTCAAATGCGTCACTAGTTTGACAATACTATACTCGTTCTTATGTGAACATTGCGTGTTTTATCAATGTTGGGGCTACGAGATGGCCGAGCTTCGTTAATTTCGAAGTTTTCTTTTAGTAAAGGAAATTTTACAGAAAAGCTTTGCTGATTTGGTTTGGTTTGATTTGATCTTTCTAGATTTACTGCAGGCACATATATCATATTAAGTTCGTTTTGATGCTATCTTCTTATTTGACTACTATCTCTTTTCAGGAATGCTTAACACACTTCTACATCGTTTTTGCAATGCCAATGCATTCGCCTCTTAAGAAGAAATTTGACCACATCATTGCTGGCTGCATCAGAGCGGTATTGTCAGACATGAAACCAAAGCTGCTCTCAAACTGGCCGCCACCATCGAGGTGAGAACACCAAATAATATACATCCCGGTATAATGATGAGTAATTTTAATCGTGCACAAAAACAATGGAGTTCTTCATTATATAATCAGTCTTAATTTTTGAATCACAAAACAAATACTAAAATTTCTTTTATATATATATAGTGTGATTTAATTGTGTCTCAGGTTAAAGAATATAAGATTAATAATTACAGTTGTGGCTAACATTTTATAATTTTTCTGAGTGAACTTATATTCCTGCGACCTTTGATCCTTTTAATAAGGTGCCAAGATTGAACATGGTATTCATTCAGCTAGTGAGTGTTCCATTATATGTGCAGGAGTACGGAGGCGAACACCATGAGGAGGAGGAGGAGGGCGTAGGGGAAGAGGAAGGAGTGATGGCTCTAGGGATGGACCACATGCAGGGATTATTTGTTATCGCTGTGTTGGGATGGTTTGCTGGCTTGTTATTGTTTGTTTCTGAATATATTCTCCTGATTAACGGAAGTAAAGGTGATTAACATTATTAGTGAAGATGGAATACATAGCAGATGGAATACTCTCTGGGAACTTTGTAAGTATGTATGTGAGAAACCAGTTACGAAAAAATGTGTTATTGTTAAAAAGCAGTGTTTTCATACCCTTTCCCTCCATGAGTGAACAGATAAACAGTAGCTTAGTAAATAGTTACATCCTCGTATTTTAAATATTTACCAGATAGTGAACACCTCAGTAGATTATCCTACTGAGTCACTCTCATTTCTCCCTGTATATGAAATATTATTGGGTTCGTGGGAGTTTCTTTTCTAGTCTAACTTGAGGTAGAAATATATAAAAATTTGTTGTAGAAATTAATATGCCTTTTCTTTGAATAGACACATTTACTCTTTATAGAAACTATAGTAAGACCAAGAAATTAATCTATATATCACTTAAGAGAATAATATATCTCGCTCAATGTCAGTTCTTTCTTGAATGAATTACTAATTATAATTCTTCAACACATCTGTCTCCATTTTACATATGCAATATATATTCGTACAATATATAATGTAGATTATAATTACATTTCAAATAACATTCACTCAATGAGTTTCCTTCCTTGTATATTATTCACTTCAGCATTGATAAGTTAACTTTCACAATTTCTGATCAGTTTGCTTATGATTATTACATAATTATATGAGGTTTGCTTATGAGCATACTTGCTTTTATCCATCAAAAGTGCATCAGCAAGAGACATCTTATATGGGAAGAATTCTTGTTTTATTTTCCAACAATTAATATTACTGCATACATTATCATTCAACTATATCTCAGAAATTTGTTATTAACCTGACTTTGATCATAATCAATGTATTAAATTTTTTGTCATTCAAAATATATAACCTGATGATTTAAGACTAAAGAACTAAAACTCGGCATTGAAAAGGTTTTGCACATCGAAGTTAAAGGAGAACTCTGCAGCTCGGAAAAAAAAAGAACGAACGCAGTCATTAACATTCATTAACCTTCAGCGGGGCTTAGAAAGGAACCAGAGCGATGGGTCTGCTGGAGATGTTTACTTCTTCCCTGGACACTGACGAGGCAGGTGGTGATCCTCTGCCTTTACCTCTAATATCAGGTAAGTGTGTAATCTCTGGAGGCTGGACATGTATACGAGTTTCTCGCTCATACATTATGCTCAGTTGTGAGAGATATATATCTTAACACTGAATAATAGAACAAACCTCATCAGATTGGCAGAGAAAAACTGATTTTGTCATTAGTATTCCTTAACACTCATGAAGGAATTTTGCTACTATACAATAAATACATTATTATCGTTCACTGAAAAGCCAAAAGAGAAGCTTTTCTTCAACTCATTTAAACATTGCAGTAAATTATATCATAATATTTGCACTAAGGCAATAGTAACACGGAGAGGTAAGATTTTCTTCAGCTGGAAAGAATTGCTGGTTATTGAGAGGTAATCTCGCAGGTTTTAATGTGACTGATAATTAAAAGTAATAATTCGTTTGATACTCACAAGACAATATTCTATTATATTAATATTTTTTTCTGATCAGTTATTTAGTGGTACATATTAATGATGATGATGTAATGAATCATTCTGTTTACACATATAATACCATATATTCAAGACACATAGTTGTATCGAGGTTCAGGATCTATTGTTCATGTGAATTGCTTATATTTTAAAAGAAGATACCATAAAAATATATGAAATAATAATGACCAAAAAGTATTAGTATATAGAACACAGAGTATCCTTCCTACACCGCATATAGATTATATAAAATTGTTAATTATTTGTTAATAATCAACCGTAAGAACAAGAATCACTGCAGCTTGAAATAATGTGTGTATCTCCAGACAGCATAAATCTTTTAGGCTACAGACTAAAAAATAATCAACTTTCAGGAAGAACTGGTTTCACAAACGGAATTAATATTAGGGACACAATGCGGAATAAATGAACTCGCAGGTTTATTGTATATCCTCCTCTTGGGCTTATCAAAATATACAAAATAGTAAACACAGTAAAAATATTCCCTTTTCTTTACATTATACATAATGCTATGTTGGTATATGCTGTTAATTAAAATACCTATTCACTTGGGTGATATGATACTCTGGTCGTAGCTAGGTCAGATTACGTAGCAAAATTCCTTCTTCCATAGGGTCATTAAAATAAGAGATTCGGTCTTCCGTATATTGTGCTACGAACATGATTTTTATATACTGTACATCAGCTATCGGTACTGAAACAGAGGGTATAATGGTGCCTTCGTTGTCGAGGAAAAGTTGCCATTACATTCGCTAAGGTCATTGAGGTTTTCACTCCCTCACTCACCCTTTCTCTTTTCATTTCCCATCTGCGAACTCTCTCTCTCTCTCTCTCTCTCTCTCTCTCTCTCTCTCTCTCTCTCTCTCTCTCTCTCTCTCTCTCTCTCTCTCTCTCTCTCTCTCTCTCTCTCCAATTTCGTAGCCTCAGGTAAAGCAATGAGCAAATGTATCCGGACATATTACAGTACTTTTATAATGTTTGCTTCTTTCATCGGCTTTAATAATCACCATATTAACAGGTACATACTTGATAGTATTTGATAAAGTAGGGTATTTCTAATAAGTACAGTACAGTAACAATTCTCATTTATGCAAGATTTAAACGAACGATAGTGAAAATAAATATAAAAACACTCGACCAAATACTGTAAAGTATACGGCTTTACCAGTCTATATTTCACCATCATTCCTACCAGTATAAAATGTAAGATGCATTCATTCTTGATCTAAATTTTTGACCTGGCTACAATAAAACTTGATAACTTTACTCTGAGTGAGCAGGGATCACGGTTATTCGTGAATGTCTCTTCTCGTGATCGGAACTTCCCCCAAATGTTTTATCACTTTGTCAGAACTCGAAGCCTTTCTCTTTCCTCTTCTGCAGGGAAACTTTAACGAAAATGCCTTTGGGCGGAAATCAATGAACCTTTTGAACACTGCCGGCATCCGACTGGTCAGGTGTCATGGAAGTACAGTACAACGAGCATTAATTGTCCAAGTGTTGTCCTATCATTCCATTACTCACGCAGATGTTAATCTGTTTACATTTTACTCGACCCCTTGGAAATACTAGTAAATTGTAGCTATTTTGTGTTTATATGAACAAGTGAATAAATAACGTAGGGCGAAAGATTCCTTTTACATTAAAAATTGCCAGGCATTAGCCAAACAAAACTTAAGGATCATCCAAAGTGGTCCTCAGCTGTAGCTTCCAGATACAAAGTGCATATACTACAATTTTTCCCACAACAAGTACTGTATGTCGTTGGCTAGAAGTGTCATGGTGCAGTAACATGGAACTACAGAAAGGAAGGTAGATAGTCAGTCAATCAAACTTAGTGAGTTACTTATTACTCTAGGAAATGTTATTAATGATTCACGTATCAAATAATACTGTTCCATGTCACTAATATTTACAATGATGTGCATATACTTATTTATTAAAGTGAATGATTACTTAATTATATTTATTTTATATAATCATCTTCCCCAGAAAATATCGAATTCATGCATCCCTCGAAAATACTGTGGCTACTGACCATCATGATATTTACACGATGGAATATTTCTGGGACTGAAATTACAATGAACTCTCCAGGTGAAGAGTATCAGTATTCTCAAATGCCTGAACATTCCATAACCTCCCAAGAAGATAAAATTTCATATATAACAACCATCAAACAATCCAGCACTAAGGAAAACATAAGAACGCTCAGAAGTGCAAGTGTGAGAGCTCTGAGCACTGTGGGGAAGTCAGCAGAAGTAGCATCTCTGAGTGTGCTGCTGAGGGTTATAGTTCACCAAGAACTGACTAACTGTAATCTGTTACTGGTTCATGACGCCAATGACTTGTACTCTGCTGTGGTGCAGGACCTGATGCTGTTTCTGCCTAACCCAAGGCAGGTTAGTGTGGCCTGTTTTACGTCACTGTTGACTTGTTAAATCTCCAAAAGTTTGTAATTTGTGTTTTTAATTACTTTATGAATTTATGTGTTAACAAGATCAGATTAACCCGATTTCCTCTCATAAACACCAAAGGTAGTGGTAATGAGGAAAGCTGAGGACCTGCTGAGTGTGTTGTGGGTGTCGACGGGGTGTGGTGGCTACCTGTTGCTGCTGGACCACCCACAGCCTCTCCTCACCTTCGCCAACACTCACCACCACACCTGGGACTACCACGGCAGGTACTTTGCTGTCCATTCTCAAATACAAAAATGACACAAGTCTATAATAACAAACACAATATACTTTAATGGGTAAGATGGTATTAAAAAATATTTTGTCGATATATTTAAGTAATGGAAGTTAATAGAGTGTAAATATTATTATGAGTACCAGGTATGTGTTTGTGAGCCAGAGGGTGGAGCAGGTGGAGGCTCTGGTGGCCACCAGGAACGGCAAGAAGACGGAGCACATCCTGGGAGTCGTCAAGGTGAGACACCTTTGTGGACGTCCAAGTATTGACTTTATACACGTGAGGGAGAGTGGAGGTGTACATGGAGGTGTTGCTTCCACAGGGTGGCCAGGAGGGAGAGTGGAGGGTGTACATGAACATGTTGTACTGGGGTGAGGGAGTCAGGCCCGTCACCACCTGGCGTCACCACAGGTTCACCTCTCAGAGCCAACTCTTCCCTGACAAGTTGCATGACCTTCAAGGTGCTGGCCTCAAGGTAAGCAAAAACACCGATAAATTGATTTTGTCAGTTTTCTGTATTAAATAATTATGTTAAAGTGGTAGTAATAATGTCTTACTTTAACAAGAGAATATCATTGCTTACAACATTAAACAATAGATTAATTATTCTAGTCCCTTCATAGATACTATATAATAATCCTTTGATAACTGTTGCTTTTGTTACCATGCTGTTATAAATGCAAAGAAATTCTGATGCATTAATTATCTATCCGGTCTGAGTCAGTGCTGCTCAAATCAATAAGTGAATGATTACAGTTTTTTTTTTTTTTTTTTTTTTTTGTCAGATATCAACATTCGAGTATCCCCCAAGCAATATGTACTATAGGGCCGACAACGGGTCGCTTCTCTTCCGCTATGGCGAGGACATTGCTCTTACCGATACACTTGCCTACGTCCTTAACTTCACTCCTCGATATGCTGAACCTGCTGACGGTAAAGTGTCAAAATGTATAACTACAGCTGACTCACAGATATAGATATGATAGATAGTTACACTCCTTCCCATTCCCCTTATTCTCGGTAAAATATCTCTTTCTTAGGATGAGTTTGTGGCAGTTCTTAGTCCTAAAGATGTACAGTACACCTTTCAACATTTTCATTGAGTGTCAAGACGTGATATTTCCTTCCATATTCATCCAAATTATGTCCAGTCTTACACAAGATTACTCAACCTCTTATTATATCTGGACAACTGAATAGGGCGGCTGAAAATTTTGGTTAGAGAGGAAATGATCTCATGAAGGAAGGAGAGCCGTTTACAGCATCTATATCGTCAATATAGTTATAGCTCGTTTGTTTATGTTGTCTAAATTTTGTTCATCTGGCTGTATGTATAGATTATTAGGTCTCCCAGTAACATAGTTGATGTGTCTGCAACTGTGTCACCATTAACTAAAGTAAGTTTCATCCATTGTTCAGGTAACAAGTGGGGTAGACAAGTGAATGGTACGTGGCAGGGTATGATGGGTGAAATAACCAGAGATGAGGTGGACATCGGCCTCGCCAATTTATACATCAGAATTAACAGAGCACACATCTTGGAGTTCAGCGCCCCGTTCAGTGATGACGTAGGAAACTAATCATATTCATTCTCATATTGATTACTTTTGTTGTTGCATCACTGCTTAGTTTACAATTCACTGTTAATTAACTGAATCTGTCGTAAATAGAAATAGCATACTTTTAACAAGCCCCATTTCGCCTCCAGGGATCGTGTTTCATGGCGAGGGTGGAGCCTCCACTGCCCCGTTGGCAAGCCCTGGCCTTCCCGTTCCACCCTTGGACCTGGCTGGCCATCCTCGTTGGTCTCATCCTGTCCGGACCAATCCTCTTTCTACTGGTCAGAGCCACTACTCGTTGGGATAGGTATGTTAACAATGGAAGTGTAAACCATATATTTGTCTCTAGTTGTACTTGGATAGCTATCATCAAATATATTTCCTTTCATTCCACCACGTGAAATACATGAAGAACTATATGAATGATCAGATTATTAATACGCTGTACATGATCAGTGTTGATGAAGTGAAGCGTCTGACTGAACTCGGCTACAGCTGGAACTTTGCTTTTGGTCTTCATTTCCGTGAGCCTCAAGATGTGGACCCTCGTATGGACAGCACAAGAGTGTTTGTGTTGTTCCTGTGGCTCTACACCATGATACTCACCATCGTCTACTCCAGTAATCTTACAGCCTTCCTGCTGGTACAGAAACCTCCAACTTCCATACAGACTCTTGACGATCTCTATGAGTCTGGTCTTGAAGTGGCAGGATTCGGAGCCCTTATTACAGATACCAGTGAGGTTGGTTACATTAATATCACATTATTTAGGCAGTACTTCCGTCCACATATGAAACAAAATTAAATAGTGAAACGCTAATGGATATCAAAACACATTTATAATACTTCTCTGATACCCTCAGGAGTTTTACAATATTACAACTGTTCTTACCTGCGGCTGTGTAAAGGCATGCACCAACTAATAACAATAATTTCCTTAACAGTACATCAATAAAATGTACAGAAGGTTCAAAACGCTAGATGACGCTTTTGGCCTAGTGATGGAAGGGAAGGCCGTGTTCTGGGCCAGTCGAGGCTTCCTGAGGTACCACATCGTCACAGGACTCACCACGAGGGGCGTCTCCAGGGCCAGGATCATGAAGGTAAGAGGCCGTATTTTACCCTTTTTAGTTTTCTGGTTCTGTGTCTTCAGGACCAATAATATAATGTTGGAAATTGTCTCGCCAGATGTAGGAAATAGTTTCGTTCTTGTTATACGGCAGCTGTCTTGTTGTTTCTTTCTTAAAGCCAGGATTTTAGAGTAGGATACTGTCTTATCCTTACCCATGATGCCTAGGATTGCACCTTCATGTCTAGTATAATGAGGTTAGGATACTGTCTTGTCCCACTCTAAGTATTTTTATTTGCCTCTTCATGACCAGGATATTGAAGGTTCCTGTTATATCCTCACTCTTGTACTCGTGGTCTGTATTTTCAGGGCAAGGAATATAAACTTATGAGATATACTGTGTGTACACATCAGTAGCGATGGTCTTGTCTTTAGAGCCAAAATTACAAGAAAATGCTAGATAGGAAACTGTCCTTTCCTCGCTCCAATTGTTCACATTTGTCATCAGAGTCAAGTTAGTATCAAGAATTAACAGATATCTGTTATGATGTCTATAATTTGCATAAAGCTTTCAGATGTTGGCTTGAATTCACTTTCATTGATATTATTAATATTTGAAAAGTATTATTGAGGCAATCAGAGACATTCTTTTACAATTATTTAGTACTGTTATTGAGTACTAACCACAGGACATCTAAAGTAACACAATGAAAACAATTATATGCAGCAGCACCAGTGACGTCAGTGAAGCTGGTTGTCAGGAATTATAATGAGATAATAGGTTGATTTAAAGAAAGACATAATCTTTTACAAGCAGAGTCCCGAGCAGATAGATGAGAGACACCATTTGTTATCCCTGTCCACAAATAGTTATATTAATTAGTGTCTATTGCTTCCCTCTCACCATACTGGTTTGTGTGATTAATGTGAACATATCCTAGAAGTAAAAAGAATATCCTAATAACACTTCATTGATTATGTAAACTCCTGTATTTCTGTGTGATACTGATTGTAAACAATGCTTTTCATCCATCAGCCCTTGACTGTATGTATGATGGTGTACTTCGCCATGTTGTTTCCTATGTATATTGTGTTGTCTAACGATTCCTTTCACTGTTTTTTCATCTATGTTATTTTTTGTATTTATTGAACAGTGTTATTCTAAATTATTTATCTCTGTTGTCTAGGAATGCTTTCTGCCATACAGCATTGCTATGGGCCTCCAGCAACATTCTCCTCTCAAGAGAAAGTTTGATGAGGTCATCGGGTGGATCCAACAGAGTGGAATTCTGAGGCAGGATGTGACACAGGCACTGAGACTGGCTGCAACAACCAAAGTAGGAACAGAGTGAACTTTGAAAGATAATAGGGTCTCCGAGGCCTTCTTATTTCTCCCATCATAACATTTTCTCTTTGATAATTTTGATTAAGGTGTGTGGTGTGTAATGTGTTTGTTTGTAAAGTGTAAATAGGAGGAGAGGGTTGTCTTTGAGAGTATGTTGGATTACTCTCGGTGTAGATGAGACACGAAAATGATCAGCAAAGGTGAAAAGACAGGTGAAACGGGAATTCCAACTCCCCCCTATCACCAGCCCTTAGTCCACCCTAGGAGTACTGCCCTGTTTGGCTGGTGTCTTCAGCCTCCTCCTCGTATAAGCATTACATCTGGTAAACATTAAATATTGATCGATATCGATAAATTAAAGTAGGAATATCTAACAAATAAGTTATTATGATTATTGGAAGTTATAACATAAAACTAAAAACAAAATTATAGAAAGCACTGGTCATTGTTCATATTCTCGTCCCCTCAAGGCTTCCTACCTGATACTGACTCAAATTCCGATAATTAACCAAAATCACAGTATATCTTTATACATTGTTGAATTTTGATGGCACTAAATATTTAGGCTTCCTAACTCGCCAAACTACATCCTCAATTTTTCTAGAAGAGGTCGACATACAATATGCAGTCATAAGTAACCACATAATCTTTTAACATTATTTGAGAAGGACAATATTAGAGAGATAACAAGCAATATATGTGTCTTACTTTGCGGTTATTATAGTTGAAAAGAAGAGAGAGGTAAAGACATGCTGAGGAAAACATAACCTCCTTGACGACAGTAGCCTAATACGAAGAGTACCAACACAACTGCATGCTTCCAAAATTAGACTTAGCATGCCCACTAAATCTTATAAAGTGTCAATAGGCAAAACAAATTCAATGCCCATTTAGATTTAAAGCCTGGTGGTGCAAGCTGGTGTTTTCTGATGTTGACGATGCCATTTACTCTCGAAGTTATGAATTATGAAACTATTTCTCAAAATAAGTGCCAAATTTGCATCACATTTCTTGGTATTCAACCTTATATTGGATGAGGGCTACATAGTACAGAACATAATTATGTCTCTCGTTGGCGCATTGTTAATGATAATTTGGCTAAACATTATTTCTTATCTTACAGGAGTATGGGGCTGGTTTTGGCGGAGAGGTGCTATCAGAGGAGAGTGAGGGAACAAGAGGGGCCCTCAACCTGGATCACATGCAGGGGGTCTTCATGGTCGCCGCCATCGGCTATTTCATTGCCATCCATGTCGCTCTCATAGAAATATTTGTTTTGCGAGGTTAAGGTTGTGTTTTCATAGGAATGAGCAACTTGTCACTGAAATACTCTGTACGGAATGCCTTTGTTCAAGTGAAACATAATTAATTGTGATAGTATGGCTTTTTTTTTTCTCAGTATATTTCATGAACTTAAATTCATTCTTTGTCAAAAAGATCATTAGATATTAAAGATAAAGATAATTAGTATATATGCAAATTTATCAGATGTTCTAAATGGCAAAGAAGACTAAACGAGAGAAAATTCCTGATCCAATTTTATGTTAAAAAGTCTATCACTTCGCACAATCCTCTTATACTCGTGAAAGACTTCACACTTGCCTTTTACTAATTCACCAACACAAAGATTCTTCATATCAAGACTTAAATAGATAATACTGTCAGTTACAGCTTGTAGCCTCTACCATGACGGTGTTGATCAACATGGCAGTAGGATTTGGATTGTGTCTCAACGATATTGATATTATCTTTTAGGTGTGTGAACACACACACACACACACACACACACACACACACATTATATATAAATATCTATACAATGCTGTAAATACAGTTTATGCAATATTTTTTTTATTTACACTTCAGACCTATTTGATATTGTTCACATTGTATCTATAGTGTCTTTTTTCTGTTTGGGATTGTCATTACAAATTTATATGGGGTCATGCCAACTCAGGGTTATGCAGCCAAGTAATATATCATTCAAGAAAAAATAATGAGGATGAATTTAAATCTTTGGGAATTCAATCTAAAACAGTATTGTAGGCCACACCATAGGGTGGGAGAAATAGGCTTTTATTGAAGAATCACAGATTAAGTTTGGTTTGACTGCAATTTGCCCACAATAACAGAGGTAGAATGCTAATGTATTCTATGTTTCACTTCAATTTAATATTGATAATGCATGATGTCCTAAATGGGTACCATGTATTGTACTGGCAGTTGCAATTATACAAAATATATATAATCTACAGTACATATTGTGCATAAATGGTTATAAATGTATAGTTGGTAATGTTCCCTACAATACATTTAGAACTTTGTGAGTGAGAAAGATAATGTTCTGAGCATAAGAAAACTAGACAAGGTACTGTACACCAAATCTACACAAAAATCTTTCTATTTGTCTGCGAGTATAACTAATACCTACATAAGGAGTCATGGCTTATAGTTCAGGGAAAAGTTTGGTTCATTATGGAAATGGAACAAGATTCTCCACATTTGCATTCAGTGACATTTAGCGATAGCAGGAGATGAGAAGAGAGAAAGAGAGAGAAGCTGTAGCCTTTGTATACACCAATGAGAGGTGTGGCAAGGGTGGGGCCCAAGTCTGCCAATGGTGCTACTAAACAAAGTAAGGTACTGTACAACAATTGTGGATATCAGTCTCTCCACTCATAATGAGAAATTTCCGATCCGACTGAGTCAAAAGGTTTGTTAAGGTTATGTTTTGGGGTTTGGCAACACTTCAAGTATTTGGTAAAGCGCAAATGTCTGGACCCATGCAGTTAGAATTATAAATCGTGTCCGTATAATCACGAGTGGACAGTATACTTGCTTGGAAGGGAAGCAGAACTCCTGTGCTTCATTTATGATTATGGATATTTTATTATTATGGAGTATAGGTTCGTCAATCCTCCAAGGAAGCCATAATGGGTCCTAACGTAAAGAAGTTCTTAATCATAAACCAAGAACTCTTTAAATGACATCTGAGCGCAGTGAGAATATGTTGGAGTATTCGCGTCCCGTTAAATTTTTGTAAACACTTTCGAAATATTATTATTATTGTTATTATTATTATACGAATCTCTGGAAATATAGAGGTGTACGAGGCTCAAATGTAATTGGCTCTTGCATAATTCAATTTTATGCATGAATATACTTCCTTAGTCATTTATCTTCGCAGTACCATCAACGACACACTACTTTAGACAAGTGCGAGAAGTTTGTTTACTTCTCTGGGTGCTCTTTCATAACCAGATTATATAAAATATCTGCAATCAATATGCACTTCACCAGTTCGTGTGACACAGATCTGGATGCAAATACAGTGAGAAAGTATGTTCAGTGATGTATACAGATACCTACAGTAAGAGAAGAGCTCCAGGACAACTAACCTAATGCCAGATACAAGAGTGGATTTTTTTTTATGAGTAATTCACGTCATCGTTTGTCTCACTACCAATGAAAGCCAATATAATATGTTTGTTCAAATAAGATTAGTCTCTGTGATGTCTGGTGTGTATATTTACCGCCACCTCTAAACACACACAGTTAGATTCTCATCAAGATATATCATATGGAAAGTAGAGGTGGAAAAAGGGTATATGATGTTGTTCAAAGGTATGACTCGAAAATAATTTTTGTCATATGTTAGTAGACTGTTTCTCTAGACAATATAAATAAAGCATGAATTATTATATATATTTATGTATTGCATATCGATTAAAATATTTAATAAACTGAGCAAGCACAATGCATATTGTCTCTTATTTTGCCCTTAAATCTATTATTAATTTTATATCTCACATTTTTATTTTTTTTCAATAATGCTACTATTGTTGAGATGCTTATTATCATTAGCAAACTGTGTACGTTGTTATTACTATGATTATTAATATTAGTCTTATTATTATTATTATTATTATTATTATTATTATTATTATTATTATTATTATTATTATTATTATCATTATTATTATTATTATTATTATTATTATTATTATTATCATTATTATTATTATTATTATTATTATTATTATTATTATTATTATTATTATTATTATTATTATTCATTTTTTTCTATGGAATCCCAGACACATTTCTGTAAATTATCTAAATCGATGTCCAATCATCATCAATCCAATATATATATATATTAAATTAATTCATTTTGGCTCCGATGTTAATTCATAAACATTCACTTATGAAAATCATATTCCATATGTGAAAATTTATAATATTAACAAGCTAAATATTAATAAACTTCATAATCCAACGAGTTTATTACTGCGAATATTGTTAGGACACGCATGCGCTAACAAAATGGTGCGTATATCATTAATAATCTCCTAAACTTGAAAGAAAAGTTTCATACAATGAAAAGGGGCAAAATTACTCATTTGCATTCATTGACCTTCAGCGTTGTGTGGTGATAGGTGGGCAGCGGAGGGCGTCAGTGAGAAGGGTTGCAGTTGGCTCTCTCATATTTACAAGTTGGTTGGACGTGGACGAGGCAGGAGGCACAGCTTGTCTCTCAGTGCCACAACGATAGTGCCAACTCTTGACCACAGGTAAGAATTACTTTATGTACAGACTTAGTCATCAGTGGTATCTATAGAATATTTCTGATGTGTGAAAATAATACCTTTCGGATTATTAAGGTCCTTAAGAACGATGCCATGATATTTTTTTATTACTAAATGTGCACTCTAAGTGTTAGCTATTAGGATTTTTCATTAGCCTTCGACGATCACCGATGTTAAAATATAACAAAAATATCGTCAAAATACTTCTGCTATAATATTTCTATAAAGAGAAAGATGTACAGGAGCAAAGGGAAATGGAGAGCAGCACAGTGAATCGTTAAAATAATTACAATTGGACGAGAAAAATCCCGACATCTTGCGGGTTCCAGAAGAGAATATTTATCTGCAATATGATAAAACTGTAAGTGATAAAAACAATTGAGCCAAATACTTAACCAAACCAACAGAAGTCTAGGATGATTTAGGAATTGATCACTACTTAATCAGTGGGAAACTCGGAACACATAAATCAGCATTTCTTGGACTTATCGGCGATTAATAATACTACTAGTGGTATTACTTCTACTACTACTACTACTATTGTACTACTACTACTACTACTATTGTACTACTACTACTACTACTATTGTACTACTACTACTACTACTACTACTACTACTACTACTACTACTACTACTACTACTACTACTACTAATTATAATGATAACAATAATAATAATTACAATAATAATCATAATAAATATAAAAACAAAATCAATAATGATAATAATAATAATTTGCAAAAAAAACATCATTGCTAAAAGGTCTTATGAAGATTGGCATTGGAAAACCATTACCCTAAAACAATAACCAAACAAACCGCAACCTTAATATACCTGCAAAGAAAGAGAAGTTTGCTTTATTGAGTTATTGGTATTTGTATGACGTTTCTGTCCCTTAAAGAAAATTGTACTTGTTTGTAGGCTGTTATCTTGCTGGCAATATAACCTTTCGTTCCTTTATACAGGAAAATATGTGGTGTTCCCGTTAAAAAAAAATGTAATAATCATAATATCCGACATAAATTTAAGTTCGTAGTATTTTTGGTACAGGAATTTCCAGTACAATAAAATATTCAAGGGCTAAATTATTATACTCATGCACCACGTATTGCAGATGCATGATTGAATGAATAAATAGAGGAAGAAAGAAGTCTGTGTTATGCTCGAAAGACCTTATGACTCAAAAGTAAAAAGACAAAGGGTAGGAACAGCATGCACGAACGAATAAGAAGAGACAGTGGAAGAAAGAAAAGGGAATGGATCGGGTACAAAGTTACGACAAAACCCCATAAATTCTGTCCACATTTCTATTAAAGGCAATTCTGCCCTACGGCGTTGTAATGTAGATGCATGAACGAAAGAGAATTTTTTGAGGGAACAATGCAGCTCACACAAGGGTGATCAATTGCTAAGTAAAATCAACCGCTCTTTCGAATAAATACTTTACAGTTAGCAATCTGAATTTCTCGCTATTTCCGTCATCCAGTTCACTCACTCCACCTCGTACTCTACATTCATCACCCATGCCGCTAACTCCATCACCTCTCACCTTCACGTCAATACCGTTCGTTTACCCAACACTTCTCACTTTCTCCATCTACTAACCCATCTCTGTCGAATTTATTTGAACGACTAAAGGAAAAACCTTCAGGATATAATAATTAACGATTGCATTGTGTGTATAATTGTTTAAAATTGCATCTTAACATTTTTCTTTGATCTAGGTACTCAAGATACGATGGGTGCGACCTCAGTTGTTTGGTTTCTTATTTTCATATCGGGATGGGGGAGAGTCGCTGGGTCTGAAGCACGATCAAATCCCGCTGAACATATTTTCAAAACACAGCGAGTTGCCAAAGAGATACCAGAAAAACCCAAGGAACTCTCACCAGGAAAATATTACATGGCAACTAAAAGGTCCCGGAGTGCCAATAGTCAAGACGTGAGACTGACAGCTCAGTGGAAGTCATCAGATGCTGAGGCTCTGAGTGCGTTGTTGGCATATTTGGTTCAGCAGGAATTTAGCAACTGTCACCTAGTGTTGACCTACGACGCCAGTGACCTGTACTCTGCTGTGGTGCAGGACCTGCTGATGCTGCTGCCTAACCCAAGACAGGTGAGTGTGGTCTGTTTTCCGGCACAGTAGATTTGTTGAATTCCAATATAATAGTATTTTGTCTCACGAAATCACTTTGCGAATATATGTGTTAATATGATCAGATAAACTGCACTTTCTCTTATAAACACCAAGGTAGTGGTAATGAAGAAAGCTGAGGACCTGCTTGGTGTGTTGTGGGTGTCGACGGGGTGTGGTGGCTACCTGTTGCTGCTGGACCACCCACAGCCTCTCCTCACCTTCGCCAACACTCACCACCACACCTGGGACTACCACGGCAGGTACTTTGCTGTCCATTCTCAAATACAACAATGACACAAGTCTATAATAACAAACACAATATACTTTAATGGGTAAGATGGTATTAAAAAATATTTTGTCGATATATTTAAGTAATGGAAGTTAATAGAGTGTAAATATTATTATGAGTACCAGGTATGTGTTTGTGAGCCAGAGGGTGGAGCAGGTGGAGGCTCTGGTGGCCACCAGGAACGGCAAGAAGACGGAGCACATCCTGGGAGTCGTCAAGGTGAGACACCTTTGTGGACGTCCAAGTATTGACTTTATACACGTGAGGGAGAGTGGAGGTGTACATGGAGGTGTTGCTTCCACAGGGTGGCCAGGAGGGAGAGTGGAGGGTGTACATGAACATGTTGTACTGGGGTGAGGGAGTCAGGCCCGTCACCACCTGGCGTCACCACAGGTTCACCTCTCAGAGCCAACTCTTCCCTGACAAGTTGACTGACCTTCAAGGGGCCGGCCTCAGGGTAAGCAACATTTCGCTAAGCAATAATTTACTCTAAATACAAATAATGATAACCTGTAATATTATGCCTTTAGTAAACAGCAACATAAATCATAAAAAATGGTGATAGTAATCCATCCACCTCATCTGCTTGTGTTCCACAGGTTGATGTAAACACACAGGAATCATAGAACTTTATTCTTTGTAATTACTGAATTTGCATTAAAAACGGCAATTTTCCTTAATTGCAGGCGAACAAGATTATGAATGCTCACAAGTTAATATATTACAAGAGTAAAATCGTCCATTCAAAAGGTTGTTACGTGGTGGACACTTGGAACTAAAAATTAAGCCTATTAAAAGTTATCATCCAAATGATTTTCTTGCAATTTTCTAATATCAATATGTAGCAGAGGAATGATAGCTGAATTCTTCCTTAATTATATCACACAATGAGACAAATGTGCACAAATGAAATGAATCTGAAACAAAAATTTAAGAAGGTATTATGACGTGACGATTCTACCTACTGTCTTTATTATTGATAAGCTCAGATTCAACTATGTAGTATGGAATATTTATGTAATGTAAGATTTATAATGTTTTTATATAAGTATACTGTAATGGAAAATATTTATAAAATACACGATATTCAGCTTGAGAACTTAGCAATCTCATTACATCGATCACAGGTAGAGAAGAACTTTTGTCTACAAATTCCATTTTCACAATTTTTAAGGATATTTACCGAATGAATTGATATAGGAATTTGCTTCGCTCCGACTCTAAATAACCTACTTTGCATTCACCCTGCCATAACGCTCTATTTATTTCATCATAATTATATAGTTCATATGTGTAATTAACTAACTTTACTCATCAACTTCACTTTGCAGGTTTTAACTTTCAAGTTAGCGCCAAGCATCATGGAATACCGAGCAGTCAATGGGTCTTTACTTTTCCGTTATGGGATGGATATTGCTGTTACCGAGTTTCTCGCCAGGGTAATCAACTTCACCTCAATGTTCGCTGCACCTGATGACGGTACTGTTAGAAAATGCTGAACAATGATTTCTGTCAATATATGTGAACATTTCTCAGTTTTTATCAGGATTGCGACGCAACATTATTAGTAACTTGCCTCTGAGCAAAATAATCTATGGCAAAAATCTTAAATTTTACAAAGTATTTACTGTATAACAAATACACGTCTATGAAACATTAAAACCATTAAAAAAAATTATGTGCATCCTATAAGCTTAATTTTAGATTGATGAAACCATGTGTCCTCAGGGTGGAAGTGGGGTAGGAAGGTCAACGGATCGTGGACTGGACTTGTGGGGGAACTCAACAGAGACGAAGCGGACATTGGTCTTGCCAATTTGTACATAATGATCACCAGAGCAGCAGCAATGGACCACAGTGCTCCCTTCAGTGATGATGTGAGAGACAGCTATATTATTTACCATCTTTTTGCTTCACTCAGATATAGAAGTGCATAAAATGGGGCTCAATTACTTCCAAGGATAATCAGCAGGTTCCTTGAGATACATTAACAAATGACGAAAATCAGTTTTGATTGTACTCACTTCTCGAGATTATCTGCATAATATCCTGTCAATTTAATTTAACAAGTCAAAAAGACGATAGCTCGCTAAATAAAGTTCCAGAAATTCCAATGTCAATAATGCGAAAATGCTTAATGTAATTACAAACTATTTCAAAATAAATCCATTTTAATATACTGTCATTCAGTTTCACAGTAACTGAAGTATGCGACGACAGTCTGTTAATTTAAGAGTTATAATTTTAAATTATACGAAAGACTCCTAGTTGTATGTGTTGAAGACCCCAGAAGTTGTAACCCAAGTCAGTAAGATGGTAATGGATAGAAGTTGGCCGGTTCTATTATGTAGGTATTGAGCTGGATATAATATTCGATATAACCAATGCTAAGAGGCAAACCGAAGTTATTAATGTGTTATCTTCCCAGGGTTCATGTTTTATGGCGAGGGTGGAGCCTCCATTGCCCCGTTGGCAAGCCTTGGCCTTCCCGTTCCACCCTTGGACTTGGTTAGCCATCTTCGTTGGTCTTATCCTGTCTGGACCGGTTCTCTTCATTTTGGTCAAAGCTAGTAATCAAATGTGAGTGTATGTGAGGAATCACCGAGCGGAGATGATCACCTTCTAGGGAAGGATATATATAATAAAATATCATGGATGGTTTACAGATCGCATTTCTTGATATATTACTTAATATTGAATCAAGTTGCTTGAACTACTGTGACAGCTACATATCAGCTACATAAATATCAGAACATACCAATTCAAAATAATTATTAAAATACATAATTTTCCTTCATTACTCTTGTACAAAAATTACTAAAGACTTTAACCGACTACAATATTTTGGTGCAGAATATTGTTTCGAGGCAATACATTCATATTTCTATTATGCTTTAGGAATTAACATTAGGGAGTTTCACTGAAAAAATAAACAACAATAATGCATATAATTTTCCTCTAGTTGATATTTGTGAACTTTTACAGTGATGACCAGACACCCAGCATGGCCGGCTTCACTTCCTCCTGGTTATACAGCTACGGTCTACATTTCCGTGAGCCCCAACTCAGTGTTCCTCGTATGGACAGCACCCGGGTGTTTGTGTTGTTCCTGTGGCTGTACACTATGATTATCACCATCGCCTACTCCACAAACCTCATATCTTTCCTCCTCGTACAGAAAGCTCCAGCCTCCATAGAAACTATAGAGGAAATCTACCAGTCTGGCCTTGAAGTCGCAGGAATAGGGGCCTTGATTACAAATAAAAGCGAGGTTAGTTACATGATCAATACAGCTAATATTGAGTTAATTTCTTCCTGTATACGAAACACTACTTCTCTAAGCATCATCTGTTAATTATATTACCTTTATTAATCATATCCATAGCATATACTTTATACATTTGCACCATTATTTTGATCGGCCTTCACCAGAAAAACAACTCTAATGTCATTTTGTCAAGTGCGGACAAAGCACCATAAGGGAAATTATTATGAATATACATACTGCTAAACACACATGAAAACTTGTCTTCCCTGATGATATGACACAGTTTACAGTACCGGTATATATCTAGTGGATATATATCAGAATCTAATGAAAGATTATGCATAAAATGTATCGGAACATGTTGTTATATAAACAAATTTCTGAATGTGAGGATCTGGGTAAAAACAGCTATTAAGTATATAAATCCCCACTATTTATGTATCATAGCTCATGTGAAACTTATGTTGGATTATATTATGAACCAATTTTGATTTTTACATAAATATTTTGTATTCAGTATTTTAACAGAAAGTACAAAATCTACCCAACGACTGACGCAGCCTTCGCACAAGTGATGAAAGGTAAAGCTTTGTTCTGGGGCAGCAGAGGATATCTACAATTTCACATCATCACCGGCTTGTCAACAAGAGGAGTTCCCCGGGCTAGGATTATGAGAGTAAGATATTTTGCATCGTTGACCTTTATACAACGGTTGATATGTTCTGGATTTTTCTCTAGATAACATCAGACGTTATTTTTCGGAAAGATAACAGCTCCAGCCTTCTAAGTTTAATAAAAGTTTATTGGATACATCACTAGCTGCTTACGGAATGGATGATATACTTTGACTTTACCCAAACGATTTTAGAAAAATCAAGGGAAAAGTACAATTGTTCAGTATTATCTGTTATAGTTCATAAGGATCTTTCTATCATTAGTTATTGTAATGTGAAGTTCATGTATTTAATACTAAAATTTTATTGGACGATAATGAGTTTGTCTTGTTCATTAGAACCATTCACTGACATAAGATTACAAGCACCTCCCAAGTAATGTGGTGTACACTCGGATACTAAAGTCTCTAGCCCACCTGAGTCGAAGCCCAAGATCTGAAGCAGGTGGCTTCTGGACGACAGCCCACCCAAACCATTATAATTATGAGGCTTCGCACATCTCAAATTAATGGAGGCTTTTGTGGGCTGTTGTCCAGAAACAGCCTGCTTCTGATCTCGGACTTCGACTCAGGTGGGCTAGAGACTATGGTATCCGAGTGAATGTTAGTCACCAACTTTCATTTCATGTTAGTGAACAACAGTTTTGACAGTCTACTGACCAGAGTTGAGTGTCAACATGCCTCACACTGCTGTGTTTATTTGTTTGGTCGATGATGCTCGTTGTTCTCAGCTGTGGACTGAGTGTAATTCCTTCCCATGCATTAATGAATGAATTATTGATTTATCATGACGCATGTAGAAAGTTCATATGGTGCGTTCTATTTTGATACACAAATGACGAAGCAGGAACACTATGAACTGAAAGCAGTGAACGAACAATAATTATGAGCTTAATTGCGGATATAACTACATATTGGACTAATTACCTCATCCTGTACATTCGTATATTTCTGCTTTATAAGCAGCGTATTAGATCAAGCCTATTATAAACAAAGCAATGAAGGCATAACTTTTCTAACATATAGAAGAGCAGAAATAGTTTTTTTATTGTTAGATTTAGTTTTGCAAGTAGAAGTTAACATACAATTAATTGAATTCTTATTCATTTTATCTCTGTTGTACTTTATTTGTTTCTGCTTTATTTGTGGAAGTTTGGTTTATAAAATCTCTTCTTGTTAGGCCTATGTTCAAGAGGCCATTGCTGACTAGATGGGTAATGAACAATTTTGTTACACTAGGAATGCTTCATGCCATACAATATTGGTATGGGACTACAAAGACATTCTCCTCTCAAGAGAAAGTTTGATGAAGTTATCGGGTGGATACAACAGAGTGGAATTCTGAAGCAGGCTGTAACACAGGCACTGAGACTGGCTGCAACAACCAAGGTGGGAATAGAGGGAACTTTGTTAGTGCAGAGACAACCACTTTACGTTTATAGAAAGGCTATAGCATTAATGTAGTTGCTGTTGGTGTTATTATAATATACTTTTTTTTTTTTTTTTTCTTTTTTTTTTTCTTTCTTTTTTTTTGGTAGTGTTAGTGTTGGTGATAGTGGTGGTAATAGTTGTAGTAGTATTTTCAATATTACTCTTATTATAAATGAACTAAATAATGTCTTCATACTTCTGGTTGGTTGCACAGGAGTATGGTGGTGGAGGAGCAGGGAAGGAAGAAGATGACACCGTGGAGGAGGCAGCAGTTGTGGCCCTCAACCTGGACCATTTGCAAGGCGTCTTCATGGTTGCCGGCATCTTGTGGATTGTTGCAACTCATGTTTTCTTACTTGAAATATTTGTTATTTGAATTTAACATAAAAATGTAAACCACCAAACAAACATTTACAAAAAGTAATACTGAATTGGTAGAAAATTATTTAGAAATTGCTAATACTGTACATGTCTGTTTGCCAACAAATAAAGTTATGATTATTATATCTAACATCATAGCAACTGATCAGTAAGTTGTATATGAGTAAAATACCTAACACCTCGTCCGTGTAAATTTTTGTTATTTCCTTCACAAAAGAAGAAGCCAAATGATATATTATTCAACAATCAATTGGAATTTACTCGGTATAGGATGACACGATTTTTTAAATGATTACAGTAGGTTTTATGAGCATTTGTTTGTGTGCGAGTGTGGGTGTGCGTGTCAGGGTGTGTGTATGTGGGAGTGTGTGTGTATGGGTGTGATGCATTGAGTGTGTGAGAGACCAAAATTTTAAGCACAAACTATTGATGTAAGAAATTGTATAGTTTCACCATGTGTGTAATTTTAAGTTTACTGTAATTCATGCAATGCAACTGTTCCTTATGATCACCTTCTCTCGTTGTATATTACGAAACGGTTGTGGGTTCAATTAATTCATCCATAGAAAATATGGTTTTTGAGACACAACACTTCTGCTGCCAATTATTCTCCCCAATTTGTTGTGAAAGACTAAGATTAAAACCATCAGTACGTTACCCTACCTCTCAGCAATGTAAGATAGACAAACAAACAAACAAAATATATTAACAAAGAAACAAACAAGCATCCCAACAAACCAAGCCAAGCACATAACATCTTTAGCGGAGGTTATTATTGTTTTTTAAAATCAAAATATCAACACACATCCTGTTAACTATTACCAACAATTACACTTTAAGGCCCCTGTGATCGTGTTTGAAAATTGGAGGCTTCTGATTCCTCCTGAAAATGCCACGAAACAAGCTCCTTCCCTATAGGTGGTGTTTCGTGGCAATATTTGAAGGCCTTGTTTATCTCCAATTTTCTGACTATATCACAGGATCCATTAAGCTCATATATTGTGAAAGATAGTTTGATAAAAATATGCATAAATAAATATTAATAGGTAAATGCATAACTACAATAATATTACTTAGGTCCTACATACAAATGATCATAATACTATACTATGGAAGAGGAAAAATGTCATCACTAAAGAGAGAATGGTAGTATAGAACCATACATCTCCTTAACCAATTGACAAGACAAGGTAAGTTTTGAAAGAGGGGTTACAAAATCAACAATTCAATCATTATGTTTGTTAACTAATGGCAACGCTTGCGCTGAATCAATAAGACTTATTCGATCGTTCCTTAACTCTTATGAGAACTTTTAGAACAGAGAGAAAAAGGGAAATTTACCTATTTGTATTCATTGACCTTCATATATACATGGTGATAGATTGGTCATGGTGGATGGCAGAGGAAAAGGCCATTCATTACACTCTCATCATTTGCTTGCTTGTAATTAACTGTACTGTACATTCACACCCACCTTTGTATACTGTACTATTTCCCATGATGAGGTGGTGAAATGTTGGAGGGCCACATACTCTTTTTTGGACACATTTCTTGCTATTGGGCAAAATGCAACTGATAAAGACATATATAATGCAGACTGACGTAAATCGAAAAATATGTAATCGAATAATATGATATAAGTTACTACCAAATAATCCACTAATAATTAATTCACTTACCTTAACCTTTATTCCTGACGTTAGAGAAGCGTTTATTAGGTTTATTTTCATATTTTAAGTTGCAGCTTACTATATACCATGTATGAAATACAAATATTCTGGGCAAAGCGACAACAAAGGCAAGGATCCCCATTTGGAATTAAGCCTGGATTCAAAATATATATATATATATATATATATATATATATATATATATATATATATATATATATATATATATATATATATATATATATATATATATATATATATATATATATATATATATATATATATATTTGCGCAATCAGTGATTTTGCCAAGTTTCCGGTTATTTTGCAAAAAAAACAAAATAGTGGTATGTTTCCAAAATAACTTTAATGTCTGGTTACCTTGTAAACAACAGGCAAAAAGGAAATTTTGCAAAAATATCTGGTTACATTGCAAAAAAACACAAAACTCGGGTGTCTTGCAAAGTCGCATATAATTTAGCATGTCAGTTTCATAATGACAAAATAACCACAACAATTGGCAGGTGTAACTGGTGAGGCAGTTTTCAGTCGGGCATCAGGGAAGGTACTTTCATTTGGGATGATAAAGTATAGACGTTGACCAGTTTTATTTATTTACAAAATTATGTTATATTACAGTAAGTATTAAAGTACTTTATTGAAATAGTTAATACTACTGCAAAAGAATAAAATAAAGATTAATATAAAGGTAGAGTAGTCCTTTTAGAATGGTTAAAGTTTACTTGTTTTTATAAGCAGAACCGCATTTGCATCTGCTGTTGCAGACATTCAGATTCTTATATCATCTGCAGCGGTTGTTGTTACAAAACATGAAGCAGGTACACATTATAAAATCTTGTCTATTTGCAGCTTCACGAAGGCTTATCTCTCTTTCCTGGGGCACATCGTCCATAGATGGGAACTGCTGCTCACAAGGAGTGAACTGATTTCATGTGTAAAGTTGTTTCAAAATCCCGTTCCTCGTACCAAGTTTGTATGTCCCACTTTTATCCACTTAAAGTACAACATGCAGCCTTCGTATTAGTGAACTCTGCACGTCCACGATCAACAAAGAGGGATCGGATCCATTTACAGTGTATACAAGTATATATATATATATATTCTTCAAACAGAAGAAAACAATCATAATAAACGGAGCCATGTGCTGTATTTTTCTATATTGGTCCATGTTCATATTCACTGATCAATCGCTATAAAACTGCGCCTGCGCTCAATCGCTTGTGGTTAGTCAATCCTGAACTTTACCGAAAACTTTTGAAAGGTGTGAAAAAGGCAAATCTACTCATTTACATTCACTGACCTTCTGAGAGTGCATGGTGATTGGTCGGTAGTGGTGGCCGACAGAGAGAAGGGCTTCATACACCCACAGTTTGTTTACTCTTTCCCTAGACGTGGTGAAGACAGGTTGGTGATCCTCGCTGACCCGCAGTTGTCATCACTGGGATTTAGTACAACAGGTAAAGATCAGTGCAGCGGGACATTAAGTAGTATTTCCCTAACAAATTTGATGTTTGGGTACAAGGTATTATCCAAAGTATAATTAGCAAGCAATTCTTATCATAATAATCGTCATGTTGCATATTTTATATCGACACATATATTTTCAATTTTGCCAAACTTCTTACTTTATCTTCAATTTTAGGTCACTAAAAATACATGGAAACACTAATATGTAATGTGTAAATACAAATCTAAGAACCGTGTGTCAAAATAGTGAGGGTTGTAATGATGAAATTCATATAAACATGGCGGGTGATTTTCAAGGGTATTGATATTAAAGAAGAATAACACATAAAAACTTGTATATATAAATTAAAACACAAAATAAAAAAATAAAAAATAAAACATCAAGAAGAGGTTATCGGTACTAAGACTTCATGTGGGAGCCTCGTTGTAACTAATTTTACCATACTACACGATATTCGTAAATTTTTTTTGATAATAGTTACTTTAACATTGAATAAATTTCGTAACATACCAGATATGGGTTACGTACTGGTACAATATGCAGCTTTTGAATCAAATAATGTGAATTATAAATTAAATCACCAGTATTTTGAAAAGTTTTCTTTGCTTTACAAAAATATGATCATATCCATTACTGTACAGGTATGTACAATTTTCGAACATGTGATACCTTGCATTATCCCCATTTACAAGAATTTATTTAAGTATTTTATATATATGATTAATGTTTATGCTTTTTGTCACGGGAAGGAAAAATCATCAATATAAGTCACGCAAATAAAACTCGCATGTAAATGAAACGTGGGTAGCAATAACCGTAGAGTTTTATGAAGATTTTTTTTCCTATTATTATTATTATTATTATTATTATTATTATTTTTAATATTTTTATTTTATTATAATAATAATAATAATAATAATAATAATAATAATAATAATAATAATAATAATAATAATAATAATAATAATAATTATTATTATTATTATTATTATTATTATTATTATTATTATTATTATTATTATTATTATTATTATTATTATTATTATTATTATTAATATTATTATTTTTATTTTTATTTTAATACTATTTTTATTATTATTATGATTATTATTATTATTATTATTTTGAAGGTAAAGAGATACAGAATGCTATCATACAATTTTGAAGACTAAAGACATTGGTCTCTCAATTACTCACTATGAGATTCCCTGCCTAGAATATTGTGCCAACGGCGAAAATTTGGAAGCTTAAGGACTGTAAAAAATACCAACTTTTTCTTAACGTCATAATAATATAATAGAAGTCATTACATGTTAGCGTGATCCAATTTACGTAATCATTATCCCTAAAGTTTACGGAAGACACAATAATCTATCATTACTTTGATCAAGTTAAGTGATTTCATTATCATCGTGCTGCATCATAACTCATACAGTGCAAACTACATTCTCGACTGGTTTCAAATTTATTTCGTACATAAACAGACACAAAAGTAAAGCTTTCGTGACAAAGTTCTTGCCATTGAAAAATGATATTGTTAAATCAAGGGCTTACTTTTAACAAGCGTTCTCAGAATATTATATCTACTATACTTTACGTATATTATACTATAACATTATCAAAAATTTCGAAGAAATATTTTAAAACAAAGACTCACACGAATCATTTGGTCGTGGTTCATGGCGTATCATGGAGTAGGTTAATAATACCACTTACTCTACCAATGGAGATCAACTTAAATATTATAGAGTTGTGGGGATGAAATAGTAGTACTCATTCTGGATTGATGTGGAAATAGAGAGTCTCTGCTGGTACGTATCTTTCACAGGGGAAACTAGAGTTAAGTCCTATAAGTATTTTTCTTATAAGTTTGTCTTTGCTTTCATATCAAAATTAGATTGTGTTTTTCTATTCTACACTTGCAGATTTGGGTCGATGGGTCCCCAACATCTATTTTGGCTTGTGGTTTGCTCTTCACCGGAAATAGTGAGAGCATCCAGACCAGAGGTTAGTTCATAAATCGTACATAAAAGAAACGAAATTTAGATAGAGGTGTTAGCATACAACACAAAAATACCATAACGATACACTTCAATATTTCCTTGACTATACAACGTGTACCCAATCAAATATTTTCTCCATTTGATCTGTAATCAGTTTCGCCAAATGAGGTTGAACGTTACGAGGAAATCAGTGGAAGCTGCGTCTCTGAGTGGGCTGCTGGTGTCTATGGTCCAACAAGATATGGTCGATTGTCGTCTGGCGTTGATCTATGACGCCAGTGACCTGTACTCTGTTGTGGTGCAGGACCTGCTGCTGCTGCTGCCAAACCCTAAGCAGGTGCATGGGTTGGGACTACTTTTATATATTTTTATTTGACGAAAAACTTACTGAAATTAGAACTATTTCTAAAAAAAACTTATCTAAACTACTTGGAGAATCACAAAACTATAGGTTTAAGAACTGACGATCTGATTAGGCTTCCACATAAAAAAATCTCTCTTCTTAAGGTGGTGAAGTTTGATGTAGTAAAGGACCTCCTGGGTGTGGAATGGGTGTCGACGGGGTGTGGTGGCTACCTGTTGCTGCTGGACCACTCACAGCCTCTCCTCACCTTCGCCAACATGCACCACCACACCTGGGACTACTACGGCAGGTATGAATACTTTTCTATATGACTACTTTTCTAGATACTTTTCCATTACTTCATCTCTTATAGTGAAGTAAGAATATGTTAAAAACACGAGAATGTTATCGTGTTAAAATAATGTCATTTCCACATATGCAAAATTTCATCACACACAAAAGATCGAGGTTGTGATGTTCAGTAATAAAAACACTCCTGGCAATTATGAGCAAGGTTTGATATCGAACAGAAATCCTTTCAAGCATATACGTGTGTTCTTTGTCTAACTATACGGGGTGAGCATAAAATCTTTCCCCGAAGGTGTGAAATCAGGTATCGTATAGACCTACTCATGCCAATAAATGATTCACATGTGAAAGTTCACGAATATCTGAATCACAGACAACACATTATGTCTGTGGATTATTATCTATTTCCCTGTGAGTGGAAGCCTGCCCGTTCTGAGGAAATATCGTATGTCACACAATATGTGAAATATTGTACGAGACACATGAATACGTATTTTTGTGTCATATGAAAAGTAATTTTCTTTAAAAAAAATTCCAGATTTGTTATTGTGAGTCAGTCAGTGAAGGCAATGGAATCCTTCACAGCCACCAGGAACGGCAAGAAGACGGAGCACATCCTGGGAGTCGTCAAGGTGAGACACCTTTGTGGACGTCCAAGTATTGACTTTATACACGTGAGGGAGAGTGGAGGTGTACATGGAGGTGTTGCTTCCACAGGGTGGTCAGGAGGGAGAGTGGAGGGTGTACATGAACATGTTGTACTGGGGTGAGGGAGTCAGGCCCGTCACCACCTGGCGTCACCACAGGTTCACCTCTCAGAGCCAACTCTTCCCTGACAAGTTGGATGACCTTCAAGGTGCAGTCCTTAAGGCGAGTGATAGAGGAATTTTGTACAGTACTTGTCTCATTGTAATCAGCAGCAAGTACCAGCACAGTTCATACAGAGAATGCTGCAAAATTTGCATTTCCTCCATCGACATAAAACTGGATATCATTCAGTATCACAGACCAAAGCAGGAATTCCTGCAGCTCGGTGTTCATAATTGTATGTTGTTGAGTTACTTATGCCTCGTTATAGACACCAAACGTTTCCATAAAACAAATACTTCAAGATTAATTGTTTATCCTACACAGGTACACACCATACTTACACTGTTAAAATGACAGGAATTAGTTCTATTTCAAGCCTTCTACTTTCCAGGTTTCGACCTTCGAGTTCGCCCCAAGCATTATGTACTACCGAAGTGATGATGGATCACTCCTTTATCGCTTCGGGGAAGACATTGCTGTTACAAATACACTAGCCAGCATCCTTAATTTCACGGCCCTGTTTGCTGAACCTGCTGATGGTAGTGTAACCAAATAAGTCAAAAGCTGATTTTATATCATAACATATTATTCTGTGACAAGATACACTGAAAGTAATTAGCATATTACAGAAATATATATAAATATCTTCAACCCAAACGTTTCAAAGTTCAAGGGAGAAGAACCTATTTTCATACTCCTCACGTCTACCAAGGAATATATTAATAAACTTGTAACACATCCAGATTCAGATCCTTTTCAAAATCTGGTCCCTATTTGCCAGTCGCTAAGTCCATCTGTGGAAATTAATTTGTAAACATTAACGCATAACAGTTGCGTAATCCTGATAACTAATATTCACACAGAAAAACAACCATATTAACAAACAAACAGACAGACAAAAATCAGACAATAGAACAGACAAAAATAAACTAACTAATAATAACCTCTTAGTGGAAGTCCTATATTTATTTCATAAAAAATGAACTCTCTCAATAACACATAATGCTTGTTGTATTAATCTGCTTTACCAAGTACCTTTGGACGTACTCATTTCAGGCAATAGGTGGGGCTGGAAGGTGAACGGGACATGGACTGGCCTCTTGGGTGAACTTCATAGAGATGAAACGGATATTGGTCTGGCAAACCTGTACATAACTATTAATAGACTCGGAGCTCTTGACTACAGCGCACCCTTCAGTGACGACGTAAGACCATGTGTCATATTCAAGAACAATAATGGTGCATACGATGGCGTGGTACCGGTACGACGGCCCCATAGACAAACAACAGAGTTATCATACCGGTACTACGCCATTGTCAACACCGTAAATATTTTTAATACGGCCCATCATCTCATACTCTCACCAAACGGAATTTCTATAGCAAATATTTCATGCAAATTATACATTATTAGCATTTCCCAACATTGATGAGCTCAATTATGTATTTTGTCATACAATTCTAGCCAGCAACGGCTTGATCTCTATGTGTCTAGCTAAAGAAATTATATTATTCTTAGGGTTCATGTTTCATGGCGAGAGTGGAGCCTCCACTGCCCCGTTGGCAAGCCCTGGCCTTCCCGTTCCACCCTTGGACCTGGTTGGCCATCCTTGTTGGTCTCATCCTATCAGGACCAATCCTCTTCTTGTTGGCCGCCGCCAGCAGTCGATGGTCAGTTGTTAGGAATTGGAAAGAAGCAGATATACTTTAATGTCAAGCAGTAACTGTCCGCGTTAACCAGTTAAACATTATCTATAGAGCTTCATAATTCAGCAATAATTCCATTATCCTGGCACATACGAGAGACAGATCCAACTGAGTCATGCCACTCAATATTAACATCACCCATGAATATATACCGGTATGTTGCTATACAATCAGGTGATTGGACATCTCCCATAGCAGTAAATCAGCAGTCATATTATATAATTGTCATAATCTGGATTCCGGTATAATGTGAATATCATATACATTGTTAAATTTGCTAGAAACGATAAGAAAATATGGGTGGTCACACGATAAGTATTAAAATCTTAACGAATATATACACACATATATCTTGGGCCTTAGTATAGTAATACGTGGAAGTAAAATAGGCTTCTTATAACTGAGAACAAAGAGTTCAAAATTATGCCTCGCATAAGACACAAGAGTATCAAAACAGCAAATAGTAATGAAGTTTGTTGATGCCATAGAAAGATCACGAAGATTACTTTTCAAAACTTTATTATTTGTAAACATTACCAGTAGTCTACAATTTTTTTTAAAAGGGTCGGGATTCCGATTCGTATCGCCAGGCAGAAATAAAAACATTAGTAGAGGAATATGAATAATGCCCATCACAAAGACAAAAATGAATCGGAATGTGGTAAACGTGAAGGAGTTGCGTCTAATCTATCACTGATGTTAGCAACGGTAGGATTGGATTCTACTACTGCCATCATTAACCCCATCATTTTGCCAATCAGAGTTCTGGGTTAACAGTACAAAAAGACCAACAAACATCACTGGTTGAAGGAATGGTAGTGACTCGAAATGTTGGCTGCTCAACAATATATGGCCAAACCACTAAGCTCCCAACCCAAGCAGAAAGAAAACAGAAATTAGTTATAGGTAAAAATGGAATAGTTAAGGGAGGAAGTATGAAAACAGAAATTGGTTAGAGGTAAAGATGGGATAGGTTAGGGAGGCAGCGGACGCCCAGGTCCTCACTCTGATAAAACCAGCCCATCACCAACAGTTTAAGATTAAAGGAGATAGTATACTGTACTTTTGGTTTATTAGAGTGCCTTGATTCCTCCATAGTATGCTACGAAACAGGACCAGATTGAAAAAAATAATGGTGTCTTGTTGCTTGGAATAGTTTGGAGAAATAAGTTCTTTCAGATTTACCAACACTGTACGACCCCCTTGATGTGAACACGTTAAGAAACCACCAACATGTATGAACAACAAGTAATGGTAATGATTTATTTGACATATACGTTAAATTTACCTTTTGTATAACGTTATATAATTGATTGTTTTGGTCATATGCAATTTTCCGACAGCGGAGATGAGACAAAATATCTGGCTGGTCTCAGTGCATCTTGGCACTACAGCTTCGGTATTCATTTTCGAGAACCTCAATGGAGCCTCCCCCGTATGGACAACACCAGGGTGTTCGTGTTATTCCTGTGGCTTTACACTATGATACTCACCATCGCTTACTCCACAAACCTCACAGCCTTCCTCCTAGTTCAGAAGTCCCCAGCCTCAATACAGACCATTGATGAGGTATACGACTCGGGTATTCAAGTGGCAGGCATTGGGGCTGCTCTTAATGGTGCAAAAGAGGTAAATACTACAATTATACCCGTCCTCAATATTATGTTCACGAAAGTAATGTTCTCTCAAAATTCGTTTTTTTGTTTCTTTTACCAAGAAACTAACATTAATCAAGTCTTTTGAACTGTAATCGAATATCTATTGTAGATGAGGAATTCAGTCATAACTACGTACAATATACAAGTATATTGCATAAAAATATATAATTTTACTATATCAGTAGCATATTTCATTATATATATATATATATATATATATATATATATATATATATATATATATATATATATATATATATATATATATATATATATATATAAAAAATTTACATTTACAGAATTTCTTAAAAATCTACAAAGCATACAAAACAAAAGACGAGGCATTCAACAAAGTAATGGAAGGGAAGGCAGTGTTCTGGGTCAGCAAAGGCTTCATCAGATTCCACATTATCACTCACTACACAATTCGAGGAGTTGCTCGCGCCAGAATAATGAGAGTGAGTGAAACTTTATACAGCACTGTCTTCATCATCCTTAAAACTTAGGGAGCTATGTAAGTTTTGAGCGATCTATAAACACCCAGGAAACACCTAATTCCAACATCTGGTAGTGTTTGCTTTCAAGTACACAACTTAACTAATTCACTGTCAAAATCACAGTTCATGACCATAATTTACTTCACTATGTTCCATAATTTACTTCAAAGTTCCTAACATTGTTATTGTTCACCAGCTCACCATTATTAATATCATATTACAAAATAAATGACTGAAAACGAATATCGACAAATCTAAAACCAACCTTTCTTCATCAACATTAACACTTTAATTAACTCCGCCAGTTTAATTTAGTTTCTGTGTTTGTTTGCCAGTCTGCCCATTTTTGTTTTTTTCAAGGTAACACACAAAATGTTATGAGAATACTGTTTTTATTTTTTCTACCAAAGGTGGTCCTCGTGCCTAGCTACAAGAATTGGGATGAAATATTATTATTATTATTTTTTTGTTATAGACTATCTGAACAATAGGGTGGGGATGATTGATCGTATATCTATGGCTTTGCTGTCTCAGAAACGCTTTTGATTAAGTTGGAGTTCATTACAAATAAGTATCATCTTCCAAAATATGAAAAAAAGTTAAAGGTTTTGCTCAAATACTTTCATCACTATAATTTTGTTGCATGCGTAAGAGTGAACATGTTATTCCAAATACACCAAATCGGTCATTGTGTATCCAAGGAATGCTTCATGCCGTTCAACATCGGAATGGGTCTCCAGCGACATTCTCCACTAAAGAGAAAGTTTGACGAAGTTATTGGCTGGATACAACAGAGTGGAATTCTCAAAATCGATGTAAGACGTGCGCTAAGACTGGCAGCGACGACCAAGGTAGAGTTGTAATGTCTCCTCAGAAAAAAAAAAAAACGATCACAATAATGTAAAAGAGTAAATAGTAATGTAAGCTCTGTATCGTATAATTATAGTGTATTAGGAATTTATTTTTTCAGATCATCATGAACAAACCTACAACGCAGTTTGATAGAATTGTAGTGATTAATGTATATATATTTTTTTTTTTTATTACACCTTATCTTATTATAGGAACACTTATTTCCATTGCTACAGGAGTATGGAGGGAAAGCGGAAGGACAGGAAGAGGAGGAAGAGGGAGCAGTTGTGGCCCTCAACGTGGACCACATGCAGGGCGTCTTCATGGTGGCTGTCATCGGCTGGTTCATTGCCATCATTGTTTTCATACTCGAAAGTTTTCTCTTCCGAAACTAATGTCCCATCTCACAAAGCACGGACCAGATTAGACTTGGCTTAAGGCTTTTATTACTGAATAACTTGTATATTCCATTTCACAACCTATTTGGTCTTCTAAGAGAGGTAAATATTACATAAACACGTTTTGATTATATCTTCCATTATGATCTATTGCGCAAAAATATTTCTAGCATTCTATGTAAGCAAAATATTTTTAGAACTTTTGTAATATCTAGATTCTAGAGCATCTTGAACGAAATTAGCCATGATTGTGAACTTCTCTTGCCCGTTTTATATGACAGGTGAAAACAGCGAGGAGCATCTCACCTTTCAGAACTAGTCTTGATAAATAAAAAAATAGCCTTGTATGTCACCATAAATGTTCTTGAACCATAAAATTATTTGCACTGATGCAACGCCAAGTGTTGACTGCCACAGAACTGTCTGTGTCTTCTATGAATAAATGGGTAGGCTGAACAGAAAAAAATCATATTACATAAATCAATCCACAACAATGTTTTTCATAATCCATGACCTCTTCCCAATGGTTATGGAAATATTGCGTTACTCGTAGCGACCACTGTAAAGGTTCCCATACACGGTCACTGTCTGAGCATTGTTTCTTCATTACTATATTCGCTTGTAACATTTTAGTACCAGATGCTCTGTCTGGTCTGGTACTAGTTTTTGCATCATTGAATTGATTACAATTTTGAGTCATGGAACCGATACCAGGGTCGGGCAGGGATCAGACAGACAAAAACCATTGTACAAACAGTTCTTATCAACAAAAACACTTACATACACATTTCTTCACTGTTGTACTTTGCATTCTTACCAAATCCAAACATCATTTTAGAACACCCTCGTCTACTCTTTAATCAAGTGAAGAAATATTACCACAATTTTCACAGATTCCAGTGTGTCTCACCCTGCCATTTATTCGGACTCAACTCAAATGTCTGAGTATATCGATTTCTACTGCTCTCACTTTCGATTTCTATAATTCTATAGATATTTTACAAAGACAAACATGCAATTTTTGTTCCTTTATTTTATAAGAGAACATGAGGAAAGTTATCCAGATGCGTAAAGATTTATATGATTGAATTTTACATAATTTCCTACTATTTGATAACCATTCAATAGACCTAATTCATAAATGTAAATTTCATATTATAGCAATAAATACAATAGTGCTCTTTCATTCATATTTTAAAGAATTATGAACTGAAATGAACTGAAGTCAGAATACGTCAGTACGTGTGTCCATATTTGTATGGTCTTGTTTCAATTCAAAATATTGCTTCAAGTATGAAATGACAGTGCTTGTAACATCGGAAAGCGCTATATGCAAACGCATGCGCAAAGTATCACACACCTTTCCTCGTGCATGTTAGATAGTTTCCTGAAGTTCATGGAAAAGTTTCGACAATCCTCCCAAAATGGCAAAATGGAACATTTGCATTAATTGACCTTCAGCGGTGGGTTGTGATAGGTGGACAGTGTATGCTAGTCAGTAGATAGAAAAGCTACACTCAGACAGTGGTGGTATATTCTTTGGTGGGACACAGACGAGGCAGGAGGTCAAAGCTCTCACTCCTGCAGACACTCACTGATCAACTCTCACACAGGTAATGTCTTATCTCACACTTTACCTCAACTAGAGTGGCGTCGAGGCTCTCAAGATATAACATATTTATCACCAACTTACATAACAGTCTCCGGTAAATTAACCGACAAAGAAGGCTCTGGTGTGGCTAAAACTATAATAAGTTTTCATGCACTGCATTGTTAATATATTGACAATGACAAATTTGCCGGAGCTTATGACTCTTATCAATAACGGATTATTACAATTATATGACGAGAGAATTGTGGATTGATTAATTTTTAAAATACAGTGCGACCAATTATCTGAAGCAATTACCAGAAATTTTGCCACTTTTAATTTCTCTGCCACAGAGATAATTACAATATATTCTAGTCTTTGCCCTCTCAACTCCTTCAAACTAAACATATTGAAAATTACCACATTTCCTACTTGACTATTAATTAAATAGTCAAAATAATTCTTCAATATTGTTGCTTTTTTGTCATTGGCATCAGTGAGTAGTCTATCATTCCTATACTTCATATATTCACCCTTTTTCTGAGTTTCATCCCTGCATTTCCTGACCTGTTTATGAAGCACTTTTCGGGTTTCAGTAATATTATAATTGATTATCCTTCACATTTTCTAATTTTCTCTTTTCTTTCCCCTATATAACCATTTAGGAAGCCTTTTATTCCCAACGTAGTCTCTTCTATTTCAAACTGAATTTATATCAATTTTGATAACTTTCCATAAGCCTTTTAAATCACTTTCCTCCATCACATTCTACCAAAACTCATTCTGTTTATCTCAGATATTCCATCCCCTATTCTCCCCCTGGGTTAGGGGACAACGAATACCTGCGCAGTATTCCTGCTTGTCGTAAAAGGCGACTAAAAGAGGCTTTCACTTCTCCAATTGTTCCTTATATTAAATCTGATACCGTTTGTGTTTACTGTCCCACCTCTCAATCACCTTCTTTCTCTGGCGCCATATAACCTCGGTGTTGCGGCGCCTAATAGCAATAAATCAATCGATCAACCTTCCCTATTCTCTCGTTACCGCTGTGTTCCTATTCCATCCAACTCCTTAAAAATACAAACAGAGTATAGTCGTATGCTCAGACTAATTCTCGCACCGCTCTTGTAGTAAACACATACTTCAACAATTTCCTATTCTTCAAACCCAAAATCAGTCAGATTTTCCATTTCCCTCAACTCACTTTTACGCACCGATGTATATAATGTTTGAGCATCAATTGATGTTGTTCGTCTTCCTCAGCAAGTTTTCATGAATATATAAGAAGAGAGTTGCGTCTTATGCTGTACAGTCACACAAAGAATTTCTGTCAAGGAATTGAATGAATATTCGTCTAGAAGTAGTAGTATTTTTCCTTTAAAATTTATTAAATAGTACTAATAGTTCAAAACCTACAACAATAATAATAGTTTCTGCAAATTCGTCTATGACCCTTTATTTCTAAGAAAAAAAAATGGTATTTCAAGATGTCTGGAACGAAACATGATATCCCAATTTACTTAACAGACTCTATGCAGTAAGGTTAGTATAGAAGGTGTCATGATAATATATGTTATGTATAATCTGTCTGATATAATATATCTGTTTTGCAACTTTGACCACATTATTGTGTGTCCGAAGTATTATAAAAAGTGTAACACCAGTTGCTAGAGTAATGATACTGTACATTCCAACAGAAAGATATTACTTAGTAAGCCCTACGTTGGCAGGAAGCAGGTGACACCATCCAGAACACAAACCTATCACATTACATTATAAAGAGAAAAAAAGAAAACTATATGCTAGGTCAGAAAGACTTTGTGCCACAAAGGTGAGGAAGTAAGAGAGGAGAGATAGAAATCACGAAGGAAAATATAGGAAAGGAGGAAAGTGTTTGGCTCAGGTTCAAAGGGGCGCCCAAACCCTAAAAACATTGCCCACATCTATAGAGGCAATTCCTTCCTACAAGTTATATTTCACTAATGGTGTAGTCCAGCATAGTATGTATGCATAGCCATACAGAATATGTGAATTATTTGATATATTCCTTATTAACATTGCATTGTGATAATATAGACTGATGGGCCTCATGTATTCCTAGGAAGAAAATATGTGTATAAAATTATATGAAAAAGTCAAACAATAGCGTAATAATGTCTATGAAGTAAATATATATATTTTTTTCCTTTCAGGTTTTCAGATGGATTGTACAATAATTGTATGGTTTGTGAATGTTATTATGTCGTATCCATGGATGATATCAGGATCAGATTATTTAACGATCACTTCATTAAATGTTACCAACCAGCAACTCCTGGCTGATCCCTTCTTAGCAACCACTCCTAGAAAAGAAAAAATAAGGAAAACACCCAGTGAATATCTCATTAATGATGTAAAACATCTTGGGAATATTGGCAGCGCTTCAGGTAGGTCATCAGATGCCTCCTCTCTGAGTGGGTTGCTGGTGACTATGGTCCAGGAAGAGCTGAGTGACTGTCGTCTGGTGTTGGTCTATGATGCCAGTGACCTGTACTCTGTTGTGGTGAAGGAGCTGCTGATGCTGCTGCCTAACCACCCAAAACAGGTGTGTGGGACCTGCTCTCCTACATATTGTTCTGATAAAACACAATGTTATTGGTAATATTTATTAATGAAATAATGTAAATAACCTATAAATTATTAGCTGCCTGGAAATTCACAAAACAAGAAATATTAGTACCCATGAATTGGTGCTACGAAAAATGAAAAATGAAAATACTTATCTGGTTGTAAGGTGGTGGAGGTAAATGGGGTGGATGACCTGCTGGGTGTGGTGTGGGTGTCGACGGGGTGTGGTGGCTACCTGTTGCTGCTGGACCACCCACAGCCTCTCCTCACCTTCGCCAACACTCACCACCACACCTGGGACTACCACGGCAGGTACTTTGCTGTCCATTCTCAAATACAACAATGACACAAGTCTATAATAACAAACACAATATACTTTAATAGGTAAGATAGTATTAAAAAATATTTTAGCGATATATTTAAGTAATGGAAGTTAATAGAGTGTAAATATTATTATGAGTACCAGGTATGTGTTTGTGAGCCAGAGGGTGGAGCAGGTGGAGGCTCTGGTGGCCACCAGGAACGGCAAGAAGACGGAGCACATCCTGGGAGTCGTCAAGGTGAGACACCTTTGTGGACGTCCAAGTATTGACTTTATACACGTGAGGGAGAGTGGAGGTGTACATGGAGGTGTTGCTTCCACAGGGTGGCCAGGAGGGAGAGTGGAGGGTGTACATGAACATGTTGTACTGGAGTGAGGGAGTCAGGCCCGTCACCACCTGGCGTCACCACAGGTTCACCTCTCAGAGCCAACTCTTCCCTGACAAGTTGGATGACCTTCAAGGTGCAGTCCTTAAGGTAAATATTAACAACTTATGAATGATCCTTTAATCTTAATCAAAACACAGTAGTCTATGGAAAGATGGCGTGAATCTGTACTGTGTCTCTTTCCCCACCATGGCCCAGAGCCTTAATATCAACTTAACATTCCATCATCTACCCTCCATTCCATCTTAGTGAGAACTAATAAGTGTAGTTATAGTATGGTTGATTGATAGAATAAACTTTTGTGCAAACTAATAATGCAAAGTTACGCTTGCTACTTAAATATGTTAAAGTATGTATAATAATTTTGTTATAAAGCATAAAATATGTGGAGTTACGTTTTTAATATTCATTCTATGGTCAGAGATTTCATGCCCGACCTGAATCCTAAGTCATTACCAACACTAACAAACACTTTATCATTTGTGAAATTAAACCGGGGGATAATTATTCATTACTTTATCACTCAGCAGATTGTAAGCCCTTAGAATAAAAATATATTCTAGTATTATACCAAGCCGATTCTTCAAGAATTTACCAATTTTTTTTTTAGAACTTGAGAAATTATCATAAATACAGATGACTTGAAGAAATCGAATAGAATTTTGTACAGTATAATACAGTGATATCTACACACATAATCTTTGTATATATATGAAAACTCATAGGTGAAATAATTACACCTAGCACATTGACACATATCTATTATTGACGTCATTACTGCAAGTTTGATATCAGAATAATTCAGCTTTATTTATCTATCTTCTATATGAATAAAAGCGAAAGTGTGTGTGTGTGTGTGTGTGTGTGTGTGTGTGTGTGTGTGTGTGTGTGTGTGTGTGTGTGTGTGTGTGTGTGAAAATAAGATTGGGGTTAAAGAAGGAGATCCCACCACCATGGTGTGAAATGAGAGAGAGATAGAGAGAGGCTGTATCTGCAATGTGTGAGGATACAGGTGGATACAAGGTTGAATACAACATAGTTGAAGTTACAGTTACAGCGAACTTAAGCTATGAGGAGAAGCAAGGCATTTGTTTACAAGGGAATTCCTAATAGAATCTAATTAATAAACAACTTCACAGAGGTTAAAATGATCGTATTTATGGATACTTAATGATTCAATAATTTTTCGTTTTCTCAAGTCTAGCGTTGCCAATTGAATCATTATGTATCCAGAAATACAATAGTTTTAATGAGAACACGATAAACGATCTCCATGGTATATATATCAGGTGTTTCAATCTCTTTTCAATATATGACTTTTAGCATTTTTAATGTAATCTATTTACCCCACCTCCCATTACAATAATAATAATAAGAAATAATACGCAGAATATTTTAAGATCGCTTTGTATGTTCTTAGGTTTCATCTTGGGAGATGGCACCAACCAACATGTACTACAGGGCGGACAACGGGTCTTTACTTTTCCGCTACGGAGAGGACATTGCTGTCACAGAGTTACTTGCTTACGTATTAAACTTCACCATACTATACGCTGAGCCAGCTGACGGTAATATATCATTAAACAGTGTATCATTACATGCCTGGGAATATATATGTTACCTTACATTATTCATCCATCTTTATAATGTCTTGGATAATCAAATTGTAATTTTTCCAATAATAAGACATAGGGAAATTAAAGAAGGTGATTATTTTTGTTATTGTTACGATGAATCAATGTGTGTGTTTCCATCAGTACTTTGCCCCGAATTCTTGCAATAACAGATGTGAGTTTAAAATTAACAAATTATCACTCCATCGAATATTATTCAGATGACATTCTCCCTGTTTGACTAGGTAACAGGTGGGGGTGGCAGGAGAACAACACCTGGACAGGGTTCATGGGAGAACTGTTCAGAGATGAGGCAGACATCGGCCTCGCCAACCTTTACATCATGATCAACCGAATGGGAGCAATAGAGTTCAGCGCTCCCTTCAGTGATGATGTAAGGAACTTCCAGTGAATTAATAAATGTATTAATATCATAATGTTCACACATCTTAAAAAAGTTAAAAATTGATGATGATGTTGAATATAATGTTGATAAAATGATGGATACAATATATAAGATTACCCGCTATAGATAAGTATATATTATATATGTGTGTTGTTTTGTTTTTATGTTTGAACACTGGACATTGTCTTACTGATGCCCATTACTGAGACTCATGTTAACACTAACCCACACCACACACAATAGGCACAGTAAATATCATATTAAGGACATGTTAGTTTTGTTGCACAGTAAATATCATATTAAGGACATGTTAGTTTTTGTTGCAGTTTATGTCAGTGAACTTTGAACAATCAATAATGATCTAAAGAAGTAAAAAGCATTATGACGATGTAAATTGCTTATAATCATAATAAAATAATAATAGGTATTCTTCCTGCATCAGAGGTCTTGTTTCATGGTGAAGATGGAAGAACCACTTCCCCGCTGGCATGCCCTGGCCTATCCATACCACCCGTGGACCTGGCTGGCCATCCTCGTCGGATTTATTCTGTCTGGTCCAGTCCTCTTCCTCTTGGCCACCGCCAGCAGTCAATGGTAAAAACAATTAACTCTCTGGCCACAACATGGTATCATTTGTTAAGTATAAATATCATGTACTTGCCAGAATAAGATATTCATGACGAATTTTCTCTTTGAATATAAAATTCTTTCAACAGAGAACAAGAAAAGTGTATTTCAAGTCAAACTTAAATTCATTACTTATATTCAGTATTTTGATAACAATACGACTTACAGACAATCCAAAGATCAGGTTTGAAGTTACAACTCAGAAACAGTCAACAGAAATGTTAATCAATTTTACGAAGTACTTTCTTACAGGCCATGTAACCCTGGTGAGGATAGAGCAGGGAATTTCCCCTTCACACTAGGGGTGTGCACAAAGATAAATCTTGAACTCAAGGACACGAGACGAAAACACTATTATTACACCAAGTTATTGTAGTAGGACACATTCAATGACTCTTAATAGACAAGAGAATAGAGCAATAGAAAGGTCATCTGTAGGAACTGACACTTCTAAAGTACTTTCATGTTCTGACAACTGACAAATGTTCAGACAACCATGTCTTTTCTTTATATTAAAAGTGATGTGTTTTCAACAGCGGTGATGAGACGACCAGTCTGGCTAAGCTCGGCTATAGCTGGGGTTATTCCTCTGGTTGTCATTTTCAAGAGCCTCAAACTGCTGAGCCTCGAATGGATAGTACCCGGATCTTCGTGATGTTCTTGTGGCTCTACACCATGATACTCAGCATCGTCTACTCCACTAACCTTACAGCGTTCCTCCTGGTGACCAAGACACCGACTTCAATACAAACTATGGAGGAAATATACCAGTCTGGTCGAGAACTGGCGACTTTTGGTTTCACTGGAGCAGGTTGGCTGAAGACACATGTGGGTGAAATGTGATTAATATTTAGGAACTAACATCCATCTCCACCTTCTCCTTTCCCCTGCATCCTCGTCTGTCAAATCAAGCACCTGAATATCTTTGCTTATCACATCCATAAACCTCCTCTTTGGACTTCCTCTTATTCTACCTAGCACTTCCATCCTAAGCATCCTCTTCCCAACATGCCCCTTATCAATCATCTGTACATGTACCCATGTCCTCTCTGTCTTCCTCATACTGACTTTCACTCTTCGTCTCTCCAATTTGTACCATAACACCTTTTTAGGCAGGCTCGCATCCACCGACTCTTTTCTTTCGTAGCATAACACAATGTCCTTTGCAAATATCATAGTCCAGTGGCCACTGTTTTAACATGAATAGAAAAGTAACCGTGGGATATCACTAAACTATAAACATACTACTATATATACGAAACAAGATTTGTATCAGGTATAAAGCTGTGTATGTTATTACTCATGGAAACTCGATGCAGATACAATTGGTTCTGACTAGACACTGTACATCACTATTCAAAAACTTACTGGGAAGGAGTAGCGCCTTGCTAAATTCATAACTCGGTTATGTGACCTGTATAGCAAGCCATGGTAGAAAGCATTTTATGTTCAAACTGGATGACGACCAGTAAATTTTACATTCCATTTAGGGACACCATTTTAATTGATGAATGCTTCAGAAATAGAACGTTTAGGTCCACGTGGAGTGCAGTTTTTAAACTTGTGTTCACTATTTTCTGAATTTTCGTAAAAATTGTATATTAAACTCTGTTAATGTTGCCAAGTTGCAAATCGAAGAATATTCTCAAAAGAATTATTAACAGAAGAATAAATTGTAATTATATTATCATTACCTAAATTACTTATTTATAATGAAAGATTAATAAACTTTATAGAAGAATAATCGCATTATATAGGTAGTTTTACTTTAAAATAAAATATATAACATTACGAAAGAGTTATTAATAATTTCTTTCTTACAGAAACTCCTTCCACAGTTCCAAGGCTACACCACTGAAAAGGAAATCTTCACCCGAGTTATGGAGAAAAATACAGTTTATTGGCTTGGTAGAGCGTACCTTAACTTCCACATTGTGACCAGGTACACAGTCCGAGGAGAGCCTCAAGCCAGGATACTAAAGGTGCAGTATTACAATATGGTGTTGTCTGGTAGAGAAGCATCACAGAAAGCCACACAAAGCACACAGAAGCTACTAAAGTATATAAGAACATGCTTTAGTGTTACTCTTAACATACACCAGCCAGCATTGGCAAATTAGTTATTCATATGAGATTAAAACACGTCCCACACTTCAGTTTGTTATAAGATTTTACCAGTTCAGTAAAAAAAGTCTATATATCTAATGAACATATTATCACTCTGTCCCTTTTTCCCTCACTAAACTTCCATTCCATATTATAGTATTCTATATATATCCCAGGAATGCTTCATGGCCTTCAATATTGCTATGGGTCTGCAACAACATTCTCCTCTTAAACGGAAATTCGATCAAGTAATTGGTTGGATACGTCAGAGTGGAATTATTCATCATGCTGTGAGGGAAGCCCTCCGTTTGGCTGCCACCACCAAGGTGAATATATAACACTTCCTTTGTGTTCCTTTAATAAGTAACAGGGTTTAGCAAAATTTAATTTACAATGCCTGATTTTTAACTATCAGAGAACATCATTGTTAATCAAGAAAAATTATCTACAAAATATTTAGTCAATTATCATTTATTTTTTAACAAACCTGGATGTTATTTATATTACTGACTGTTTTCTGATTTCGTTCAAATGGTTAATGGACAAAATATTTTAAGTGTTCAAATTATCATATAACTGCGTTGCTATTTTATTGATTCGCTTCTTCCTTTGCATTAACTTTATTGAATTCCACCCAAACAAAGCAGAAGAAATGTAAAGCCAGTACAGGCAACCCTGGCAATATTAAACATATCACAAAAAGGTCATCATTGGTTGTCACACAACAGTGCCTTACTCAACCTAATTTAACACTAGTGCTCGTGTGTGTGTGTGTGTGTGTGTGTGTGTGTGTGTGTGTGTGTGTGTGTGTGTGTGTGTGTGTGTGTGTGTGTGTGTGTGTGTGTGTGTGTGTGTGTGTGTGTGTGCTGGTATATTTGAGCATTGAAAAGAATGTACAATTCTGTATATGGAGTTTTAGGGATGTAAAGTGTAATATTACATAGTTTATTCACTAATACGTTGTTTATTGTAGGAGTACGGTGGAGGTGACCTTACTGACAGCGGGGAGGCTGGACAAGTAGCGGCTGAGACAGGAACAGTTTTGGCCTTCAATATGGACCATATGCAGGGCGCCTTTATGGTCGCCGCCATCGGATGGTTCACTGCCATTACTGTTTTCATTCTCGAAACTTTATTCTTACAAAAATAATGTCCCAGCATTACTAAATACTGACCAGATTAGATTTGACTTGTACTATTAAAATACAGAAAACCTTCAAATCTTACATATCAAAAACTTAGTATATTTTCTAAGAGATATGATAAATATGTTATGTTATTAATTTCTTTATGATATAATACACATACATAATTATGATGTGCAGCATTCAATGTCGGCAATTATTCTTTACAACTTTTGAAGATTGTATTTGTCTCCAATAACGTCTTTGACTATGACGAAGCTGTCTGTCATTCCTATAAATAAATGTGTATGTTGAACAGAAAAAAATCATATTACATAAATCAATCCACAACAATGTTTTTCATAATCCATGACCTCTTCCCAATGGTTATGGCAATATTCCGTTACTCGTAGCGACCACTGTAAAGGTTCCCATACACGGTCACTGTCTGAGCATTGTTTCTTCATTACAATATTCGCTTGGAACATTTTAGTACCAGATGCTCTGTCTGGTCTGGTACTAGTTTTTGCTTTATTGAATTGATTACAATTTTGAGTCATGGAACCGATACGAGGGTCAAGCAGGAATCAGACAGACAAAAACCATTGTACAAACTGTTTTTACCAACAAGAATACTTACATACACATTTTTATCACTGTTGTACTTTGCATTCTTACCAAATCCAAACATTATCTTAGAACACCCTCGTCTACTCTTTGATCAGGTGAAATAATCACATCACATCTATCAAGGATTCCAGTGTTTCTCACTCTATTTTTTCTTAGGAACTGAAATGGAATAATATCAAAAAATATCAGAACGTGTTCCCATATATGTATGCTCTCGTTTGATTTCATAGTATTTCTTCAACTATGAAATGAAAATTCGTGTACCGCTGGCAAGTATTGTAATGCAAACGCATGCGCAGGTATCACACACTTTCTTTTTTCGTACATGTTAAATAGTTTCCTGAAGGTCGAAGAAAAGTTTCGTCAAAAAAACGGTAAAATGGAACATTTGCATTAATTGACCTTCAGCGGTGGGTTGTGATAGGTGGACAGTGTATGCTAGTCAGTAGATAGAAAAGCTACACTCAGACAGTGGTGGTATATTCTTTGGTGGGACACAGACGAGGCAGGAGGTCAAAGCTCTCACTCCTGCAGACACTCACTGATCAACTCTCACACAGGTAATGCCTTATCTCACACTTTACCTCAACTAGAGTGGCGTCGAGGCTCTCAGGATATAACATATTTATCACCAACTTACATAACAGACTCCGTGTAAATTAACCGACAAAGAAGGCTCTGGTGTGGCTAAAACTATAATAAGTTTTCATGCACTGCATTGTTAATATATTGACAATGAAAAATTTGCCGGAGCTTATGACTCTTATCAATAACGGATTATTACAATTATATGACTAGAAAATTGTGGATTGATTAATTTTTAAAATACAGTGCGACCAATTATCTGAAGCAATTACAAGAAATTTTGCCACTTTTCATTTCTCTGCCACAGAGATAATTACAATATATTCTAGTCTTTGCCCTTTCAACTCCTTCAAACTAAACATATTGAAAATTACCACATTTCCTACTTGACTATTCATTAAATAGTCAAAATAATTCTTCAATATTGTTGCTTTTTTGTCATTGGCATCAGTGAGTAGTCTATCATTCCTATACTTCATATATTCACCCTTTTCCTGAGTTTCATCCCTGCATTTCCTGACCTGTTTATGAAGCACTTTTCGGGTTTCAGTAGTATTGAATTTGAATTTCCATTACATTTCTAAGTTTAATCAATTCTTCCTCCTCACAAACAATCTACCAAACCCCATACAAACAACACAGTCATTTCTATTTCACTCTGAATTTATTTAATTCATCTTAAACAGCCATTTCTGTATCTTTACCTTTAAAGTCTTCATACCCTTGGCATCCCACCAATCTCTACCCTTCCAGCCACTAACAACTTCTCCACACTCTGCTTAACATTTTTATCCAAGATTTGCTTGTAAACTTTTCATATGCCTTAAATATTCCTTTCCTCGATGATATTCTACCTAAGATCATACTATAGTTTTCTCAGATATTCCCCCCCTTTTACAAGATAGTTTCTTAAATTTTCCACTTATACAGTACTGTCTCCCCTGCCTCGTTCTCGCTGGGTTACTTTCGCCATCCAACTACTATACAAAGTACACATAACAATTACATGCTCAGACAGATCATCATTTTATTCTCGCACAGCAGGGGTGGGGAACCATCATCCTATCAAGGGCTACTCGGATATTGTTACCACAGTCGCGGGCCATAAAAAATGACCAGTTACTTTTTACACACATTTAATTTACCTCTAATGTGACGCCTGCAACTGCATCTCTTTGGTGAGGCGTGTGATGTTGGGTGGTACTGTTGATTATGCTAATCGCAACCGGTTTTTCAGGTTTGCATCAGTCAGTCTGGAGCGCAATCTATACTTTGCTAGAGTAAATTTTGAGAAACACTGTTCGCAGCAGTAGTCGTTCTCTACACAGATGCATATTTCAGTGCATGTCTCCTCAAAATAGGAAAATCGTTAGCACTTACGTATCGTCTGTAGAACTCAAGCAGTGAAAGGTTGTTGTACCTAGCTTTCAGCTCATCATCACTTTGCAGCTAAGTGATTTCATGTTGCAGGTTATCAGGCACATCAACTGGTTCCACATTAAACGGTGTAGCAAAGATGTTCAACTCCTGTTGTCCCTGAACCTTTCACTAAAGGCCTCAATTAGTTTCGCACATTCACCAGCATATTCATACGTTGTTGAAGGCTTTTGTCCTTGCATAGTGGGGAAATGTACAGTGTTACTTCTTTCGAGTTGCCCTTTCCACAGCTTTAACTTAGTTTCAAATTATTTCACGTTTGAGAGCAGAGTGCTGAGAAGCTGGTTGGGGCCCTGCAGCTTGACGTTCAGCTCTGAGAGATACTTGGTAATGTCAACCATGAATGCAAGATCACACAGCCACTTGGTATCACTGAGTTCCTTGACAGGTGTTCCCTTCATATCCATGAATTGCTTGACTTCATCACGCAGTTCATAAAAGCGTATGAGCATGTTCCCACGACTCACCCAACACACTTCACAATGATAAACAAAATCACCGTATTCCAAATCAAGATCATTCAGTAACTCCATTTAAACTGGCGGCTGTTTAACCCTCTGCTCTTGATAAAATTAATGCATGACACTAATTGTTGACATTACATTGATGAGCTTCAGTGACTGTGTATGGAACCAGTTCTAAAGGTTCTGCCAAGAGTCCCAAGACGTTATCACAGTTATGTAGTAGTAGGTATGTAGAAATTCCGGATATATAAAAATAGGATATATTTTTAACACGCTGTGGCTTGGTACGATACATTTTCCTTAGTAAATACTTCGTGGCAAGCTCAGCTGCTCAGCTGCTCAGCCAGGAGCGATGCAGACGTATGTACAAACTTATAAAGTGGCATTATTATATATTACTTATAATTACTGTACTCTTATATGTATATTCAAGAGTATGACTCTTCCACATTCTGAGTTCATTAATAACTAATTGAAATTAAGTATCCTGTAGCCCAGAACATAATATAAATACATTCATTCATGATTTATGAAATAACATTTATGAACAGCCTTGTGCACCTGATCAAATGAACTTGCGGGCCTTATACGGCCAGGGGGCCGGAAGTCCCCACCCCTGTTTTCCTTTCTTCAAACAAATAATCAGTCAGATTTTCCTTTTACCTCAACTCACTCTAACTCATCTATGTAAATAATTTTGCTTATCTCTTTTTGCTGATAGTATTGCTAGGAAAGTTTTCGTAAATTAACACCATTTATTAAATGGTGCTAACAGTTTAAATTTACAGCAATAGCAACAGTTTCTGCAAATTCGTCTATGACCCTAGATTAAAAAAAAAAAAAAAAAAAAAAAAAAAAAATGGTAGTTCAAGATGTCCGGAACGAAACATGATATCCCAATTTACTTAACAGACTCTATGCAGTAAGGTTAGTATAGAAGGTGTCATGATAATATATGTTATGTTAGTAGGTTCTATATCAGTCTTATACTCTGGTATAAATGTATAATCTGTCTGATATAATATATCTGTTTTGAAACTTTGACCACATTATTGTGTGTCCGAAGTATTATAAAAAGTGTAACACCAGTTGCTAGAGTAATGATACTGTACATTCCAACAGAAAGATATCACTTAGTAAGCCCTACGTTGGCAGGAAGCAGGTGACACCATCCAGAACACAAACCTATCACATTACATTATAAAGAGAAAAAAAGAAAACTATATGCTAGGTCAGAGAGACTTTGTGCCACAAAGGTGAGGAAGTAAGAGAGGAGAGATAGAAATCACGAAGGAAAATATAGGAAAGGAGGAAAGTGTTTGGCTCAGGTTCAAAGGGGCGCCCAAACCCTAAAAACATTGCTCACATCTATAGAGGCAATTCCTTCCTACAAGTTATATTTCACTAATGGTGTAGTCCAGCATAGTATGTATGCATAGCCATACAGTATATGTGAATTATTTGATATATTCCTTATTAACATTGCATTGTGATAATATAGACTGATGGGCCTCATGTATTCCTATGAAGAAAATATGTGTATAAAATTATATGAAAAAGTCAAACAATACCGTAATAATGTCTATGAAGTAAATATATATATTTTTTTCCTTTCAGGTTTTCAGATGGATTGTACAATAATTGTATGGTTTGTGAATGTTATTATGTCGTATCCATGGATGATATCAGGAATAGATTATTTAACGATCACTTCATTAAATGTTACCAACCAGCAACTCTTGGCTGATCCCTTCTTAGCAACCACTCCTGAAAAAGGAAAAATAGGGAAAACACACAGTGAATATCTCATTAATGATGTAAAACATCTTGGGAATATTGGCAGCGCTTCAGGTAGGTCATCAGATGCCTCCTCTCTGAGTGGGTTGCTGGTGACTATGGTCCAGGAAGAGCTGAGTGACTGTCGTCTGGTGTTGGTCTATGATGCCAGTGACCTGTACTCTGTTGTGGTGAAGGAGCTGCTGATGCTGCTGCCTAACCACCCAAAACAGGTGTGTGGGACCTGCTCTCCTACATATTGTTCTGATAAAACACAATGTTATTGGTAATATTTATTAATGAAATAATGTAAATAACCTATAAATTATTAGCTGCCTGGAAATTCACAACACAAGAAATATTTGTACCCATGAATTGGTGCTACGAAAAATGAAAAATGAAAATACTTATCTGGTTGTAAGGTGGTGGAGGTAAATGGGGTGGATGACCTGCTGGGTGTGTTGTGGGTGTCGACGGGGTGTGGTGGCTACCTGTTGCTGCTGGACCACCCACAGCCTCTCCTCACCTTCGCCAACACTCACCACCACACCTGGGACTACCACGGCAGGTACTTTGCTGTCCATTCTCAAATACAACAATGACACAAGTCTATAATTACAAACACAATATACTTTAATGGGTAGGATGGTATTAAAAAATATTTTGGCGATATATTTAAGTAATAGAAGTTAATAGAGTGTAAATATTATTATGAGTACCAGGTATATGTTTGTGAGCCAGAGGGTGGAGCAGGTGGAGGCTCTGGTGGCCACCAGGAACGGCAAGAAGACGGAGCACATCCTGGGAGTCGTCAAGGTGAGACACCTTTGTGGACGTCCAAGTATTGACTTTATACACGTGAGGGAGAGTGGAGGTGTACATGGAGGTGTTGCTTCCACAGGGTGGCCAGGAGGGAGAGTGGAGGGTGTACATGAACATGTTGTACTGGGGTGAGGGAGTCAGGCCCGTCACCACCTGGCGTCACCACAGGTTCACCTCTCAGAGCCAACTCTTCCCTGACAAGTTGGATGACCTTCAAGGTGCAGTCCTTAAGGTAAATATTAACAACTTATGAATGATCCTTTAATCTTAATCAAAACACAGTAGTCTATGGAAAGATGGCGTGAATCTGTACTGTGTCTCTTTCCCCACCATGGCCCAGAGCCTTAATATCAACTTAACATTCCATCATCTACCCTCCATTCCATCTTAGTGAGAACTAATAACTGTAGTTATAGTATGTTTGATTGATAGAATAAACTTTTGTGCAAACTAATAATGCAAAGTTACGCTTGCTACTTAAATTTGTTAAAGTACGTATTAAAATTACTGTTTGCAGATGTTACGGAGTTAGTGGCAGAGTCAGAAAAGGAACTGAGTATGTTAGTGCAGGAGTTTGGACGCAGGAGGAAAAAACTGAGAGTGAACGTGGCAAAGAGCAAAGTAATGAGATGTAGGAGGGGAGCAGCAGAGGGTAGAAGGATGAATATAATGCTAGATGGTGAAATATTGGAGGAGGTGCAGTGTTATAAGTATTTGGGGTCAAATGTGACGGTGGATAGCAAAATTGAGACAGAGGTAAAATCTAGAGTAAATGAAGTAGGAAAGGTGGTAGGAGGAATAGGATGTTTGGCTTTAAGTCACTTAGAAAGGATGTAAAGAGGAAGTTGTACGAAGGGATAGCAGTGCCTACTGCACTTTATGGACCTGAAACATGGAATATGAGAGAAAGTGAGAAAAGAAGGTTGAATGTAGTAGAGATGAGATTTCTGAAAAGCATGTGTGGTGTGACTCGAATGGACAGAGTCAGGAATGAGGATGTGAGGAGAAGGACAGGTGTTGTGAGAGAGATAACTGGCTGTGCAGACCAGAGTGTGTTAAGATGGTTTGGATATGTGGAGATAATGAAGGAGAATAGAATGGTAAAGAGGATAGGGGGCTCAGATGTGGGAGGTGGAAGGAGGAGAGGAATGCCACAGAGGAGATGGATGGACACCGTGAAAGGAGCTCTGAGTGGAAGAGGTATATCTGTGGACAAGGTCGAGTGATTGCGCGTGACAGATACGAGTGGAGGAGGGTGGTGAATGCTTGAAGAGTGGACGCGGCTTCACGGTCCTTGTGGGAGGTGCCTGCATTGAGTGTGGCCCATGGCCGGCTAGATGCTGGAGGGGGAGTTTGCCCTGTAGTGAAGTGGCAGGGGGAAACCAGCTTTTGCTGTCGGACCTTGCTGTTGATGCAAACATAGCTGTGTCCCTTGTAGTCCAACAAGGGGGTGAGGTTGTGTGGTGGAGGTTGCTCCTTCCTCCAACAGGGATTGGGGGGTTGAGATAAGGAGTGTGTGTGTGTGTTTTTTTTGGGGGGGGTTCTACGTTTGGGCATTTGTGTTTCGGTGGGTGTGCGAGGTGACCGGGCTGCATATTTCTCAAGTCTGGCTCGGCAGCCAGAAGTGCTGGGCCAAAATGAAGGAAAATTGTGCCTGGATTATAGCGATAAAAGAAGCCCTAGGATATTCTTGAAAATAGTCTCATTGTCTTTCCCAGCTCATTTTACCCCAACTAACCAACCCAACCTAACCTAAACTAACCTGGACCAAACCCTAACCAAACCAAGAGCGGGGTTGGCTGGAATCGTCCAAACTTGGGAAATATGCAACCGGGCTCCTCCAGCGAGGAGATGAAGGCCTGGTATATGTATGTATGTATGTATAATAATATTTTTTGTACGGTATTTACTTAGATATTTTGAAGCATAAAATATGTTGAGTTACGTTTTTAATATTCATTCTATGGTCAGAGATTTCATGCCCGAACTGAATCCTAAGTCATTACCAACACTAACAAACACTTTATCATTTGTGAAATTAAACCCCGGGGAAATTATTCATTACTTTATCACTCAGCAGATTGTAAGCCCTTAGAATAAAAATATATTCTAGTATTATACCAAACCGATTCTTCAAGAATTGACCAAAAAAGTTTTTAGAACTTGAGAAATCATCATAAACACAGATAACTCGAAGAAATCGAATAGAATTTTGTACAGTATAATACAGTGATATCTACACACACAATCTTTGTATATATATGAAAACTCATGGGTAAAATAATTACACCTAGCACATTGACACATATCTATTATTGACGTCATTACTGCAAGTTTGATATGAGAATAATTCAGCTTTATTTATCTATCTTCTATATGAATAAAAGCGAAAGTGTGTGTGTGTGTGTGTGTGTGTGTGTGTGTGTGTGTGTGTGAAAATAAGATTGGGGTTAAAGAAGGAGATCCCACCACCATGGTGTGAAATGAGAGAGAGATAGAGAGAGGCTGTATCTGCAATGTGTGAGGATACAGGTGGATACAAGGTTGAATACAACATAGTTGAAGTTACAGTTACAGCGAACTTAAGCTATGAGGAGAAGCAAGGCATTTGTTTACAAGGGAATTCCTAATAGAATCTAATTAATAAACAACTTCACAGAGGTTAAAATGATCGTATTTATGGATACATAATGATTCAATAATTTTTCGTTTTCTCAAGTCTAGCGTTGCCAATTGAATCATTATGTATCCAGAAATACAATAGTTTTAATGAGAACACGATAAACGATCTCCATGGTATATATATCAGGTGTTTCAATCTCTTTTCAATATATGACTTTTAGCATTTTTAATGTAATCTATTTACCCCACCTCCCATTAGAATAATAATAATAAGAAATAATACGCAGAATATTTTAAGATCGCTTTGTATGTTCTTAGGTTTCATCTTGGGAGATGGCACCAACCAACATGTACTACAGGGCGGACAACGGGTCTTTACTTTTCCGCTACGGAGAGGACATTGCTGTCACAGAGTTACTTGCTTACGTATTAAACTTCACCATACTATACGCTGAGCCAGCTGACGGTAATATATCATTAAACAGTGTATCATTACATGCCTGGGAATATATATGTTATCTTACATTATTCATCCATCTTTATAATGTCTTGGATAATCAAATTGTAATTTTTCCCATAATAAGACATAGGGAAATTAAAGAAGGTGATTATTTTTGTTATTGTTACGATGAATCAATGTGTGTGTTTCCATCAGTACTTTGCCCCGAATTCTTGCAATAACAGATGTGAGTTTAAAATTAACAAATTATCACTCCATCGAATATTATTCAGATGACATTGCTCCCTGTTTGACTAGGTAACAGGTGGGGGTGGCAGGAGAACAACACCTGGACAGGGTTCATGGGAGAACTGTTCAGAGATGAGGCAGACATCGGCCTCGCCAACCTTTACATCATGATCAACCGAATGGGAGCAATAGAGTTCAGCGCTCCCTTCAGTGATGATGTAAGGAACTTCCAGTGAATTAATAAATGTATTAATATTATAATGTTCACACATCTTAAGAAAGTTAAAAGTTAATTGATGATGATGTTGAATATAATGTTGATAAAATGATGAATACAATATATAAGATTACCCGCTATAGATAAGTATATATTATATATGTTTGTTGTTTTGTTTTTATGTTTGAACACTGGACATTGTCTTACTGATGCCCATTACTGAGACTCATGTTAACACTAACCCACACCACACACAATAGGCACAGTAAATATCATATAAAGGACATGTTAGTTTTGTTGCACAGTAAATATCATATTAAGGACATGTTAGTTTTTGTTGCAGTTTATATCAGTGAACTTTGAACAATCAATAATGATCTAAAGAAGTAAAAAGCATTATGACGATATAAATTGCTTATAATCATAATAAAATAATAATAGGTATTCTTCCTGCATCAGAGGTCTTGTTTCATGGTGAAGATGGAAGAACCACTTCCCCGCTGGCATGCCCTGGCCTATCCATACCACCCGTGGTCCTGGCTGGCCATCCTCGTCGGATTTATTCTGTCTGGTCTAGTCCTCTTCCTCTTGGCCACCGCCAGCAGTCAATGGTAAAAACAATTAACTCTCTGGCCACAACATGGTATCATTTGTTAAGTATAAATATCATGTACTTGCCGGAATAAGATATTCGTGACGAATTTTCCCTTTGAATATAAAATTCTTTCAACAGAGAACAAGAAAAGTGTATTTCAAGTCAAACTTAAATTCATTACTTATATTCAGTATTTTGATAACAATACGACTTACAGACCATCCAAAGATCAGGTTTGAAGTTACAACTCAGAAACAGTCAACAGAAATGTTAATCAATTTTACAAAGTACTTTCTTACAGGCCATGTAACCCTGGTGAGGATAGAGCAGGGAACTTCCCCTTCACACTAGGGGTGTGCACAAAGATAAATCTTGAACTCAAGGACACGAGACGAAAACACTATTATTACACCAAGTTATTGTAGTAGGACACATTCAATGACTTTTAATAGACAAGAGAATAGAGCAATGGAAAGGTCATCTGTAGGAACTGACACTTCTAAAGTACTTTCATGTTCTGACAACTGACAAATGTTCAGACAACCATGTCTTTTCTTTATATTAAAAGTGATATGTGTTTTCAACAGCGGTGATGAGACGACCAGTCTGGCTAAGCTCGGCTATAGCTGGGGTTATTCCTCTGGTTGTCATTTTCAAGAGCCTCAAACTGCTGAGCCTCGAATGGACAGTACCCGGATCTTCGTGTTGTTCTTGTGGCTCTACACCATGATACTCAGCATCGTCTACTCCACTAACCTTACAGCGTTCCTCCTGGTGACCAAGACACCGACTTCAATACAAACTATGGAGGAATTATACCAGTCTGGTCGAGAAGTGGCGAGTATTGGTATGACTGGAGTACGTTGGCTTAAAGGACAGGTGGGTGAAATGTGATTAATATTGGAAAGAAAAACATCCATCTCCACCTTCTCCTTTCCCCTGCATCCTCGTCTGTCAAATCAAGCACATGAATATCTTTGTTTATCACATTCATAAACCTCCTCTTTGGACTTCCTCTTATTCTACCTAGCACTTCCATCCTAAGCATCCTCTTCCCAACATGTCCCTTATCAATCATCTGTACATGTACCCATGTCCTCTCTGTCTTCCTCATACTGACTTTCAGTCTTCGTCTCTCCAATTTGTACCATAACACCTTTTTAGGCAGGCTCCTATCCACCGACTCTTTTCTTTCGTAGCATAACACAATGTCCTTTGCAAATATCATAGTCCAGTGGCCACTGTTTTAACATGAATAGAAAAGTAACCGTGGGATATCACTAAACTATAAACATACTACTATATATACGAAACAAGATTTGTATCAGGTATAAAGCTGTGTATGTTATTACTCATGGAAACTCGATGCAGATACAATTGGTTCTGACTAGACACTGTACATCACTATTCAAAAACTTACTGGGAAGGAGTAGCGCCTTGCTATGTTCATAACTCGGTTATGTGACCTGTATAGCAAGCCATGGTAGAAAGCATTTTATGTTCAAACTGGATGACGACCAGTAAATTTTACATTCCATTTAGGGACACCATTTTAATTGATGAATGCTTCAGAAATAGAACGTTTAGGTCCACGTGGAGTGCAGTTTTTAAACTTGTGTTCACTATTTTCTGAATTTTCGTAAAAATTGTATATTAAACGCTGTTAATGTTGCCAAGTTGCAAATCGAAGAATATTCTCAAAAGAATTATTAACAGAAGAATAAATTGTTATTATATTATCATTACCTAAATTACTTATTTATAATGTAAGATTAATAAACTTTATAGAAGAAAAATCGCATTATATTGGTAGTTTTACTTTAAAATAAAATATATAACATTACAATATTAAACATTACAATATAGCATAAACATTAAATTATATAACATTACAGAAACTCCTTACACGGTACAAGACCTACGCCACTGAAAAGGAAATCTTCACCAGAGTTATGGAGAAAAATACAGTTTATTGGCTTGGTAGAGCGTACCTTAACTTCCACATTGTGACCAGGTACACAGTCCGAGGAAAGCCTCAAGCCAGGATACTAAAGGTGCAGTATTACAATATGGTGTTGTCTGGTAGAGAAGCATCACAGAAAGCCACACAAAGCACACAGAAGCTACTAAAATATATAAGAACATGCTTTAGTGTTACTCTTAACATACACCAGCCAGCATTGGCAAATTAGTTATTCATATGAGATTAAAACACGTCCCACACTTCAGTTTGTTATAAGATTTTACCAGTTCAGTAAAAAAAGTCTATATATCTAATGAACATATTATCACTCTGTCCCTTTTTCCCTCACTAAACTTCCATTCCATATTATAGTATTCTATATATATCCCAGGAATGCTTCATGGCCTTCAATATTGCTATGGGTCTGCAACAACATTCTCCTCTTAAACGGAAATTCGATCAAGTAATTGGTTGGATACGTCAGAGTGGAATTATTCATCATGCTGTGAGGGAAGCCCTCCGTTTGGCTGCCACCACCAAGGTGAATATATAACACTTCCTTTGTGTTCCTTTAATAAGTAACAGGGTTTAGCAAAATTTAATTTACAATGCCTGATTTTTAACTATCAGAGAACATCATTGTTAATCAAGAAAAATTATCTACAAAATATTTAGTCAATTATCATTTATTTTTTAACAAACCTGGATGTTATTTATATTACTGACTGTTTTCTGATTTCGTTCAAATGGTTAATGGACAAAAATATATTTTAAGTGTTCAAATTATCATATAACTGCGTTGCTATTTTATTGATTCGCTTCTTCCTTTGCATTAACTTTATTGAATTCCACCCAAACAAAGCAGAAGAAATGTAAAGCCAGTACAGGCAACCCTGGCAATATTAAACATATCACAAAAAGGTCATCATTGGTTGTCACACAACAGTGCCTTACTCAACCTAATTTAACACTAGTGCTCGTGTGTGTATGTGTGTGTGTGTTTGTGTGTGTGTGTGTGTGTGTGTGTGTGTGTGTGTGTGTGTGTGTGTGTGTGTGTGTGTGTGTGTGTGTGTGTGTGTGTGTGTGTGTGTGTGTGTGTGTGTGTGTGTGTGTGTGTGTGTGTGTGTGTGTGTGTGTGTGTGTGTGTGTGTGTGTGTGTGTGTGTGTGTGTGTGTGCTGGTATATTTGAGCATTGAAAAGAATGTACAATTCTGTATATGGAGTTTTAGGGATGTAAAGTGTAATATTACATAGTTTAATCACTAATACGTTGTTTATTGTAGGAGTACGGTGGAGGTGACCTTACTGACAGCGGGGAGGCTGGACAAGTAGCGGCTGAGACAGGAACAGTTTTGGCCTTCAATATGGACCATATGCAGGGCGCCTTTATGGTCGCCGCCATCGGATGGTTCACTGCCATTACTGTTTTCATTCTCGAAACTTTATTCTTACAAAAATAATGTCCCAGCATTACTAAATACTGACCAGATTAGATTTGACTTGTACTATTAAAATACAGAAAACCTTCAAATCTTACATATCAAAAACTTAGTATATTTTCTAAGAGATATGATAAATATGTTATGTTATTAATTTCTTTATGATATAATACACAAACATAATTATTGTGTGCAGCATTCAATGTCGGCAATTATTCTTTACAACTTTTGAAGATTGTATTTGTCTCCAATAACGTCTTTGACTATGACGAAGCTGTCTGTCATTCCTATAAATAAATGGGTATGTTGAACAGAAAAAAATCATATTACATAAATCAATCCACAACAATGTTTTTCATAATCCATGACCTCTTCCCAATGGTTATGGAAATATTGCGTTACTCGTAGCGACCACTGTAAAGGTTCCCACACACGGTCACTGTCTGAGCATTGTTTCTTCATTACTATATTTGCTTGTAACATTTTAGTACCAGATGCTCTGTCTGGTCTGGTACTAGTTTTTGCATCATTGAATTGATTACAATTTTGAGTCATGGAACCGATACGAGGGTCGGGCAGGAATCAGACAGACAAAAACCATTGTACAAACTGTTTTTACCAACAAAAACACTTAGCCTACATACAAATTTTTATCACTGTTGTACTTTGCATTCTTACCATATAAAAACACCATCTTAGAACACCCTCGTTTACTCTTTGATCAAGTGAAGTAATATTACCAAAACTTTCACGGATTCCAGTGTTTCTCACTGAGTCACTTCGTCGGATTCAGCACAAATCTCTTGCTATAGTCATTTCTACTGATCTAACTCTCATTTTCTCTTATTTGTGTCACATCAACGTATCACATTTATGTTATTGGGGTTAATATCACCCAGGAATACTTTATTCTACTCTCTCTTTATTGTGTAAATAATCTGAAAAGAAAAATTATTCGATTTATTTTGCTATACTTATAATAGAACATAAATACATTATTATAGTTTTTAAAAATCAATTGGATTTATTTAAGCATACTATTATATTCTGAATAACGTCACTTAGTAGAATTAACGATTAAATGTGAATAACGCATTATAAAAGTTTGATCTTTAATAAAATGAATTTAAAGAACAACGAACTGAAATTAACTATTATCATTGTGTCCATATATGTATGTTCTCGTTTGATTTCAAAGTATTTCTTCAACTATGAAATAAAAATATGTGTACCGCTGGCAAGTATTGTAATGCAAACGCATGCGCAAAGTATCACACACCTTTCCTCGTGCATGTTAGATAGTTTCCTGAAGTTCATGGAAAAGTTTCGACAATCCTCCCAAAATGGCAAAATGGAACATTTGCATTAATTGACCTTCAGCGGTGGGTTGTGATAGGTGGACAGTGTATGCTAGTCAGTAGATAGAAAAGCTACACTCAGACAGTGGTGGTATATTCTTTGGTGGGACACAGACGAGGCAGGAGGTCAAAGCTCTCACTCCTGCAGACACTCACTGATCAACTCTCACACAGGTAATGTCTTATCTCACACTTTACCTCAACTAGAGTGGCGTCGAGGCTCTCAGGATATAACATATTTATCACCAACTTACATAACAGTCTCCGGTAAATTAACCGACAAAGAAGGCTCTGGTGTGGCTAAAACTATAATAAGTTTTCATGCACTGCATTGTTAATATATTGACAATGACAAATTTGCCGGAGCTTATGACTCTTATCAATAACGGATTATTACAATTATATGACGAGAGAATTGTGGATTGATTAATTTTTAAAATACAGTGCGACCAATTATCTGAAGCAATTACCAGAAATTTTGCCACTTTTCATTTCTCTGCCACAGAGATAATTACAATATATTCTAGTCTTTGCTCTCTCAACTCCTTCAAACTAAACATATTGAAAATTACCACATTTCCTACTTGACTATTCATTAAATAGTCAAAATATTTCTTCAATATTGTTGCTTTTTTGTCATTGGCATCAGTGAGTAGTCTATCATTCCTATACTTCATATATTCACCCTTTTTCTGAGTTTCATCCCTGCATTTCCTGACCTGTTTATGAAGCACTTTTCGGGTTTCAGTAGTATTGAATTTGAATTTCCATTACATTTCTAAGTTTAATCAATTCTTCCTCCTCACTAACAGTCTACCAAGCCCCATACAAACAACACAGTCATTTCTATTTCACTCTGAATTTATTTAATTCATCTTAAACAGCCATTTCTGTATCTTTACCTTTAAAGTCTTCATACCCTTGGCATCCCACCAATCTCTACCCTTCCAGCCACTAACAACTTCTCCACACTCTGCTTAACATTTTTATCCAAGATTTGCTTGTAAACTTTTCATATGCCTTAAATATTCCTTTCCTCGATTATATTCTACCTAAGATCATACTATAGTTTTCTCAGATATTCCCCCCCTTTTACAAGATAGTTTCTTAAATTTTCCACTTATACAGTACTGTCTCCCCTGCCTCGTTCTCGCTGGGTTACTTTCGCCATCCAACTACTATACAAAGTACACATAACAATTACATGCTCAGACAGATCATCATTTTATTCTCGCACCGCTCTTATTTTAACAGATAAATTCAACATTTTCCTTTCTTCAAACAAATAATCAGTCAGATTTTCCTTTTACCTCAACTCACTCTAACTCATCTATGTAAATAATTTTGCTTATCTTTTTTTGCTGTTAGTATTGCTAGGAAAGTTTTCGTAAATTAATACCATTTATTAAATGGTGCTAAAAGTTTAAATTTAAAACAATAACAACAGTTTCTGCAAATTCGTCTATGACCCTAGATTAAAAAAAAAAAAAAAAAAAAAAAAAATGGTAGTTCAAGATGTCCGGAACGAAACTTGATATCCCAATTTACTTAACAGACTCTATGCAGTAAGGTTAGTATAGAAGGTATCATGATAATATATGTTATGTTAGTAGGTTTTATATCAGTCTTATACTCTGGTATAAATGTATAATCTGTCTGATATAATATATCTGTTTTGCAACTTTGACCACATTATTGTGTGTCCGAAGTATTATAAAAAGTGTAACACCAGTTGCTAGAGTAATGATACTGTACATTCCAACAGAAATATATCACTTAGTAAGCCCTACGTTGGCAGGAAGCAGGTGACACCATCCAGAACACAAACCTATCACATTACATTATAAAGAGAAAAAAAGAAAACTATATGCTAGGTCAGAGAGACTTTGTGCCACAAAGGTGAGGAAGTAAGAGAGGAGAGATAGAAATCACGAAGGAAAATATAGGAAAGGAGGAAAGTGTTTGGCTCAGGTTCAAAGGGGCGCCCAAACCCTAAAAACATTGCTCACATCTATAGAGGCAATTCCTTCCTACAAGTTATATTTCACTAATGGTGTAGTCCAGCATAGTATGTATGCATAGCCATACAGTATACGTGAAATATTTGATATATTCCTTATTAACATTGCATTGTGATAATATAGACTGATGGGCCTCATGTATTCCTATGAAGAAAATATGTGTATAAAATTATATGAAAAAGTCAAACAATACCGTAATAATGTCTATGAAGTAAATATATATATTTTTTTCCTTTCAGGTTTTCAGATGGATTGTACAATAATTGTATGGTTTGTGAATGTTATTATGTCGTATCCATGGATGATATCAGGAATAGATTATTTAACGATCACTTCATTAAATGTTACCAACCAGCAACTCTTGGCTGATCCCTTCTTAGCAACCACTCCTGAAAAAGGAAAAATAGGGAAAACACACAGTGAATATCTCATTAATGATGTAAAACATCTTGGGAATATTGGCAGCGCTTCAGGTAGGTCATCAGATGCCTCCTCTCTGAGTGGGTTGCTGGTGACTATGGTCCAGGAAGAGCTGAGTGACTGTCGTCTGGTGTTGGTCTATGATGCCAGTGACCTGTACTCTGTTGTGGTGAAGGAGCTGCTGATGCTGCTGCCTAACCACCCAAAACAGGTGTGTGGGACCTGCTCTCCTACATATTGTTCTGATAAAACACAATGTTATTGGTAATATTTATTAATGAAATAATGTAAATAACCTATAAATTATTAGCTGCCTGGAAATTCACAAAACAAGAAATATTAGTACCCATGAATTGGTGCTACGAAAAATGAAAAATGAAAATACTTATCTGGTTGTAAGGTGGTGGAGGTAAATGGGGTGGATGACCTGCTGGGTGTGTTGTGGGTGTCGACGGGGTGTGGTGGCTACCTGTTGCTGCTGGACCACCCACAGCCTCTCCTCACCTTCGCCAACACTCACCACCACACCTGGGACTACCACGGCAGGTACTTTGCTGTCCATTCTCAAATACAACAATGACACAAGTCTATAATTACAAACACAATATACTTTAATGGGTAAGATGGTATTAAAAAATATTTTGTCGATATATTTAAGTAATGGAAGTTAATAGAGTGTAAATATTATTATGAGTACCAGGTATATGTTTGTGAGCCAGAGGGTGGAGCAGGTGGAGGCTCTGGTGGCCACCAGGAACGGCAAGAAGACGGAGCACATCCTGGGAGTCGTCAAGGTGAGACACCTTTGTGGACGTCCAAGTATTGACTTTATACACGTGAGGGAGAGTGGAGGTGTACATGGAGGTGTTGCTTCCACAGGGTGGCCAGGAGGGAGAGTGGAGGGTGTACATGAACATGTTGTACTGGGGTGAGGGAGTCAGGCCCGTCACCACCTGGCGTCACCACAGGTTCACCTCTCAGAGCCAACTCTTCCCTGACAAGTTGACTGACCTTCAAGGGGCAGGCCTTAAGGTAAATATTAACAGCTTAAGAGTGAACATTTAACCTGAATCAAAACTCACTTTAGCATATGCAGACGAGAAAAAATCCCACACTATAGCAGACGAAATTTTATCACTAAACAGTTTCACTGGACTCTTCCACAATCCTCAGTGATCAAGACGAAATAATAAGATGACAATGATTGATACAATATAGGCTAAAATATAAACAAAATGTGTGTGTGTGTGTGTGTGTGTGTGTGTGTGTGTGTGTATGATCTGATACGTTATCCTGCCGTATCTGTTTGGAACAGATATGGTCGGTGAATATTTATACAAATGTGCGTATGTGTGCGTGTGATATAGGATAAGGGTTAAACAAGGAGATCCCACCGCCATGGTGTGAAGAGAGAGAGAGAGAGAGAGAGTATCTGCAATGAGTGTTGGTACAAGTGGATACAGGGTTGAATACAGCATTGTTGATGTTACAGTAGTTTTGACCACTGAGGATGGTGGCAGCGTTCACAGAAACTGTTTGGTAATAAACTTTCGTCTGCTATAGTGTGAGCTTTCTTCTCGTCATAGACAATCACGCCAGTGTGGTTCTTTCAGTCCAGCATATGTAGAGATCGCGTGAATCCGTACTATCTCTCATTCTCCACTATGACCCAATGTCTTCATATCAACTTTACATTTCACCATCTACCCTCTGTTACTTTTTAGTTAGAATCAGGGAATGCAGTCATATTGTGGATGACTGAAGGACTCAACTTTTGAGCACCCTAGTAATGCTAAATTATGTGTGCCACTTTTCAATTGTGAAATATTTTAATTACATTTTTCCTTTCTAATTTGGGATCTTAAGGTATGTGGAGTACTATCTTTATGTTCAAGTTTTGGGCAAAGATTCCATGCTCAAAATGATCCCAATGTAATTTCCAACCAACATAAACACTTTAGAATTTGTAAAATGACACCTGAGGGAGATTATTCATTATTTTATAACTCGGCAAAATGTGAGCGAATTCTCTAGGGAGTCAATTTTCTAGATAACATTACTGGACACCTTTAATACATAAAGAACCTGTAGAACAACAAGACATATCAGTATTATGACAAACTGAACCTTCAAGGATTGGCCAAAAATGGTTTTAGAATCTGGGAAATCATCACAAATACACAGACAACACAAAGAACATCGAATAGAATCTTGTACAGTATTAAATTTTACAGTGATATTTATATACATAATCTTTGCATATCAATTAAAACTCAAGAGTAAAATCATTATTACACTTACAGTAGCAAATGACCAAGTATCAATTGTAGTTGTCAAAATTTACTAAGAAAAATATTCAACCTCAATTTTACCCATAGGTTTCAACTTGGGAGATACCACCAAACATCATGTACTTCAGGGCGGACAACGGCTCGCTACTATACCGCTACGGAGAGGACATTGCTGTCACAGAGTTACTTGCTTACGTATTAAACTTCACCATACTATACGCTGAGCCAGCTGACGGTAATATATCATTAAACAGTGTATCATTACATGCCTGGGAATATATATGTTATCTTACATTATTCATCCATCTTTATAGTGTCTTGGATGATCAAATTGTAATTTTTCCAATAATAAGACATAGGGAAATTAAAGAAGGTGATTATTTTTGTTATTGTTACGATGAATCAATGTGTGTGTTTCCATCAGTACTTTGCCCCGAATTCTTGCAATAACAGATGTGAGTTTAAAATTAACAAATTATCACTCCATCGAATATTATTCAGATGACATTGCTCCCTGTTTGACTAGGTAACAGGTGGGGGTGGCAGGAGAACAACACCTGGACAGGGTTCATGGGAGAACTGTTCAGAGATGAGGCAGACATCGGCCTCGCCAACCTTTACATCATGATCAACCGAATGGGAGCAATAGAGTTCAGCGCTCCCTTCAGTGATGATGTAAGGAACTTCCAGTGAATTAATAAATGTATTAATATCATAATGTTCACACATCTTGAAAAAGTTAAAAAGGGCATTGATGATGATGTTGAATATAATGTTGATAAAATGATGGATACAATATATAAGATTACCCGCTATAGATAAGTATATATTATATATGTGTGTTGTTTTGTTTATATATTTGAACACTGGACATTGTCTTACTGATGCCCATTACTGAGACTCATGTTAACACTAACCCACACCACACACAATAGGCACAGTAAATATCATATAAAGGACATGTTAGTTTTTGTTGCACAGTAAATATCATAGAAAGGACATGTTAGTTTTTGTTGCACAGTAAATATCATATAAAGGACATGTTAGTTTTGTTGCACAGTAAATATCATATAAAGGACATGTTAGTTTTTGTTGCAGTTTATATCAGTGAACTTTGAACAATCAATAATGATCTAAGGAAATAAAAAGCATTATGACGATATAAATTGCTTATAATCATAATAAAATAATAATAGGTATTCTTCCTGCATCAGAGGTCTTGTTTCATGGTGAAGATGGAAGAACCACTTCCCCGCTGGCATGCCCTGGCCTATCCATTCCACCCGTGGACCTGGCTGGCCATCCTCGTCGGATTTATTCTGTCTGGTCCAGTCCTCTTCCTCTTGGCCACCGCCAGCAGTCAATGGTAAAAACAATTAACTCTCTGGCCACAACATGGTATCATTTGTTAAGTATAAATATCATGTACTTGCCGGAATAAGATATTCGTGACGAATTTTCCCTTTGAATATAAAATTCTTTCAGCAGAGAACAAGAAAAGTGTATTTCAAGTCAAACTTAAATTCATTACTTATATTCAGTATTTTGATAACAATACGACTTACAGACAATCCAAAGATCAGGTTTGAAGTTACAACTCAGAAACAGTCAACAGAAATGATAATCAATTTTACGAAGTACTTTCTTACAGGCCATGTAACCCTGGGGAGGATAGAGCAGGGAATTTCCCCTTCACACTAGGGGTGTGCACAAAGATAAATCTTGAACTCAAGGACACGAGACGAAAACACTATTATTACACCAAGTTATTGTAGTAGGACACATTCAATGACTCTTAATAGACAAGAGAATAGAGCAATGGAAAGGTCATCTGTAGGAACTGACACTTCTAAAGTACTTTCATGTTCTGACAACTGACAAATGTTCAGACAACCATGTCTTTTCTTTATATTAAAAGTGATATGTGTTTTCAACAGCGGTGATGAGACGACCAGTCTGGCTAAGCTCGGCTATAGCTGGCTTTTTTCTTCTGGCTGTCATTTTCGGGAGCCTCAAACTGCTGAGCCTCGAATGGACAGTACCCGGATCTTCGTGTTGTTCTTGTGGCTCTACACCATGATACTCAGCATCGTCTACTCCACTAACCTTACAGCGTTCCTCCTGGTGACCAAGACACCGACTTCAATACAAACTATGGAGGAAATATACCAGTCTGGTCGAGAACTGGCGAGTCTTGGTATGAGTGGAGCAGGTTGGCTGAAGGGACAGGTGGGTGAAATGTGGTTCGTATATTAAAAAGTGTCTTATAATGATAGACCAAATGTCTATACTGTGTTTGGTCATCCGTATCCTCCTTCTGCTGTCTCCTACATCCTACTCTGTCACACCAACCACATACATATCCTTTTGTATATCCTCTTACCATATTCTCCTCTTCGGTCCTTCTTTTTCTACCTAGCAGTTCCATCCTCAGGATCCTCTTCCCAGTATACCCCTGAATTCTTCTCTGTACATGTCTCCACCATCGATACATCGTCTTTACTTCATGCTAAATCCCTGCAGATACTATTGATCCTGTCTAGTTTCATCACTTCAACACATGACATCATATCAACACATGGCATTCATTATTTCTGAGTTAATTAAATAGAATATTATTGTCTGTTAATGCAACTAAATCAAGTTTCGAATAATATCCTTAATGGCACAAATAAGAGAGGAATGCATGGCAATTATATACTTTTTTCATCAAAGTTCTGATTTATAACGCAAATATAATAAAGTTTATAGAAGTAACAGAGCGTTATTTAGGTAGACTGTCCTTTTTATATATAAATATAATATGAGGAAAGAATAGAGATTATTTTCTATCTTACAGAAACTCCTTGAACGGTACAAAGGCTACAGCTCTGTAAAAGAATCCTTAGCTGGAGTTATGGAGAGGGAATCAGTTCTCTGGCTCAGTAAATCGTATCTCAACTTCCACATTGTGACCAGGTACACAGTCCGAGGAGAGCCTCAAGCCAGGATACTAAAGGTGAAGTATTACAATATGGTGTTGTCTGGTAGAGAAGCATCACAGAAAGCCACACAAAGCACACACAAACTACTAAACAAAGAAGAGTATGTTTTAGTGTTTCTAATGATCTCATATATTTGAGCTTGTTTTAAGACTTGTTAGTCTCAAGCAAGAGGAGGATATTGTCACGTGACAAAGTTAACAAACACTGCTATGGTCAGACAAGTTTATTCAGGTTACAACAACACTCTTAAGACCCAATTGGAAGTATATCCAGACACATATGACAAGTCTGTCAATATTTACACAATATCACAATCTGACACACAAAGCAACGTGGTGTTGTGGCTCTCCAACTTTCTGTCTCTGCTGGAGTGGTTATTATGGAAGGTTATTATAGCAATTGCTATGGCCCTACTAGAGCTCTGGGAATGACCGTCGTTTTTCTCTTCCTTTCCTCTTTCCATTGTCTATGTATTACGATGCTTTGCTGCATCAGGGGCTGCGATATGGGTAAGGGGCGGCGAGTGCATCATATGACATTAAATGAAAGGTAGGAAAGGGCTGTGAAAGAGCAGCAGGGAAGAGCAGGACTGGGAATAAAGGAGGGAGGGTTTCGGGTGGTGTTAGTAAAGTTACCCCTCAGAATAGGTGAGATGTTTCCTTGTTTCATGCGTCAGGGCTGAGGCTTTATAGGGGGGACGGATCCGATTGCTGCATAATAGTATTACTTCTAATATATCCGAAATAATCACTGGTTATATACTTATAAAGATGAGATTTAAATATGTTCTCCATATCTGTTTGTTGTTAGATTTTATATATATATATATATATATATATATATATATATATATATATATATATATATATATATATATATATATTCCCAGGAATGCTACATGCCATTCAGTATTGCTTTGGGTCTGCAACAACATTCTCCACTCAAATGGAAGTTCGATCAAGTAATCGGTTGGATACGGCAGAGCGGATTTATTCCTCATGCTGTGAAGCAAGCCCTCCGTTTGGCTGCCAAGGTGAATAATTATTGATGAAACCTTTATAGTGTTCCTGTAAAAATTAGTAACAGGTTTTAACAAAACAAAACTCACCATACCCGTAATGTAACTATTGAAATTCTACAATATATTTACTCAATTATCTTTTATACATTAACAAACCTGGATATTTATTATATTACTGAATGTCTTTTGGTTTCGTTCAAATTATTAATAAATATTTATTTTGTGTTCAAATTATCATATAATTGCGCTGCAGTGTTATTGATTCGCTTCTTCCTTTGCATTTACTATATTGAATTCCACCCAAACAAAACAGAACAAATGTAAAGCCAGTACAGGCAACCCTGGCAATATTAAACATATCAAAAAAAGGTTATCATTGGTTGTCACACAACAGTGCCTAACCCAACCTAATAAAACACTAGTGCTCGTGTGTGTGTGTGTGTGTGTGTGTGTGTGTGTGTGTGTGTGTGTGTGTGTGTGTGTGTCCCTATAAACTCTGAATAGAATATGCAGTAAATGGAATTTAATTTCCTATAGTTTGTACCACCAAAGGTGGTGGTAAGATAGTTTCCAGGAAGGTATACTATAGGGTTAAGAACATAAGCGAATTAATTACTACTCGTTCAAGAGTTATCTAATATTACATAGTTTCATTACTAATATGTTGTTAATTGTAGGAGTACAGTGATGGTGACAACACTAACAACGGGGAAGGAGGGCAGGAGGTGACGAAGGAAGGAACAGTTGTGGCCCTCAACGTGGACCACATGCAGGGCGTCTTCATGGTGGCTGTCATTGGATGGTTCATTGCCATTACTGTTTTTATGTTCGAAACAATTTTTATACAATAATAATGTCCCTTGTTAAGGAAGCACTGACCAGACTTGAGTTGATTTGCTGCTTTCATAACAGAAGATTTTCAGTCTTCAATATCAAAACTTAGTATGTTTTCTGAAGGAGATGCACAAAGAAATTTACCTATTGCTCCCCTTATGATAAACTACGAAATCATAGTTTGTGCATTCATTGTCAGCTACAATAATTGTTTATAGCATCTGTCAAGCAATAGAGCTTTATATTATGAAGATGGAGATTGTATATGTTGCCGATTACGTGCTTGACTTTGAAGGAGGAGTCAGTCTTTCCTATAAATTTATGTTTTATAAGAAGAATTAGTTATAGAAAGAATTAATAAAACGTACTGTCTTTCCACAAAAACTTTGTTCATAATGAACGCGTATACCTAACATCTTCCCAATGGTTATGGCAATATTGCGTTACTCGTAGCGACCACTGTAAAGGTTCCCATACACGGTCACTCTCTGAGCATTGTTCTCCATTACAATATTCGCTTGTAACATTTTAGTACCAGATGCTCTGTCTGGTCTGGTACTAGTTTTTGCATCATTGAATTGATTACAATTTTGAGTCATGGAACCGATACGAGGGTCGGGCAGGGATCAGACAGACAAAAACCATTGTACAAACTGTTTTTACCAACAAAAATACTTACATACACATTTTATCACTGTTGTACTTTGCATTCTTACCAAATCCAAACATTATCTTAGAACACCCTCGTCTACTCTTTGATCAGGTGAAATAATATTTTCACAACTTTCACGGATTCCAGTGTTTCTCACTAGTCACTTCCTCGGATTCATCACAAATCTTTGCCTATATTCATTTCTACTGCTCTCACTCCCGATTTCTCATATTCATGTCACACTAACAACTATTTGTTAGTGTGGGTATTAAAACTCCTCCATGATATTTCCATATAAAAGATACTTAACTTTTTTAAAAGAAAAATTAGGAATATCTATTCATCATTTAATGTTCATAATTCTGAGTGACACTTGTATACACACTGAATTTTAAAGTATTGTACAATTATAATTTATATGTAACATGTACATATCATAGGCCTGTGCAGTATATAAATATAAGATTATAAGTAGATTTGTATGAATAGCCTGTACTGTGTTGTAAATAAGCTACCATCAATAAAATTTTGTCTGCCAGGGAGCTGTGGCTGGGCAGGCTGTGCCATCTTCTGTATTAAATGGTTGTTATTAACATGTACTATTATTGGTAATAAAACAAATATTTTACTTTTTTTCTATATCCAACCAGTTTTTCATCGTACATAAAATTTACAAAGATAAGATTTCAGTTGCTTTATCTTATAACAGAACCAGAAAATATTTTTCCCACTGGATCAAGATTATCTTGATTGATTTTTGCATACTATTAAATTATAAGTGATTGCATTTGATACCCATTCAGTAGAATTATTACAAAAATGTATTTTACTCGTGATCCTAGTATATAAATTTTGCTCTTCCATATAATTTATTTAAGGATAACGAACTGAAATGAACTAATATAAAAATATGTCAGAACGTGTGTCCATATTTGTTTGTTATCTTTCAAAGTATTGCTTCAGTTATGAAATGAAAATATGAGTGCCGCCGGCAAGTATTGTAAAACAAACGCATGCGCAAAGTATCACACACCTTTCCTCGTGCATGTTAGATGGTTCCTTGAAGTTCATGGAAAAGTTTCGACAATCCTCCCAAAATGGCAAAATGGAATATTTGCATTAATTGACCTTCAGTGGTGGGTTGTGATAGGTGGACAGTGTGGACCAGTAGACAGGAACGTTGCAGTTAGCCCGAGGTGGTATATTCTTTGGTGGGACACAGGCGAGGCAGGAGGCCAAAACTCTCACTCCTGCAGACACTGACCACCTCTCACAGGTAATGTTTTAGCACAAACATAAGCCCGAACTTGTGGGAAGTTGAGGCCTCAGATCAAGATTTTAAACATTTGAATACAGCAAACAAATAGATTTTTTAGTAATTTTATGAAATTATTAAATTATATTAATTCAAAACAGATTAGATTACATGGCCTGACATTGTATTTGAAATTCATTGTCATCTGTGCCCTTTAGAAATTTAAGTTTTTCAATAGATACACATCTTTACCAATTATTTTAAATCTGATTAATATATTGGACATGAACCTGGGATATGGGTATCGACCCTCTACTGATATGGCTGAGTATGAATCCTTAATTAAAAAATTTGAATAATTAACGAGAACAAGAAATGTTGAATAACAAATTATGCTATACACTTTTAAGAGATGTTTCCTTTCAACATTTTCATCCATAAAAGTTAAGAATACTTCCCATAATAATCATACTTAACAAACACCAAGTATGAGTATTCCTCCAACGAACATGGGGTATATTTTAAAAGTAACACCATGAAGCAATACCTACTAAAAAAGACGAATTTATTAAGCAATATCTAAGTCATCAGAGATAATTTCTTACGTGTTAACTCCGATGGTTAAGAATTGACGAAAAAGCATCAGAACTTACAAATACTTTAAAAAGCACAAAATATATCAGTTAGGAAAAATTTGTTTGAAGCCTCGCACACAATAGACAAACTCTTCTGAAATACTCGTTGAAACACACAAGTATCACATATCAGGGAATACGCCACTCAACGTACCACATAAGGCAATCTTAAAATATTTTGGGTTCATTTCTTATGCTAAAACTACAATAGGGAAACCAGATGTCTATTGTTTTATTTACGTAATAATATCCTTATACTTATTTCACTAGAACTAAATAAACACCGCGGTGTTTATCCAATGAGGTAAAGTATATGCTCTTCCTGGTATAAACCCTGTTTGTAATCTGAAGTTCTGTTCATATACATACGTAATTGTGTTGTACTATTGGCCGCAAGAATTCGTACACACGTTGTTGTTTTCGAGGGTTTACAACATATAGAAATTGTAAGACTATGTAACTGCAATACAACATTACTATTAGGTTTGTAATGTTGCCATCACCGAGTCACTTGGTTGACCATTCCTTCCAGTACTTCCAGAATTACGACCTCTCTTTCCATATAGCCTGTGTAAGAATTCTTGTGGCCAACTGTACAACAGATAGAAATGAAAGTTCGGAAATGAATTATTACAAGAATTCAGAAACTCGATGTTGAGTATTCCTTTAAATTAAGTATTAACTATTAAGTTGGATCAAGTAGTATTAATCAGTATATTTGTATATTTCTCTCTTCATCTACTTATATGATACTCAGGGACACTGAATAAGATGGGTCCTGGATGCCTGCTTTGGCTTCTTACCTTTACATCGGAAATGTGGAAATCAGCTGGACTCGCAGAAAACACAGAGGAATTAATCATCATTCAGACAAGAGCCAAAGAGTTCCTGTCTCATTCTAATGTATCAGTGACTGGCGAAGAAGGTCACGAACTAGACGGACAACCAGGGAGGCTTGGAAGTGAAAGTCGGATTCGGCAGATGAGGCTGAAGACACCGGAGAAGTTAGCAAACGCAGCGTCCTTGGTTGGGCTGCTGAAAGCTGTGATTCAACAAGAATTGAGCAACTGTCGTCTGGTGTTTGTTTACGACGCCAGTGACCTGTACTCTATTGTGGTGCAGGAACTGATGCTGTTGCTACTTAACTCAAGACAGGTGCATTAAACTGTTTCCTGCACTTTTGAGATAAATATTTTATAAATGTTATTTGTGCCCATTCGTATAAACAGTTATCAACTGACTCCAGAAAATGTCAAGAGATATAAAAAGCTACTTGTGCTTATTATATTACAGTTGTTTCCTACCCACAGGTGTTTGAAGTGAGGAAAGCTGAGGACCTGCTTGGTGTGTTGTGGGTGTCGACGGGGTGTGGTGGCTACCTGTTGCTGCTGGACCACCCACAGCCTCTCCTCACCTTCGCCAACACTCACCACCACACCTGGGACTACCACGGCAGGTACTTTGCTGTCCATTCTCAAATACAACAATGACACAAGTCTATAATTACAAACACAATATACTTTAATGGGTAAGATAGTATTAAAAAATATTTTGGCGATATATTTAAGTAATGGAAGTTAATAAAGTGTAAATATTATTATGAGTACCAGGTATGTGTTTGTGAGCCAGAGGGTGGAGCAGGTGGAGGCTCTGGTGGCCACCAGGAACGGCAAGAAGACGGAGCACATCCTGGGAGTCGTCAAGGTGAGACACCTTTGTGGACGTCCAAGTATTGACTTTATACACGTGAGGGAGAGTGGAGGTGTACATGGAGGTGTTGCTTCCACAGGGTGGCCAGGAGGGAGAGTGGAGGGTGTACATGAACATGTTGTACTGGGGTGAGGGAGTCAGGCCCGTCACCACCTGGCGTCACCACAGGTTCACCTCTCAGAGCCAACTCTTCCCTGACAAGTTGGATGACCTTCAAGGTGCAGTCCTTAAGGTAAACAGCGATATCCAGTGGCAGTGCAATTTAAACACGATAGAATACATCTTTGTAATTTCTTTTCTATAATCCACTGTGACATAAGTAAGGTGTATATTTCGTGGAGGAAGAATATATATAAATATATTACTAAACAAGTTAGTATTGATGTTACTTTTGATCCTATAGGTTTCAACATTCGAGTTGGCACCAAGTGTCATGTACTACAGGGATGAAAACGACTCTCTGCTCTACCGTTATGGCGAAGACATCGCTGTTACTGAAACTCTTGCACGCGTCCTTAACTTCAGCCTGAAGTTCGCTGAACCTGCTGACGGTAATGTGGTCAGATGCACCTTATACAAATTCTCCGCCAACTTCCCTGTATATTAATTATAACTACCGTACATGTACGGTATGTGATGCCAGAGTGTTTCTTTATCACGAAGAAATATAATTTTATAATATTCTTGGATTCTCTGACAACTTCTCTGAAAATTGGGTATAACTACCGTACAGGTACGGTATGTTATGAGAAAGTGTTTGTTTTTCACTATGAAATCTAATTGTATAATATTGGCGGATTTATACATTAAGAAATATGTTTTTCTTTTGTCTGTTGTGTAATTGGATTCATATGTACAGGTTACATGTGGGGGTGGAAGGAAGATGACAACTGGACGGGGTTCCTGGGGGAGCTCTATAGGGATGAGGCAGACATTGGCCTCTCTAACCTCTACATCACCATCAACAGGGTAGAGGCGCTCGACTACAGCGCGCCTTTTAGTGATGACGTAAGACTACCAGATACCATAAATATATAGTTAGTCAAAGTACCAGCTAAAACATGGCGTAATAAGGACTGCTAGAGAATGTAGGAACGCTGCTATGTGTGTGTGTGAATGGTTGTCCAAGTATACTTGCAGGAAAAGGAGGAATATGCCTTTTCCTCTGATTAAAGTTATTAAATCATGACTCCCATGTGTGATGTTGCCGAAGGCCTAAAATTTACCAGTTTAAGATCATGGAAGTAATATAGGCATAAAATATAATGGATTCTATCACTGTAAACTGGTGAAATATGGATTTCGTTAAGACCAATTTTTCTGAAACTCCTATGCTGATATATTATTGGATTTGTAACTGAAAGAGCTAGTACCAATAGTTTCAGTATCTAGTTATCATAATGCTTAATACCTGTATATAATTGAAAATGTTTATCTATAATGTATAATTATGTATATTGTATATTGATTGAGAACAGAAGACCCCAATTGGCCTGGAAATCCCTGTTGGACGAGAGAAAAGGTAATAAAGAGGTGGGATAGAGAGAGAGAGGTTTTTCCCATGTCATGCCACCACTGCGAAAGGGTTACGGCAGCTTAACTCTACCCCTGAGTGGGGAAATATTTCGCATTATTTTTTAGTCAGTTTTATTCGAAGGTATCGCAGAACTATTGGGCGTAAGTGAAGATGCAATTATTATATTTGTAAATTGCTGAAACCTGTCGCAGGGATCGTGTTTCATGGCGAGGGTGGAGCCTCCACTGCCCCGTTGGCAAGCCCTGGCCTTCCCCTTCCATCCTTGGACCTGGCTGGCCATCCTTGTTGGTGTCATTCTTTCCGGTCCAATTCTCTTCCTTCTGGCCGCCGCCAGTGGTTATTGGTGAGTGTAACTAAATCAATATTCTGTCCGCTAACATTCTGACCAAATTTAGTCAACGATATCCCAGGAGTTTATGTACAATTTTGTTTTGATTTGCAGCAGAAATGAGAAGAGCAGTCTGGCACAGCTTGGTTTCTCGTGGTTCTACAGCTTCGGTCTTCATTTCCGTGAGCCTCAAGCTACTGGGCCTTGTATGGATCCCACTAGGGTTTTCGTGCTGTTTTTGTGGTTTTACACCATGATACTCAACATCGCCTACTCCACCAATCTCACAGCATTTCTTCTGGTGCAGAAGACACCTCCCTCAATTCAGACCATTAAAGAGATACATCAAACTGGTCTAGAAGTAGCAGTGCTTGGCGCTCTTTTCAAAGACGGCAATGATGTAAGTAAACCACTAGTTTTATGGATTCAATATTGTCCTTTTTTCCTTCTCCTGTTAATAGTTCGATCACAGGGAAAATTCCTTATCCAAGATTTTTATATATATATATATTTTTTTTTTTCGTTTCTTTTGAGGAAAATGAAGACCAAAGGCAAGAAAAGCACTCAATATATTCACTTGTCTAACTGAATGAGTGAGGGAGGTCCAAATTAATTTTCAATTTTGTTCGAGATGCCTAGACACAGAGTACTTGAAGGAGTATACTTAGGAGAAGACAGATAAAAAAGTAGGAAGGAGAAAAAGAAAGGGTTGCTCTCAGTTGTTGCATAAACAGAGTTTTGGTGAAGAAAAGGTGGAGTTTAGTAGAGAAGAGGTGATGCTCCACTGATGGAAAATTAGTAGAAAGGCCAATATTGTAGTAGAATTTGATGAAGAGTGAATCTGGCAATACTCCCGGTCATTTTGATGGGTGTTTACTAATAGTTTCGAAAAAAATGGAAAGTTTTGTGACAATTCCCGAGGGATATTATTATGAATTTTTTTATTATTATTATTATATTTTTTTTATTAGGCATGTGGTGTGTATAATTATAATGTGCTTGTTTGTAAAGTGTAAATAGGAGGAGAGTGTTGTCTTTGAGAGTATGTTGGATTACTCTCGGTGTAGATGAGACACGAAAATGATCAGCAAAGGTGAAAAGACAGGTGAAACGGGAATTCCAACTCCTCCCTATCACCAGCCCTTAGTCCACCCTAGGAGTACTGCCCTGTTTGGCTGGTGTCTTCAGCCTCCTCCTTAGTAGTCTACCTCCTTCTTGTAAATCTACATTCCAGAAAATATCACCATTTTATATTCGCACTGGTTCTGCCACATGTCCTTATTGTCTGGATCGAAAGCCTCATTATTGTATTGTAAATTTCGTTTTCGTTTAAGAATCTTAAGAAAAACCTTCAGACTACCTACATACCTGCCGAGGATTCGACTGAATGAAAGGCTAGTTCGTAAAGTATGAACGCAAAAACTAAGTTATAAACTGATGAAACAAGCAAGAAAATCTTCTTGACGCGAAGAGTGGCTGACTCTTATTGCAGAGTAGTACAGTACCTTTGGAAGAATGGAAAATGGGTTATTGATGATGAATTATTATTATTATTATTATTATTATTATTATTATTATTATTATTATTATCATTATTATGTTTGTGAATATACAAAATATGCAATGCTTATGAATTCCAGAATTTTGCTGACATATACAAATCATACGAGACGAAGGAGGAAGCGTTTGCAAGAGTGATGGAAGGAAAGGCAGTGTTCTGGTTAAATGGAGGTTTCCTGAGGTTCCACATTGTTACTCACTTCACAGTGCGAGGTGTTGCTCATACAAGGATCATGAGGGTGCGATGTCTCAAACTATTTTCACAACATATTTTTTTACGAGTCCCACTCATAGTCGTCATAATACCCGTATAAAGATAATTATATACTCTTTCCTCCGTATTCCTGGTTGATAGCTTGACTGAAATATTGATGGTTTTATTATTATTGAAGTAAGTTGTTCTACGAATATGATATGAATTGGATTAGATTGCTTATTAACTGACTGCATTAACTACTCTTTACCTAAGTGCACTATGTTTAGCTCATTAGATAATCATAATGTGGATAATTATGTAATAAACAAACCGTAGTGCACAAAGTTTCTGTTGATGACACTAAACCTACTATCTTCATACACTTTCCTAGGAATGCTTCATGCCATACAATATTGGTATGGGACTACAAAGACATTCTCCTCTCAAGAGAAAGTTTGATGAAGTTATCGGGTGGATACAACAGAGTGGAATTCTGAAGCAGGCTGTAACACAGGCACTGAGACTGGCTGCAACAACCAAGGTGGGAATAGAATGAACTTTGTTAGTGCAGAGACAACCATTTTACGTTTATGTAGTTGCTGTTGGTGTTATTATTATTGTCATTATTATTATTATTATTATTATTATTATTATTATTATTATTATTTTTGGTGGTACAGGAGTATGGTGGTGGTGGTGGTGGGGAGATGGGACAGGAGGTGACAGAGGAGGGAGCAGTTGTGGCCCTCAACGTGGACCACATGCAGGGCGTCTTCATGATCACTGCCATAGGGTGGTTCATTGCCGTCGTTCTATTTTTGTTGGAGATTTTTATATTGAGATCCTACATGTTTCCAAGCAATTAAACATTGTACTATTGCTTTTAATATTTTCGTTTTGTATGTAGCTCAGTCCAGTAACTATACCTCAGATTCTTTTTTGGCATAAATATAGTTTCTCATTCTCATAATTACAATACCGGTATGTATACAGTAATACGTTCTTTGTGATTTATCTGTGGGAGCAAGGATAAGAGGAACATTTTAAACATCAGTACCTTGTCCTTTCACAATGTTCCTAATAGATGATGATAACAATACATAATCATAATGGAAATTGAGTGTGTCCTTGATTCTGTAGCCTGACTTTGAGTTTCAGGTAACGTTATTGAAAGCTATGAAAAGTCTTAAAGGACCCTGTGATGTAGTCAGAAATTTGGAGGTAATGCGTCCTTCGAATATTGCCACGAAACACCACCTATATGGAATGAGCTTGTTTCGTGGTATAGTCAGGAGGAATCAGAAGTCTCCAATTATCATACACGATCACAGGGTCCTTAAAGAAGTGAGAACTGATCATTCTAGTATAATATGTTCTATTAGTGGAAGGAATACAATTTTTTAATCTTTTGTGGAAATATTTATAACTACATTATTCCTGCCCGTTCTTTATCAGTGTATGTATTCATATCTGTAAATTATTGTTCTAACTAAAATATAATTAAAAATATTTTATTCATATCAATAAACCATCGGTCTGAATGTTAAATTATCTTTTCATATTACATTCCCAGTTTTCGCAGTAAATTTGTTGATCTGATATTTATGAAATGTACGTCACCTTCTAGTGAACTTTGTAAAGGCACAGACACAAAATTAGAAAACACTTCATATTATAATTATCTTGGTCAATCACATAATTAGAGAGACATTAGTATTTATAATTATAAAGATGCAATACTTTATTTAATTACTGTGACGTTAAACAAATATTAAGGCGGATTTCTTACAAGTGGAGGTGACCGTACATAATAAATGACTTATAATCATATAGGCCATGTTAGAATAGAAATATTTTTTGGGTTAGTTAGGTTTATAATAGATAAAACTGTCTAAGAGTAAATGGCTTCGTGATCAGAATATTATTTCAGGGGTAGTAAATAATATTAACATAACCCGAAAGCAAATACGAAAATAATATTAATTTATCCCTATCAAGATATTATTAACATCAAATTATTACATGGAGAAGCAACAGGGATACGGAGATGGTTATGCCATTCTTATATATATATATATATATATATATATATATATATATATATATATATATATATATATATATATATATATATATATATATATATATATATATATATATATATATATATATATATATATATATATATATATATATATATGTATAACTAATATGAGGAATGTAGTTTACAGTGTCAGAGATTTTTGTTTATATAAAATAAGTTTCCAATTCATTAAAGATTAGGACGACTCTAACATTGTAGCGATGGTGTGTTCTTTTCAGTGAGTCATTGGACACATGTAAAGTTGCTCAAGACAAAAGTTGCAAGCTGGAAATTCGTAGCTCCAGAGAAATTACCACAAAAAGTAATAATATCTCAACACTGATATCCTTTTGAAAGCCAGCAACATTATTTTCATTTGCATTCTGGCTCACTCCAAACGATTATATAATGCCAGAGAACAATTATATACGCTAATAGCACTTCATTATTTTGATTAACTTCATTCTTTGCAGTCTTGTCCTTGACTCTTTTTCATAATCAACTATCGATTATATTTTACAACCAATAAACCCTTGGCACCCACAGTGTAAATATAGTAAAAAAAAACGACGCAAACAACTATTTGTTAGTGAGTCAATTGAAATATTCGTACTTGGAACACTTAGAGTGATTTCTCTTTTACTGTATGAAGTACAGTGCACACACTCATGAAGAGTACATAAACATTTAAAATACCTAACTCAAGTTAGTCTCTTGTTGAATAGATAGAACACTTTATACATCATCAATGATAAACTCGTTCACAAGTTCACTTACATCTAGCAGTCGTGTGCCATTTCAATCTCATTAGTACCTTTGTTCGGAGTTTCCAACATTCGGCGTGGCCGGTGACCTTTTGGGATGCCTGGTGATAGGTCCGCTGAGACTTGGACCATCACTCTCCTACTCTTGTTTACTACTTAGTGGGAGGTGGGCGAGACACGAGGCAGAGCTGCCGCCTCCACCACCAGCAGAGGGAAGCTGGGTGTCTTACCTTTGCTGCATCACTTTAGTAAAACTGCCTTGTTGGTTATTATCACCAACTTGTGTACGCTAGAGTACACTTGAGGTAAGTAACTGACTTTATCTTACCATATCGGAGGCGTATTATAAGTAGTTTAGAATTCCTGCCTCCATGAGATCTGGAAAGAACCATCTTAAACGGACAAAAGGATTATGTTCACTATAATTTTTCTATTCCCAAGATATACCAACGAAAATAGTGCACTTGTTAACAGATACATAATATCTATCGAAATGTATTAATATCCTTGAGGGGGCTGAAGTGAGCCTAGTGGTTAGCATACTGGGCTCATACCTCGATGGCTGGGTAATGGATACTTATTGTTGAGGAGGAACAAGTCAATGTACAGTTACGCCCATTAGTCCTGCAACACCTTTAAATAAGTGAAACGGACTCTAAATGTGATGCGACACTAAAGCCACTGGTCTCTGTAACATTGGTTCATAGAATTAATAGTCTATACATACTGTAGATGTAAGATGGTTGGTATTCTCTTCGAAAGGGAAATTTTGTAAACCGCTTTTCAAGATCTTAAGAACACATTCCTGAAGGTTGCAGTAATCATATAAGTTTACTTTCTAAGGGTGGTAATGGAAATAGTGTAGTGTAAGGGATCCTGTGATGTAGTCAGAATACTGGAGATAAATGAGTCCTTTAAACATTGAAACGAAACACCATCTTTAATAAAAAGAGCTTGTTTCGTGGCATGGTCAGGAGGAATCAGAAGCCACCAAGTCTCATACACGATCATAGGGTCCTCAAACAAAGTTCAGGCACCCCTGTAGTGTATTTACTCTTCATTGTGTGGCTTTGTTAACAGTATATTTCATATATTATTTATGAAAACAATCTTTAAATGTTTTACCTCTGCTCTCATCTACGATATTTGAGGTTGTTTTATGTGTTGCATAAATCCTGTATACAATTTTAATGTTTTATATTTAAACACAAACAGCTGATTTTTCCCCTGATATCCAGCAGAGTCCATGGAACCCAAGCGCCTCCTGTGGTTGTTGATCTTCGTGTACTCGGCTAGATGGTTGGTTCCAGCACAAATACAACACCAGTCAGCAAAAGATATAAAGAACATCAAAGTTAGATCATTGATTCCTTCCTTTGCAGTCGACAATTATAATGAAAAGAAATTATATTCAGATAAGACTCAAGATTTTTTAAATAAGGAGAGTACTTCACTGAAGAAAAAGAATATGACTTTAACAGAAGCAGGATCTCTGAGTGAACTGCTGGCCACTGTAGTCAAACAAGAGCTAAGTGGCTGTAGTCTGGTGTTGGTGTATGACTCCAATGACCTGTACTCTGTTGTGGTGCAGGATCTGTTGTTGTTGTTGCCTAACGCAAGACAGGTAGGTGAGGTCTGCCTTCCTACTCTGTGTCATATTGAAGGGTTTAATATAGATATTGATTTATATTCAGCTAAAAACATTGTTTATGCATATAAGCCTGGGGTTTACTGTCTTCCAGTACAAAAGTAAGAATGAAAGTTTAAGTGGTCTTGATTAAATTAATTAATTACAGACGTCTCTTGCCTTTAGGTTTTAGAAATAAGGAGCACTGAGGATCTACTGAAGGTGGAATGGGTGTCGACGGGGTGTGGTGGCTACCTGTTGCTGCTGGACCACCCACAGCCTCTCCTCACCTTCGCCAACACTCACCACTACACCTGGGACTACCACGGCAGGTACTTTGCTGTCCATTCTCAAATACAACAATGACACAAGTCTATAATAACAAACACAATATACTTTAATGGGCAAGATGGTATTAAAAAATATTTTGGCGATATATTTAAGTAATGGAAGTTAATAGAGTGTAAATATTATTATGAGTACCAGGTATGTGTTTGTGAGCCAGAGGGTGGAGCAGGTGGAGGCTCTGGTGGCCACCAGGAACGGCAAGAAGACGGAGCACATCCTGGGAGTCGTCAAGGTGAGACACCTTTGTGGACGTCCAAGTATTGACTTTATACACGTGAGGGAGAGTGGAGGTGTACATGGAGGTGTTGCTTCCACAGGGTGGCCAGGAGGGAGAGTGGAGGGTGTACATGAACATGTTGTACTGGGGTGAGGGAGTCAGGCCCGTCACCACCTGGCGTCACCACAGGTTCACCTCTCAGAGCCAACTCTTCCCTGACAAGTTGGATGACCTTCAAGGGGCCATTCTTAAGGTAAGAAATATAAGTCATTGTAATAGTCCTAGATGTATGATGTCATCAATATATTGATATATATAAAGGAGTGCTCAAAGATATATTATGCCATCCGAGACGAGATCCCGGCCATGATACCTGTTGCACAATGGGTTAATGTAACAGAGATTTTAAGGTGTTAAGGATAAGGATGAAGGTTGAGGGGTGGGGTTACTGGTCTGGAAACACTGCCAGAACTCATGCTTTGCTTCATTATCAGTTTATATAAAGTGTTTCGAGCAGATCTACATCCAAACAATTTTCCCCTCATTCTAATGCCCCTTTTAGAATTGATACCAAAACCTGAATGATAATGTGCCTCGCTGAAAGTTTTTTATTTTATGTAAGATTGCATTTGATATTTCATTGAACAATATTTTCACAACATCTATAATTATGTAGCTGCTAATCGACGTTAAGAGAAAGATGAACACATGACTGAATACTTACTATGGTGCGTTATTATATAGAGTTACACGATTATTGCATTGTATTTTTTGCTGAAATTATACATGACTCACCACTGGAAACCATTACATCACTATTTACACATCCTACATGTACTGTACTTTGCAGGTGTCAACATTTGAATTGGCCCCCAGCATCAGGTATTACCGGACTAATAATGGGTCACTGCTTTACCGCTACGGGGAGGACGTATTTATTACCGAGACCCTCTCTAATGTCCTCAACTTCAGGCTTCACTATGCTGAACCTGCTGACGGTAATGTTGACATTTACACCAACAAATAATTCGCACTACACTGATTACTTATATTTCCCTGTCATTCACAATTCTCATTCTATAACAGTGTCCTTCTGTTTATCAGGGGATGGACGACTATTTGATCAGTTTGTACTACCATCGACTCTCATTGTTTACATTTGCAGGAGAGTTATGGGGTAAGAAGGTGAACGGATCCTGGAACGGTATGAATGGTGAGCTGGGGAGAGGCGACGTCGATATTGGGATTGCTAACTTCTTCATTTCACTCGCTAACCTAGAGGTTTTGGATTTTACGGCACCCTACAAGGCAGAGGTTAATACATTATGTTATGCACTGTGGATAGTTTTCGGTGCTGAAAAAATTCACATGGTGAGGTTGTTATGATGTAGTTCAGAAGTTTATCTCACTTGGCCAACTTTATAAACATGAAATGAGTAGTCTCAAAATTTGTCTTTCTGTTTCCTCCGATATCAGATGACGTGTTTCATGGCAAGGACAGACCCTTTGCTGCCCCGTTGGCAGTCTCTGGCCTTTCCGTTCCATCCGTGGACTTGGTTGGCCATCTTTGTCGGTCTCATCCTGTCGGGTCCAATCCTGTTCTTGTTGGCCACCGCCGGTGGAGCAGAGTAAGTCCTACCCGCACCTCAATAGACAATTATTTTTACAGTGTAAGTTGCTGTCTGTATACTTTCATATTATTTGAATGAATGAAAAAGGCAGAGATAACACTGTAAGTGACATGAGAATGTAATTATTTTCTATCTTCATTTTCCTAAATGATTAGTGCATATGAAAACCTGAAATTTTCAGCTTTTGCGTCAATTAATAAGAGCTACAAAGATGTCTTGCCACAATAAAACTGTTTTTGTGGACTTCAGTGAGAGGGACAGACTGGGCTCAAGTTGGCAATACACCTTCGGCATGCACTTCCGAGAGCCCCAAACTGTTGAGCCTCGCATAAACACCACCCGTGTCTTCGTGATGTTCTTGTGGCTGTACACCATGGTTCTTACCCTCGAATACTCCAGCAACCTTACAGCCTTCCTCTTGGTGCAAAAAGCCCCGGCCTCCTTACAAACCATCAGAGAAGTTCACGACTCTGGCTTAGAAGTGGCAGCATTAGGATATATATTCAACTTCTCATTAGCGTCTTCCGTCGACCCTTACCTCCGGGTTGGTCTCGATTCTTTTAATTTGCTTGCATGATTATAAAATATGAGTGATATGTATGTAATATCTTATATTTACATGTGTCCATTGCCAGTGACTCATTCAAGTATTCTCTTTGTAGTCAGGACTAGAGACCCTACATAAGAGAGATTGAACAGCCGCCATCTTTGTTCCACTTTGTATTTTCCGCGATACCTCTCACGTTAGTACAGAAAAAATGAATAAGTTGCTGGATACTACCAGCTAGTAATCTCCTGCTGACATTCGTGGGCAAAATGTTGACGAAAATTGTATTCTTTCCATATACAGGTATATATCTTTAAATATTAAAAGATACATTAAGTTATAAATCCTATTATACGTCATGTAGGCGTTATTATAAAGCACATGATAGGACGTGACCAGTTGCCAGACGACGCTACTAAACCGAAACGTTTGACTGAAAGACGACAGCAGTAGTCAATGTGTTTAGGGTATCTGTGAAACCTTTGATACTACGGTTAGTTTAATTAATTTTTGTATGAAAATGGTTTCAGTAGGGGTATTACCAACGTTTACACACTACTGTTTACATGCTGTTCACATAAATATGAGGGAATTTGTTGTAGCGATGAAATGGTTAAGTACAGTATCATATTACTGATTCATCACCATACAATTCGGCATTCTGTAAGGCTTAGGGAAGTTTTCAAGGAACATTTATGAATTGAGTTGAAGATCGAATAAAAAATATTTTTGCTGGTTTATCTAAAGAAGATATTATATAAATATAACAACATTCTACTGAGTAGTCAGTCACGCATCATAGTCAAGGCAAAATATACATTGTGCCGAACCTGCTGGCGTGTAGAAACGAGTTGGAACAAAAATGGCGCCCCATTCAACCAGCCAATCAGCGAGCAGCAGTAATTTTGGCTGTCCAATCTCTCTATATAGGGTCTCTAGTCAGGACTAGTCCGTATAATTATGATAGCAAGAGCTAAGTTGTGTCCTCACAATCCCAGGGTCTCACAAAAGTTTACAGGGCCTACCCATCCGAAGACGAGCTATTTTCCCGAGCACTGGAGGGACAGACGTTTGTACTTCAGAACCGAGGATACCTGGAATTCCACGCCACCACTTACGTCACACGCCAGGGCATTCCCCGCCTTAGAATCCTCAAGGTTGATCACAATATACCTTTTCTCGTACTGCACTTATATGCAGATTTTGCTTTACTGCTTGACCCGTCATGCGTGGAGAAGCAATCTTAGCGACCTTTTTAAACTTTGTCAGTGCATGATACTGTATGTGTGTGAATGCTATGGAAAAGTACAGCGTCCCTATTATTATTCATGTTCAACTATTATTTCAATATATAGGTGTCTAGGTGTCTATGAAACCTACAAGTCAACAAAAAGAATGTTCTCAATCATTACGGTTCCATTCCCTACATTTCTTATTACTGTCGTGAAATCCGTCTGGTTTGGCCACAGGAGTGCTTCGCGCCTTACAGCATCGCCATGGTACTACAGAAATATTCCCCGCTAAAGAGGAAATTCGACTTGGTAATCGGGTGGCTACAACAGAGCGGCCTTGTCGATCACTACTTCAGACAAAGTCTTAGACAAGCCGCTGCTATTGAGGTGAGAACTAGCCTTGGAGTGTGTAAGTGGAAGATGCATATTAAAACAGGTTCGACACTTTTTCCATTGCCCAGAGAATGATATTATGAGTGCTAGAAATATATGGATAACATGCAAATAAGGGATTTGGAGATTTTTTTCATGGGTAAACTTTGAACTACACATTACGACATTTAACCAATATTTGTTTGCTGGTTGTTGACACTTCTCTCTAGATAGGAAAGTCTCTCATCTGCTGTTGCTACTGTCGATGCAGAAAACTTTGTGATCACTCTATGTGTGTGTGTGTGTGTGTGTGCATGCAGGAGGAAGGTGGCGGTGGGATAAGCGGTGGAGGTGGTGGAGACAACGGAGAGGAGGTGGTGGAGGATGAAGCATTGGAGGCGCTCAACCTAGACCACATGCAGGGCGTGTTTATGGTCGCCGCCATTGGGTGGTTCATTGCCATTCATACTTTCATTGTGGAGGCGTATGTATGGAGACACTGAATCTGAACGGTGTCCAGGTGAAGCACAACTACCATTGGACTAATATTGCACAATTATTACACACAGATTGTTATTACACAAATGTTTTATGTTATTACACAAATATTATTACACAAATAATTGTTAGTACACAAATATATTTTGTTATTACACAAATACTACACACAGATCATTTCAAATAATGTAAAGCAGGATGGAGTTTAATTAAAATTAAGATGCAAAACAATCTTAAGGAACTTAATATTTCAGGAGATTATCTATGCCTGAAAATATAAAACAGATTTGATCCAATTACTGCATTATATTTATATGATTATTAATTTATTATAGTTTATACAATGAAATTTTGATATAGATTAACTTATATATATATATATATATATATATATATATATATATATATATATATATATATATATATATATATATATATATATATATATATATAGACATACAGTTATGCAAATATTCCTTATATAATTTTATTTACGTCCTATTTGCGACATCAAAATTGAATACAACGGCTTCACAATCTCCAAATGCTAATGGCTTATACGTCCGATTGACAAAGGTTATTGAATTGCAATTATCAGTCACAAATTAATCACAGTAGGAAGACTCCAAATTCACTTGAATTGTGATATTTGGTTCCATTGACTTCTAGGACAGATATATTCAGAACATATTTGTTTTAAAATAAACTGAGGAATCAAATACCAAAGCTATATCTATATCTATTTGTCAAATGATTTTCATGCTGCTTTCTAAGACACTGTACGAACATAAAATACAATACCAGATTTTTTTTTTCTTATTGCTTTCTACTTAATGTTCTTGTGTCCTGGAGAAGGATTGTTAATGTAACACTAAAATAGTTCCATACAATTTATCATAATTATGTTAATAAAAGGATGAAGAAAAGAACAAATAAAGGACAGACAATTTTATATATTCTGTTTTCATTTTCCTGCACACCGCTGATAGTGCCAGGTAAAACAGATATATTTAATAATAATGCTTTTATTGTCCTTGATACAGTCATCATTTGAACAGTTTTGTATGATGACGTTTGAATTTTGACGTGAACTCTTATATCTCATAATTCAGGTTCCATGAAATCTGATAAAACATTTCTGTCCTCATATATTATAAATATGAACACTATAGAATATTTTATAGCTGTATATTTTATATATGTATTATTATAGAACAATAATCTTTTTCGATAACTGTAAGCATAAAGATTCATGGCATTAGCATAATGAGTATTACAGAGCACGGCAAATAAAGTGAATCCCTAATGCATAAATCAGAGAAGACATTTCTCCCTTCCCCTGACATCTGGAATATAATATGAAGACAGGGTTGCAGGAAAGGTTGCCAAGCGTCTCCACCCATAGTCTGTCAATTAGTACACATATCAGGACTCAATATCTCAGTCATATACAAATATTCCTCCACAATATGTCGCAGTCAACCCACTTTTTAGTAATGAGAAATTGTTTAGAAAGTACATGCTCTGATAAAGAAGAACACAAAGATATAGCGTCAAGATACGATGGCAAGATTTGTTTGATTAGTCAGACGATTCTTTGTTCGGAGTTGGACACTCTCTCTGCAGTCTGGTCACTGTAACTCTCTTTAACACAAGTTACTTCTTCAAGAGACACGAACGACGCAACAAGCAGTTCCCTTGGCTCGCTCACAGCTCGTCCAACCCCTGCTGCTGCCACTTATGTCAGACCTGGTACCTCCTTTTACCACATTTCAACCACTCCAATGTTTCGACTTGCAAATATTTACTGCACGTGCTGTATTTAATATTAGAATTCTGAACGCATGCTTTCTTGTACCATCTAAAATTCTCCAAAAATAAGCGTTAAATAAACTTCTTACAGTACATTCCTAGTGGGATAATACTTACGATAACTTTTTCGCGTGGCCCTATCCTATACTTTTAAATGTGGCCTGAGACCATTATAATCAAATTTAGTGGCTAATGTTTCCTATACCCATATAAACAACGATCATCACCTTAATAACGTATATATAGTACAGCATGAGTAACATTTGATTCACCTGCATAGACTTACAATACAAATACCAGTGTCCACAATTATAATATATCTCGTAGTGGGAATACTTTCGGGCATGGCGGTTCTATTAGATTATTATCGATAATTATAGTTCATGATCACTTAAGGGGGTATATAACACTTTGTTTTGGGTGGTAAATCTGGAGCAAATTTTTCCTCCAAACTATTCTAGGCAACAGGATACCATTATTTTTCTTCATCTGGGTTCGTTTCCTGGCATAATTTGGAGGAGTCAAGGCGCTCCAATGTACCAAAAGTATACCATCCCCTTAAAAATTATATATAGGCAAGTAATCATTATTCACGAAATTAGTGAAGTGTAGGGTACGGTTGCTAGCAAAGGATGGCAGGCGAATGCTGGAGAGGACCCCTGCGACTATGTATAAAGCTTCTGATATTTGACCCGACATTATACTAAAAATTGGTCATCAAATTACTCGTAAACTCGTACAGTACACGTAAAATTCATGTCGAAGCTCCTAATCATGTTTCAAATGCATAATGTATTGATCCTGACACTGTATCTTTACCTCTTGCAATAAAAAACGTCCAACGCAACTTCAATTAGGCTTAATTAATTCGTTTTGGTAATATCACGTGTTTTTCTCATGTCCAATTGCTTCTTATTTCTGAACAGTAGGCCTGCTGGTAATGCAATATTGGGTTGAATGAAAAAATTTGTATAGATTGGATATACTCATGACATTCTTCATCCTGTTTTGATAATGATTGGAAGAATGTTTGCTCTGTAAGTGTAGGCAACCGTAGATGAATAGGCTCTAGATCGATACTTTCCCAAAAAGAAATAAAGTTGTGAAAGAGTTTGAATGTTGGAACGTCTTGGATGTCGTACCATTATCAGGATCGGCTTTGAATATTAATAACACTAAAAGTTTGAAAAGGAACACGCTAGACTTAAAATACGTCTGTACAATAAAGGAATATAATCGTAAACAATAATAAGGAAACAGATGAAAGCCAGTCGGGTGATCATATTACCCAAGGAACGAAAGGTTAATTTACATTTACAAATAATATGGTTCATAAGCCGAATCTCAGTCATAGTAAAGAAAACCATAGGTTTTAGGAGACTCATGAGCACGATTTGTTTGCAAACCTGTATTCACATCTGTTGAAATGAAATCGAAAGAAATAGTTACTATCCAATTTAGATATTGTAACTAGGACTCAAAAATATTTAATCAGAATTACGTAAAAAAAAATTGCAATTGAACATTCTCTGCTGTGATCACAGTTAAAATGGTACCAAGGCGTGGACTGTGGTTGTTGATGTTTCTCTACTCAACACGGTGGATGCTGCCGAAAAGTGTAGCAAGAGAGCCGCCACTCATTGAAATCACCCGTCAAGATGCTGAATCCCCTCGTGAGACAATCGAGATATACCTCAGTGATGGTCCACAGCTCAATGTATGTAACAGCAATCATAATGCAACAATCCAGGATAGTTTCTCAAAGGCAAGAAGTCCTCGGAGTGCTGGATGGGGCGGGAAAGTAACGATGAGAGCTAAAAATAATTCAATAGACGCAGTGTCTCTGCGTAGGTTGTTAATGACTGTAATCCAGGAAAAACTTAGTGGCTGTGGTCTGGTGTTGGTGTATGACTCCAATGACCTGTACTCTGTTGTGGTGCAGGATCTGTTGTTGTTGTTGCCTAACGCAAGACAGGTGGGTGAGGTCTACCTTCCTACTCTGTGTCATATTGAAGGGTTTATTATAGATATTGATTTATATTCAGCTAAAAACATTGTTTATGCATATAAGCCTGGGGTTTACTGTCTTCCAGTACAAAAGTAAGAATGAAAGTTTAAGTGGTCTTGATTAAATTAATTCATTACAGACGTCTCTTGCCTTTAGGTTTTAGAAGTAAGGAGCACTGAAGATCTACTGAAGGTGGAATGGGTGTCGACGGGGTGTGGTGGCTACCTGTTGCTGCTGGACCACCCACAGCCTCTCCTCACCTTCGCCAACACTCACCACCACACCTGGGACTACCACGGCAGGTACTTTGCTGTCCATTCTCAAATACAACAATGACACAAGTCTATAATAACAAACACAATATACTTTAATGGGTAAGATGGTATTAAAAAATATTTTGGCGATATATTTAAGTAATGGAAGTTAATAGAGTGTAAATATTATTATGAGTACCAGGTATGTGTTTGTGAGCCAGAGGGTGGAGCAGGTGGAGGCTCTGGTGGCCACCAGGAACGGCAAGAAGACGGAGCACATCCTGGGAATCGTCAAGGTGAGACACCTTTGTGGACGTCCAAGTATTGACTTTATACACGTGAGGGAGAGTGGAGGTGTACATGGAGGTGTTGCTTCCACAGGGTGGCCAGGAGGGAGAGTGGAGGGTGTACATGAACATGTTGTACTGGGGTGAGGGAGTCAGGCCCGTCACCACCTGGCGTCACCACAGGTTCACCTCTCAGAACCAACTCTTCCCTGACAAGTTGGATGACCTTCAAGGTGCAGTCCTTAAGGTAAATATTAACAACTTATGAATGATCCTTTAATCTTAATCAAAACACAGTAGTCTATGGAAAGATGGCGTGAATCTGTACTGTGTCTCTTTCCCCACCATGGCCCAGAGTCTTCATGTCGACTTCACATGTTCAGTCAGTGGTCATTTATATCTTGCTCAAACTGAACCCTGGTCATTACAACACAAACACTTTAAGATTTGTGAAATGACACCGAAGAGAGTTTATTCATTAAGTTATCACCCAGCAGAATCGCAGCCTTTACGACAACAAAACATTTCAGTATTCTGCCCAACTGAACCTTCAGCCATTGGCCAAAAAAGTCTTTTTTATATCCAGAGAATTCATCTCATACACAGATTACACAAATTACATCACAACAGAATCTTGTACACTGTATTACAGTGATATCTACATACCGGTACATAATTATTGCAAATAAATGAAAACTCAAGGGTAAAATTACACCTGCATGTTAAATGACCACATATTAAATGAAATGTCATTACTGCAGGTTTGATGCTTCATTTTGTCTATTTTCTCTTAGATTTTAACTTGGGAGATACCACCAAGCACCTTGTACTACAGGGCGGACAACGGGTCGCTACTTTACCGTTACGGAGAGGATATTTTTGTCATAAAGTTACTCGCTGACATCTTAAACTTCACTATACATTTCGCTAAGCCTGCTGACGGTAATATACATTTGATAAGGGCATCATTACATGCCTGAGAATATATATGTTCCCAGCATTATTCATGCATGTTTTTAATGTCTTGGATGATCAAATTGGTAATTTTCCCATAATAAGACCCGCTGAAATCACTATGGGTGAAAATATTTGTTATTGTTACGATGCTGTAACACTGAAACATTAACCTGTGTGCGTTTCAATCAGTACTTTGGCACAACTTCTGCAGCACCATTTTTGTGTTTATTAATTTAACAAATCATAACACCATTGTATATTTTTTTCAGATAACATTGCTCCCTGTTTGATTCATTTATGATTTACTTGGTTGTGGTGGAAACTGTCATCAACAAATTAATTTATGTGGATGTTTGGTGTCTGGTGATTAGGTAACAGGTGGGGGTGGCAGGAGAACAACACCTGGACAGGGTTCATGGGAGAACTGTTCAGAGATGAGGCAGACATCGGCCTCGCCAACCTTTACATCATGATCAACCGAATGGGAGCAATAGAGTTCAGCGCTCCCTTCAGTGATGATGTAAGGAACTTCCAGTGAATTAATAAATGTATTAATATCATAATGTTCACACATCTTAAAAAAGTTAAAAGTTAATTGATGATGATGTTGAATATAATGTTGATAAAATGATGGATACAATATATAAGATTACCCGCTATAGATAAGTATATATTATATATGTGTGTTGTAATGTTTATATATTTGAACACTGGACATTGTCTTACTGATGCCCATTACTGAGACTCATGTTAACACTAACCCACACCACACACAATAGGCACAGTAAATATCATATTAAGGACATGTTAGTTTTGTTGCACAGTAAATATCATAGAAAGGACATGTTAGTTTTGTTGCACAGTAAATATCATATTAAGGACATGTTAGTTTTGTTGCACAGTAAATATCATAGAAAGGACATGTTAGTTTTTGTTGCAGTTTATGTCAGTGAACTTTGAACAATCAATAATTATCTAAAGAAGTAAAAAGCATTATGACGATATAAATTGCTTATAATCATAATAAAATAATAATAGGTATTCTTCCTGCATCAGAGGTCTTGTTTCATGGTGAAGATGGAAGAACCACTTCCCCGCTGGCATGCCCTGGCCTATCCATACCACCCGTGGTCCTGGCTGGCCATCCTCGTCGGATTTATTCTGTCTGGTCCAGTCCTCTTCCTCTTGGCCACCGCCAGCTGTCAATGGTAAATTAAAAATATATATATATATATATACCGTGAGGTAAATAGCTATTTCTGAGTTATCAATGGCAAGAGCTGCATGCTAGTATATATTGTAGATTAAATACACATATACAAATACATGAAAAATCACACAAAATAGCTAAAGTAAATACATGGGCGTCCTGACTGCCGGCTGTAGATATGAGCATCGTTTTCCATATACAGGAAGTGTTGACACTCAGGCCGTTCTCTTTGCCGTTAATGAAAGATGTGGTTCTGTCCCCACATATGAGTCCTTTCATATATGGCTGCCTGGTGTTCTCGCTGCTTAATTAAGGGGGTATCACACTAGCACCGCGTACGAGGTATTCGTGGGACTGGCGGAACAAGGTACCTGAACGAATGGGACAAGAGCTATCACACTGACGAGGACTAGTTCTTTGTACAGTACGTAGAACACTGAACGCGGCGTAACTGATGAGTCACACGACGATAACAAAACGTAAACAACAACATGGATCTTGTGGATGATGGTGATCAGTTTGTGGCTGCATTGGCCCTTCCCACTATTACTTTTGAAGAAGAGACGAGAAAAGAAGCTAGAAGAAGATAATCGGGAGTCGTCATATAAACACTGTACAATATCGACATCTTATTTTCTACTCAATTTTTTTTTTTTTTTTAAGTCTTATTCAAAAAAATTTTATTGCAAAAATATTTTCTGTTGTTAATCCACCCTCTTTGTTTTTGATTAATTTATATTAATAACTTATTAATTAATTAATGCTGCCAGTAATGCATTCCATCTCTGTCCTGTGAATGCCGCCGCTGTTCCTCGTTCACAGAATTTTGTTCCGCCAGTCCCACGAAAACCTTGTACGTGGTTCTAGTGTGACACTAACGAGACATTCATGGGACTGGTGGGTAGATACTCCGGCTGTCATCAGACGGGCATCACTACCAGCAGGATTATGGCCATGGCGTAAGGTAGGCCAGCTGTAGCACATCCCACGATGACCGTCTTAGTATCCAGGTCCATCTGGGCCCAGGGGCAGGCTAGGGAGCACAATACAAGATATAGCACAAGGTCGTATGAAATCTGAAATACCCAATACAGCAATAATAATACAACGTAACACTACAGTAGAACGATAATAAACTCACCGGTCGAGGCAGGAGGGAGGGTGTGAATGACCGCTGGTGTTTGTTTGTTATTTGGGCTTCACACCTATCGACTTCGTAATGGTCATTAAGGCGATATAATTATATAGAGTGATTGAGTTTGTGTATGAGGGTGCATGTGGAGAATTGTAGGTGGGTGCATGTGGAGAAATGTACTGTGCATGTGTACATGTGGAGAAGTGTACGTGTATGTTGTGTGGTGTCTGAGTGTTCTCTCCTTGACCACTGGAAAAAGAGAAGAAGATTTTTGTCTTTATTCCTATCGACTCATATGTAATAAGTTATTAAGGCAGTCAGTATTGTTACATCAACACAACTTACCCCAGCTTACAAGGTTGCAATCCTCGCTCTTACAGCCGGGTACCTACGTACTGCTAGGTGAACAGGGACATAAGGGGCTGGGAAAATTGTCCAACAACTCCACCGACTCGGGAATCGAACCCGTGATCTCTAGCTTGCAAGGCGAGTATGATAACCAATATACCAGTGATATAGGGTGAGGTCAGATCTTATCTCAGAGGTCATTTGAGGTCAATTTGCGGTCGGAAGTGAATGCTTGTTTTTTTCGCTTATAATTCAGGAACTACACAACTTAGGATAAAATTAAGGCCAGATTTAGAATCGGTATGTTTAGAAGAGTGTCATAGGCAATCGAGGATTTCAAATTATTAGGAAAAGGGTTCTTACTTTTTTTGACTGTTTGGAAGAAGGTGCGAATCTCCTAATTTCTGGATACATGAATTGCGTGAGAATTTGTGATCGATGAAGCGGGCTGTGTGAGAATTTGTGATCGATGAAGCGGGCTGTGTGAGGATATGTGATCGATGAAGCGGGCTGTGTGAGGATATGTGATGAGTGAAGTGAGTAATGGGTAAGGTGATGGGTGACGGGAAAGACGAAAGGCCTCAGGACGCCTTCATCCCCAGGATTTGACTCATTTCCTCCGATATGACCTTTGAGTTAAAGGGGAGATTCTCTTGGTGAATAGGAAGGTCTCTGATTCCTCCAAGCTATGTCAGGAAACAGATGCCCTCAATGGTACTAATAGGAGATTTGTATCGTGATATAGTTTGGAGGAATTAGAGACCTTCAGAATCACCAACAAGAGAATCTCCCATTGAGAGGCTGCAGTTCTCGGTGAAGCTGAGATACTCAATGATTACAACAAAAGCCACAATCAGATACAAAAGATACACCTGTATTCTCTCACTGACAGTTCTATGTAGCCTGCTCTTGAGTTGGTAGTTTTAGCCAACTCTACATCCTCTCCAAAGAAAAGGGCAAGACAGCAAACCTAATTTGCCAGAAAGCGCTTCAAAATTATAAATATTGTATCCAATTGTTGAAATTATAATAATTATATCGTAGCTGATATAATAAATACGTTAATAGGAAGAGAAAATTGGTTTAATCAATCGTTTCTTTCATGGGCAATGCCGGGTACCACAGCAAATAAGATATTTGTGAAGAAATTTTTCTTTGAATACAAAATCCTCTCAGCAGAGAACAAGAATGTCTTTTACACGAAGGGTGTGCACAAAAATATATTTTGAACTCGTGGACACGAGGCGAAAACTCTATTATTACATCAAGTAATTGCAGTTGGACACATTCTAAGACTTTAGAGTTTAGATCGACAAGAAAATTGTGCAATGAAGAGGCAACTTTTAAGAAGTAAGACTTCTAAAATGAATACATCTTCGGTCAACAGACAAATCTTCATACAACCAAGTCCTCGTATTAAAAGTGATGTGTTTTCAACAGCGGTGATGAGACGACCAGTCTGGCTAAGCTCGGCTATAGCTGGCTTTTTTCCTGTGGTTGTCATTTTCGGGAGCCTCAAACTGCTGAGCCTCGAATGGACAGTACCCGGATCTTCGTGTTGTTCTTGTGGCTCTACACCATGATACTCAGCATCGTCTACTCCACTAACCTTACAGCGTTCCTCCTGGTGACCAAGGCACCAACTTCAATACAAACTATGGAGGAAATATACCAGTCTGGTCGAGAACTGGCGAGTCTTGGTATGAGTGGAGCAGGTTGGCTTAAGGGACAGGTGGGTGAAATGTGGTTCGTATATTAAAGATTATTTTATAATGTATAATGATGGATCGAGTGTCAACAGTGGATCATCCATCTCCACTTCTTGTCCCCTACAACCTACACTGTCACACCAACCACCTGCATATCCTTTATAGCCTTCTCTTCTGCCTGGCAGTTTCATCCTCGAAATTCTCTTCTCAGTATAGTCCTCATTGCTCTGATCCTTTATTATATTCGTTCCTTATCCTGTAAATCTTATTCACCTCCAATGAAAATCATAGTTTCACCTCTGCTACCTCCAACTCTGTTTCGTGTCTTTTTGCCAGTATCATAACCTGTAAGTGATACAACTGACCTGTTTTCTCGACTCTATGTAAACTTTTCCCTTTACCTTTGCAAATACCACTTTTATTAAAATTCACACGGATATCATTTCTATCCTGCCTGTACTCTCGTCTTTACCTCTCTACTACACTCTCCATTGCTTTGAACAGCAATTTCACAACTCTCAATTCTTACTCTCATTTACTCACATGTTCTTTCTATTGCTCATACTGACTACTAAAGTCTCTTCTCCCCAATTTCTTACCACTTCTTAAGGCAGGATCTCATGTATGGAAATGCAACCGTGGGATATCACCAGACTATAATATACATCTACATTTATGAAACTTAAGATTTATATCAGATGTAAAGGTGCATGTTATTACTTCATGGTAAATCGATGCAGATAAAATTGGTCCTCGCTAGAACCTGTACATCACTATTCGAAAACAATGTGGGAAGGAGTCGCGCCCCCTTATATTTGACAACTAGGTTGTGTGACCTTATAGTACGACACGGATTTCACTGACACTGACCAGACTCGGCACTGACACCTCACTGATATGTGTGAATGGACCTTTAACTACTACATTAGATTTACTCGCATATTAAACCCACTCCACTTGAAAGCACATTAGATTTACTCGCATATTAAACCCACTCCACTTGAAAGCACCAAACTTTCCTAGAACAATAACTGAACGGACGTTTATTGATAGAAAATCTTAATTCAGAACAAAAACATGTAAATTAAAAAAAAAAAAAAAAAAAAAAAAAAAACCCAGCACCTTAATTCAAGACTGGGCCGGCGGGTGTCTGCCAGCCCCAAAACAATGACTGGTGCTGTCTACACCCACCACCACTCACTGATACATCTGCTGCATTTACTGGTAAACAAGTTCCTGAAATCTGGTCTGGTACTAGTTTTTGCATTACTGAATTGACCAAAGTTTTGGGAACGGTACCTGAACCCTGGCAGGGCAGACCAAGGATCGGGTAGACCAAAACTATTGCACTAACAGTTTATCCGTTTATCCCAACAAAACCACTTTCATACGTTTTTATGTAAGTTGCATTCTTAACACATTCCACACCATCTTAGAACACTTTTCTCTAGTCTACTCTTTGATCAAGTCCAGGGGAAAGATCAAGTTCATATATGAAAATGTTTTTTTGACATTATTTTTCCAGAGGTGTCATAATGTCGGTAGTACAATAAGTCACCAACATTGTAAACATTCAAATATGGTAAATTTTCTCGGCCAGAAAGTCGTTTAATTTTCCACCAGAAAAGTAAAAAACAGAGCACTGATCGCCGAAGATTGGTTTCAAAAGTTTGGTAAAAGTGGCTCACAGGTAGATGCATTTTCTATAGCAAGACCTATCGTGGCCTGGCTCTTTTATTATTGAGGATAAGATCCGAAAATAGGAAAAACCTGCCACATGTCACAAGCGCTGAGAGGAAGATAATGACGAATTAAGTAAATAACCGGGTGATGAAGGGATTATATCCTCGTAACATCAACGGAAGTAATTTAACTTCCTGATGCGCTACTTTTGTGAAGAAATACTAGTCGATCAAATATCAACTTGTAATGGTATCATAATCAAAGGTCTAAATATTTGTTCAGTCATTGGTTGTTCTGTGTCTGGAGATGTTGGATTGACAACTGGTGAAGTGTGTGAGCTGACCTTCAGGGCTGGTGGTGATTGGTGGACAGTGGTAGCCTGAGGGGAAGGGAACAATTATTGTTTACTCTTTGGAGGTTGGTGGTGAAGACAAGACCGACACCACCCGCTCCTCTTCTTTATCTCTCTTTGCCTTCATCTGACCATCTGGACTCAATACGCATTCCAGCTGTATCTACATTGGTAAGCTTGCTCTTGTGTCTGTAAAATTGAGCACAATAATGTTAAATTATTATTTAATTCCATTGATTAAGTCGAAAAAAATGTCTTTGCTTTTTTTCCCCTGACCTATAATCATGGTCTTGTTTTGCATTATAAGGTTCTTTAGTCACGTTTGAAAGAATAAACAAATGAAACACTCGCACGTGCTGTCGTTTCCTTCTTCTAAAACATTGTGTCAATTCTGTTTAAAACTGGCTACTCAAATTTAATAATCATTACATAAACCGTGCAGAATGTAAAAGAATATTATGAACACATATATAACTGAATCAAATCACGATATATAAGAATTGAAAAATTTGCTTTAGATTATAAAGAAATTGTTACAAAATGTAATGCAAAGTGGTAAACAACTTAATGGACATTTTCTTCCAGTTCCAATGATGCCAACACGAACTCTATGGCTCCTGATGTTTGTGTCATCAGCACGATGGTTGATACCTGCCAGTGTAGTTAGGGGTCGCTTTCCTGATGACACAGTCCCTCATCAAACTGTGTTGCCAAGTAGCATCACACCTGAATCAAGACTCGACCCTTCGAATGAACTTATTACTGCAGATGGCAAATTAATGAGATCACAAAGTGCTATCAGCAATAATACCAATATCGTAAACTTAGACCGAAACATGAAGTTAACCATTTCTGGGAAGTCCATAGAAGCAGAGTCTCTAAGTAGGCTGTTGACGGCCGTGGTCCAACAAGAACTGAGAGAGTGTTTTCTAGCGGTGGTCTACGATGCCACTGAGCTGAATTCTGCTGTAGTTCAAGACCTGATACTGTTGCTTCCTAACCAAATACAGGTGGGCAAAAATCTCCTCTCTTCGCTTACTCTGTTTGGGGAAAAGATATGGCGAGTGTTTGTATAGGAAGGCGTAAATTAGTACTGGTGAAGTATAAGAACTTGTGTATATTAGAGAAGAGTGGAAAAAATTAGCTGGAAAGAGTTGTTGTTGTTGGCAACCAAGGTGTAGCACAACAATTCATGGATTCGTTCTACTGTATATAATAATGTGGAACGAAATAACGTTGTTTCACAATAGAAATATGTACCGGTGGGGAAATTTTCATGGGCCTAAAAGAGTAAGTGATTGTGATTGTGGCTTTCTTAGGTAGTAGAAGTGAGGAGGGAGGAAGACCTGCTGGGTGTGTTGTGGGTGTCGACGGGGTGTGGTGGCTACCTGTTGCTGCTGGACCACCCACAGCCTCTCCTCACCTTCGCCAACACTCACCACCACACCTGGGACTACCACGGCAGGTACTTTGCTGTCCATTCTCAAATACAACAATGACACAAGTCTATAATAACAAACACAATATACTTTAATGGGTAAGATGGTATTAAAAAATATTTTGGCGGTATATTTAAGTAATGGAAGTTAATAGAGTGTAAATATTATTATGAGTACCAGGTATGTGTTTGTGAGCCAGAGGGTGGAGCAGGTGGAGGCTCTGGTGGCCACCAGGAACGGCAAGAAGACGGAGCACATCCTGGGAGTCGTCAAGGTGAGACACCTTTGTGGACGTCCAAGTATTGACTTTATACACGTGAGGGAGAGTGGAGGTGTACATGGAGGTGTTGCTTCCACAGGGTGGCCAGGAGGGAGAGTGGAGGGTGTACATGAACATGTTGTACTGGGGTGAGGGAGTCAGGCCCGTCACCACCTGGCGTCACCACAGGTTCACCTCTCAGAGCCAACTCTTCCCTGACAAGTTGACTGACCTTCAAGGTGCTGGCCTCAGGGTAAGCAATGCACCAAGCTATAATGTATCTTCCTAATGGTAGTCAAGTGTGCTCATGGGTAAACTCTTAAAAATACATATTGCATTATGAAACTGAAATGGCACTCAGGGAATTGCATATACTTACAAATGCTAATGTTATTGCAGTCAGAACCATCCCTATTTCATTCTCATTTTTAACAATAGAGGTACAAGTATCTGACCTTTATATTTGATTTGAATCATCACAAAAAGCCCCTTTAGGTTTGAGTATTGTGGCAATTACCTAAATATTAACAAACAAATCAAACAATGCAGAGTGACAATATAACAACCTTCAGGGAATTCCGTTTGCGAACAAAGTATATATTTTTATACTACATTTAATAGACATTTTTCTGACATCAAAAGATTCAGCAATTTTTATTGAATTGCTGAAATTAAGGATATATAAAATTTCAAAACGTGCATTATTTATTCTGTTGTGTGTTATCCACGTATGTATTTAGCTTCTTGAACATTATCTTTTTCCAGTAGACACTTGATTTGTGACTGATGTTCGCATTTTCACCCTCTTATTCAACAGGTGTCAACGTTTGAGTTTCCTCCAAGCATTATGTATTATCGATCTGACAACGGTTCACTGCTCTTCCGCTATGGAGAGGACGTCGCTATTATAGAGACTCTTGCCTATGTACTCAATTTTACTGCTCTGTTTGCTGAGCCTGTTGACGGTAATGTATTGACACCTTCCTCACTGACTCTTGTGTCCCTCGGAATGTCTTTTCTTGTCAATCATTTATGCCTTATTTTCTCCGTATATACAACCAGGTAAACGTTCTAACTTGGCCTTGCTGTATCTTGTTCTTTCACTATTACTGTACATATACTATTACTTCATGAGCTTAGAATACATGTTTCAGGGATTGTGAGTGGTAAATCTGTTCCAGGCCAACAGATTCACCAGTCTTAATGCCAATCACAAAAGGTAGTTCTTCACTAAGCAATGCCTAAACACAAGTAACCTTTAGAGGACTGTGTTCTAAATGGATAATTTGGCATAGCCTATTCATTGGGTGTAATCGTAAGTCAATACTACTGCAGCTGTAGTTACTCGCTTTCTTGGTAATAAAATACATATACGCTCTAGAATCTAGATAATCAGAGTTGCTTCTTGCACTCATCTTTGAAGCTTACAGGTGAGCTGTGGGGTAACCGAGTGAACGGGACTTGGACAGGTATGAATGGAGAGCTGGGCCGAGAAGAAATCGACATGGGAGTTGCTAACTTCTTTGTTTCTCTGGCAAATTTAGAAGTCCTGGAATTTTCTGCACCTTACAAAGCTGAGGTGAGAAACTCCTCCACTACATCTGAACTACAAACTATATTCTTCCCTCATATAGAAAATAAGGCAAACATTTTACATCAAATATTCTATGGTAAAATTTGTGTACATTTGTGTACATTACATAAGACACTACGTATCCAGATGGCATGTTTTATGGCAAGGACAAATCCTCCACTACCCCGCTGGCAAGCCCTGGCCTTTCCTTTCCACCCGTGGACCTGGCTGGCAATCTTCGTTGGTCTTATCTTGTCGGGTCCAGTCCTCTTCCTGTTGGCCACCGCTGTCACACGAAAGTAAGTCAGCGACATTAACACCTACAGCACGGACCATTATTCTCTCCACAGGCAAAATCTTAAAACTAAGGAATTAAAAATATCTCAATCACGTTGTAATTTCCCCATTTTCTGTTCTAGAAGAGTTAGTAAAGAGTTGTCAATGGAAAGAAATCCGATCCGGTAAAAAACAACGTCTCCCACTCTCTCTTTCTCTAGTTACAGTGCACACCTCTTGTCATTCTTAATACCATGGCTAATGAAAAACTCTATATAAATAGATTGACGAAATAATGGAATCATTAGATACTATTCTTATTGTATGTATTGTATGGTTTCTTATAACGAACATTTGCAGATTTCCTTCGTGTAATTTTAACCGAATAGTTTGGCGTAGGATGTCATTTAAAGAACAATATCTTCACTATGTTAACTTTACTTCACTCCATATTCAAGCAACGACGGTGAGGAGGCAGCAGGTCTAGTAGGACTGAGCACCAGTTGGCAGTATGCTTTTGGTCTTCACTTCCGTGAGCCGCTTCCTTTTGAACCTCGTATGGACACCACCCGAATCTTTGTACTGTTCCTGTGGCTGTACACCATGATACTCACTATCGTCTACTCCACCAACCTCACAGCCTTCCTTCTGGTGCGGAAGGATCCAGCCTCCATTCAGACCATCAAAGAACTCTACAATTCCGGTTTGGAAGTGGCTTCGTTGGGAGAAATATTTTTGTCCTCAATCTCTCTAGCCAGTGATCCTTATCTCAAGGTAAGTGACACGACTGCAGAAAATAATTCGTTTTCACCCCACCCCCTCAGAAGAAAAGAGAAACAAAATCATCTGACAAGGAAAAAGGTTACACTGTATTTTCATATATATTTTTTAAGATTACAAATACACCCACTAATCACTTATCATCAATAAGCTGCACTAAATAGACATAAACTAAGAGTCACGTATCTTCTTGATATGTAGAAAAAAAAATATGAAAATTTAGTTACTTAAAAAAATCAACTTTTTACCGGGAGATAGTACTTTGAAGACTTCTTAAAGATGAAGAGAGAACACCATATTACAATGAAACACCTTTTCAACAACGACATTACCACGTGATAATTGAATTCATGTTTTGGGCTTTCATGTCAATGTGTATAGTACCATCATCTTGTAAAGCCTCTTAATTAATTCATTAGCTGTACTATTTCTGAGTATGACATGTTCTGGCCTATTTCAACCATATTTTAGGAGAGTAAGAATACTGTGCTTATAGTTCGCCAATGAACATAGCCCTGACTGATCCAATTAAAATGTCTACAATAATGAACAAAATCATTACCTAAATAACTGCAGATGACCTCCTTACCTGAAACAAACAAAACAGGAGCTGATCCACGTGTTCCAAGCGTATGTATCACAAGAGGAAATCCTGGAGCTTGTGATGGAGGGCCGCTCAGTGCTGCTGGAGAACCACGGCCACCTCGAGTTCCACACAGCCACCCACCTCGGTCATCAGGGCGTCCCCAAGCTGAGGATTTTGAAGGTGAGATCTTAATTAAGGGGGTGCGGGAGTAGGGGACAGGCTTGGTGGGGGTTTGGGGGGTGCGTAAGTAGGGGGACAGGCTTGGGGTGGGTAGAAAGCCTGTCCCCTATTCCCGCACCCCCCAGCCCCTCAAGCCTGTCCCCCTATTCCCGCAACCCCCCCCCCCCAAGCCTGTCCCTTACTCCTACATCCCCCTAACCCCCCCCCCAAGCCTGTCCCATACTCCCGCACCCCCTTAAGGACCCTGTGATCGTGTATGAAAATTGGAGGCATCTGATTCCTCCTGACTATGCCACGAAACAATCTCCTTCCATATATATATAAGTGGTGTTTCGTGGCAATAATTGAAGGACTCATTTATCTTCAATTTTCCGACTACATCACTGGGTCCCTTATGGGGTTGTATGCAAGAATATCCATGGTGTTGACGATGGCTTAGTACCGGTACGATGGCTCTGTAGTGTGTCTATGGAGTCATTGTCCCTCTACCACGCCATCGTAAACACCATGAATGAAAGTTCTTGCATAGCTTACAGTCCATTTATGTTACACTTTATCTCTCACAACCTTTTCACTTTATCACTCTTATGTTCACATCCATAATTCAACCTCGAATAATATTTGTGTTTGAACGATCCTTCCTATGATCTCCAACCCCCAGGAAACATTACCATTAAAACCTATGAGGACTTACTTGATTGAAGGGATTGACGTTGATGCTGGCTTATTTAGTGTTATCGCCTCGTGTTCGTGTCAGACTGGCCCGGGTTGGACATGATTGAGCTAAATGTCATAAATTATAATGTAGTTGGGAAGTATATAATTCAACCATTTTAAAGACTAATAATGAATACAACTAAAATATTTTATGTGAGCTTTATATATAATAGTCTCCCAATTACACCATGTTTCCTACAAAGTTGTTAGTTTTCTCTGATATTTTATGGTAAACTGCGCTACATAGGTTGGGCCACTTTATAGCGGCAACGGTCCCCAGAGTGTTGGAGGCTGGTACTAGACGTAAATAAAGAACTCTAAAAAAAACAAATCACCATACATTATACTATATCCTATAATAATAGTCTTGTGCAGCAACGTTCCCCATACTGTTGAGACTTGTACTATTTTTGTCGGCTTGTGAGTTTATTTGGGTACTGTACAGTCGCGGCCATAATTCCCTTTCCACCCTCTAGGTGGGTAAGTGTAGAAGTGACAACGTCGCCCCTCTGACCTGTCAAACCTCGACCTCACTCCTCTCTCACTACCTTTTCCCTCCCTTCCTTTCTTTCTTCCTTTCCTATGTGTACTCTCCTTGTCTCTCTTATTCATCTGTTAATCTATCTTTCTAATAATCTCAGTCTTTCTCTTAGCCCAGTTATCTCTCATTTATTCAGAAGGGAAGAAGGAAAAGAGTTTAAAGTGCGTGAGTCACAATAAAGGAACTGAGTCATAAAATTCTACCATCTCCTGCCTTCATCTCTTCTTCCTCCCTTCCTTTCCTATCTATAATGATAAGCACGGCAGACCTAAGGAGTAGCCCTCCTCCCCTCCTTTCCTACACCTGTTTTCTGTCCCAGCCTTTCCTTCCTTTACTTTCTTCATACACGTAATTTCTCTCTCCTCTCTCTTTTACTTCCCCATTCCCAACCTGAATCTCTTCTGTTCCCGTCCCCTCACCACACTTTTGAAATGCATATTGTTTGTTCAAACTAACTATCTGAGAGAGAGAGAGAGAGAGAGAGAGAGAGAGAGAGAGAGAGAGAGAGAGAGAGAGAGAGAGAGAGAGGTGGTTACCGTCACACCAGACATACAGATGAACACACACCCAGGGCCCTGTAAACACAAGACCTGACTTATTTCTCGCTACCTTCCCGCTTTCCCTTCATTGCATATATCTTTCTTTCTTATTTTTTTATTATGTTCCATACATTTCCCTCCCTTTCTCGTATTGTCGCACCGACAAAGAAAAGGGACAACAGTCATGCTGTGAGTGAGAGAATATGAGATGGGGAATAATGGATGAAAGTGTATGACAAAAAAACAGAAATATGCAAACGACGATAAGCGGGAGGGTAATGAGAGATTAGTCAGTTCCAGGTGCAGTGGTCACCATATGATTTGTGCGTCACCATGGAGGTAGTATAGCTCCATGTGCGTCACACACACACGCACACACATGAAAACACAAGTGTGTGTGGCTAACATGATGTATGCTGGAGTGCATATTCACACTCCAATGTTGAACCTGTAGCTGTCCACAGTCTCCTATTAATTCCTTCAACAATCAATGCAACCCGAGAGAGGATTTCTTCATTCCCTACTTCCCTTCCTCTTTCTCACACACACGAAAACACGTGTCTTTCTTGGTCATACACTTTCATCCCCTTTTCCCCATCTCATATTCTCTCGCTCACAGTATGTCTTATGTCCCTCTACACCTCATTCTCTCCTTTTCACCACCTTACCCTTCCCTACTATTTTCTTTCTCTCTGATGGTAGAAATGAGTGGTAGATTGAAACAGATGAAGAAAGGAAAGGGAAAGAAATGGGAACAAGAATGAGGAAAGAAAGAAAGATGAAAGGCGTGGAATAAGAAAGAATAGAGAGGTTTAATGAAGCAGCGACGGGTAGGAGCAAGGATGATAGACTTATAGTCTATCATCCTTGGGTAGGAGAGGGGGAGAAAGAGGAAAGTTAGTAGGGAATGCAGGAAGAATCATTCCCTTAATAATTAATATATTATCCTACTCTCTCTCTCTCTCTCTCTCTCTCTCTCTCTATATATATATATATATATATATATATATATATATATATATATATATATATATATATATATGAACATCTACCCTGTCCCTCCATCCGATCTAATAATAATGAGAGAGAGAGAGAGAGAGAGAGAGAGAGAGAGAGAGAGAGAGAGAGAGAGAGAGAGAGAGAGAGAGAGAGAGAGAGAGAGAGAGAGTGAGAGAGATTTTTGTTTTAATTAATTTATTACACTCATGGAGTGACAAACATGGTACAATATATATTATATCAAATTATATTATGCATAAAGATGACATTATTATTGTATAAGTTAGTGAAATACACTTGTAATTGTAATATATAGTACAGTAATATATGGCACATGGTTACAGGTAAATTATTATGTATAAAAATGAATGACAATATTATAGCAACAATTAAAACAAACTTATATAATTCAGTATTACAGTAGTAAAGATCACAGAATATTATTATGTGTATTATTATATCAATTAGTTAAATAAACTTATAATAAACAGTACTACACTAGATGGGACATGGTACAGTACTAGAGGGGACATTGTTACAAGGAAATTACTATATCTATTTAGATCACAGGGAAATTACTATATATATAGAGATAACAATATTATTATATTGGACTAGAGAAATTAGCTTATAATATACAGTATTGTACTAGATAGGATATTGTTACAGGGACATTACTCTATGTATAAAAATGACAATATTATTATATTGAACTAGAGAAATAAACTTATAATATACAGTATTGTACTAGATAGGACAAAGTTACAGGGAAATTACTATATGAATTGAGATCACAAGGAAATTACTATTTGTATAAAGATAACAATATAAATATATTGAACTAATGATATAAGCATATAATATACAGTGTTACAATAGGTAGGACATTGTTAAAGTAAAATTACTATATACTGTATATTGAGATCACAAGGACAAAATTATTATATTGAACAAGAGAAATTAGCTTCTAATAGACAGTATTGCACTAGATAAGACATTATTACAGTTAAATTACTAAATGAATTGAGATCACAAGGAAATTACTATATGTATTGAATCACAAGGAAGTTACTATATTTATAAAAATTACAATATTATTATATCAGCTAGTGAGAAAATATACATATACATACACATGCATTTATTATATTATACAGTACTGGATTGGGGACATTGTTATAGGGAAGTAATAAATATGACTATGTTATTATATCTGCCAATGACATACACTTATCATATACTGGATGGGACATTTGATATTGTTTCACCAAAATGTTATTATATCTGCCAGTTAAATACACTTATTATATAATGGATGGAACATATGAGATTTTATCACCATAATATGATGGCCAACAGACATTAATTAAGAGTCCATAGCTTTCAGTGCAAGTTACATATACAGGAGAGTCTTTGTATGCATATCAATCAATCTTAAGCATCAACAACCACCAAAGTTTGGATGACGGACCAGAATAACATCCAATCCGTCATCAGCAAGCAGGAAGCGACACACACCAATCAAGTCCTGTCCCCGGGGCAGCAAGTGTCTTACTGAAAGACACTCAAGGCAATAATGTTGAAGACGGTTGGCATTAGGAGCGTCACACAGCTTACATGATGAGTAATGAAGAATGTCCCCCGCCTCAGCCACCTGCCACAGGGGCCGGTATCCCAATCGAAGTCGAGCGGACACAACATTGTGTCTGCGGACCATGAGACCACTTCGGCGATACTTTGGTCGAGAGAGACGGAAGTGGTCATAGTGCTGAATAGATACACTCTGAGGTCTTTCGGCATTCATGCGATGGATCGTAGGAAGAAGAGCAGCAGAGTGCAAGATCCTTTTGTAGCTGAAGATGGTGGGTGTAGCATCATCAGGCAGAGGCAATTCACAGGCATTTTTGGCAAGGAGATCCACTCTATCATTGGCAGCTATTCCAATATGAGAAGGAATCCACAAAAAATGTATGCAGAGAGAATGATCCTGGGCTGCAACCAACTGATGCAAGATCTGGTGAATGGGCGAACGATGCATGGGTTGCGGAGACGAGACGGCTTGAAGTGCAGATTGTGAGTCACATATCACTACACCATTCACTCGCCGCCGACAGAGGAGGCTGATAGCCAGTAGGAGTCCTTGTAATTCGCAATATGTGGAGCTGGAAGAGTTGGGCAACCTGTGACCAGCCCAGCCTCCCTCCGGCGGCTCCATGTCTGGCGAGTACATGGCACATCCCGCACTACCATCTGGTTGCACAGATCCATCCACATACAGGCAACAAGCATCAGGGACAGAGGAGGAGAGTTTGATGATATGTTCCAAAGGTGGGAGTGAAAGTGACTTGAAGCTGTGGTATCCTCCATGGAGGTGGCCCATGATCAACCTCAACCATTGGAACATCAATATGAAGGCACTGCAGGGTGGAGCACACAGTGTTGACAAGGGTGCGGACACCTGGATGAAGTGGAGGGTGAAGTGCAGCAGGATCAAGTGAGGCTCTCAGGACATGAGCATAATATGGAGCAAGGTGGGGAGAGTGAAGGCACTTGACACTAAAGTGGGTGACGTTGGTGTGTATTCTATCAACAACTGACGGGAGATTGAGTTTCATTAACATGTTCACAATTCTGGTGGATGGTGGACTTCCTAGAATATACCGCATCACTTTGTTCTGAAACTTATCTAATGGCACTAACGTAGTCCTAGATAGCTGACTAAGAGCAGGAGAGAGATAGTCAATGACAGATCGAATAAAGGCAATGTAGATGGTTCTTGCCACAGGGATAGAGATTCCGGCAGCCCTGTTAGTGAGCCATTTGAAGGGAAGGAATCGCTGTTCTAGCCGTTGCAGAAGGTCTTGGATGATGGGATGAATGCGCTGCCTAGCAGGTATGGCCGGAGTGATCCGCACCGGAGCTCCCAGGTACAGATACTGTGTACAAGGCGGGATGATACTTTGCCCTGCCGTAAATACTGGGAGCGTTCTGGGGCCACGAGGGGAGAATACTCGACTTTTCTCTGGTGATAGGATGAGGCCACAAGAGGAAGCTGATTCGAAGAATGAGTGAAGAAAGAGCTGAAGATTGGCAGCAGAGGTGGAATGAACACAGATGTCATCTGCATATCAAGTGACTGTTGTGCCAGGAATGTTGGGAAGAAGAGCAAGCAAGCAATGCATCAGGACGTTGAACAGGAAGGGACTTAAAACCCCACCCTGTGGAGTTCCAAGCTCAAGCTCCTTAGATGCGCTACATGCCCCGCGGAACAGCACACGAGACATTCTGTTACTGAGATATTCTCGAATCCACCTCAGAAGATTTCCCTGTACACCAAATTCAACTAGCTGGTCAAGAATTATCTCCTTGTTGGCAGTGTCAAAAGCACTCTTAAGATCGAAAAATGCTACCACACTGGCTGGGGAGAGACGGGTGTATAGGTCCATCAGACAATGGTGTGTGCTCCTCTCTGGCATAAAACCATACAGCCTTGGAGATAACTGGTCTTCCAACCGGAACATAAGACGAGTGAGCAGTATTCTTTCCAATACCTTGCAAAAACAGGAAGTGAGTGAAATTGGCCTGAACTTGTCTGTAACAGGTTTAGGGATTGGCACAATTGTACTAGAGGTCCAAGCACGAGGCACACATCCCATGTGGAAGCAAAGATTGTAGAGCTGCAGCAAAGGATTGCCTGGGACTTTTAGGAGTAGGCAGAGGACTTGATAGGTAACTCCATCATCTCCAGGTGCTGTCGCCTTACTCTGTGCAAGAGCGTGTCGCAGTTCATCTCCAGTGATGAACATGTCATCATCTTCATCCGCCCTTAATAACGCAGCCATTAAACGCAGAGACCTGACATTCCTATGGGCAGAAAGGGCCTCCTGAATATGGGCAGGAAGATTGCGTACTTGCGCTTGCTCAGACCAGGTATTTGTCAAGTCCTGAGCATACTGGGCTGGACTGTGGTGTATAGTACTTGGGGGTTTCCTTTTGATGACTCTGTTGATCATGTGCCACATGGACTCAGCACTTGTCTGATGATTGATGCTATCAGTATACTTCTTCCAAGACTCGGTGTATGAACACTGCTGAAGGGCAACAAGGTTATCTCTGGACATTTGATACTGGAGAAGAGAAGCAGGTGTTGGTTGCCCCTGGAAGGCAAGCCCATCTTCAACAGCTTTCTTTTCTGCCTGAAGAATACGCTGTTCCAGAGTCCAAGCCTGGGCTTTACAACCTTTTCTAATATGTGGTCGTGTCACATATTGAGTGTAAAATTCATGTGTTGAGGAAACCAGAGAGGAGTACAAATTACAGAGGACTGTAAATCAAATGTTGGCAAAAGACTGGAAATGTAAGAAACATAGTTTGGACAATATTTGGGAGGAATGGTGATACGGAGTCGAGTGTGAGGAGGAGATGGTCTATTTGGTAGTGAATACTGGAGTCCAATAGCAACATGGTCTGAGAATAGGGTTGGACAATTCCAAGCATTTAACTTGCGATGCTACTAAGCCAGAGGTAATAATATGGTCCAGAGTGCCTCCTCGAATGTGAGTGGCACCTCCAATAGGCCAATGAGTGAGACGGTGACGGCGAATATAGTCCAGAAGAGGGAGTCCACCACAATTAGGGGTGGGAGAGACATCACCTAAAGCAGGGTGCCGGGCATTGAAATCCCCAATGTAGATCATACCATTCAATGAAGAAAGGGGAAGATCAGTTAGATTGATTCTTCCTGGTGCAGAGTAAACATTGCAAAGCTGTAACTTACCAGCACCCATAGTGACCTCAAGGAGCTGGAAGGTCATATCATTCCCAATGGAACAACGCAGTAGCTGGTGGGGGATGGAAGTGTGAATGTAGGTGATAAGACCATTTCTGACATGATGGACATAGGGAACATATCCCGAGAGAGAGGGAGCTTCTGCCCCAGGTACATGATAGCCAACAAATGCTTCCTGAATGAATATAACATGTGGGTGATGACGACCTACATAAGTCTTGAGGGAAGTTAACTTAGGGTGAGTCTTAATTCCACAGGCATTCCAAGAGATGATGTGAAGCATTATGGGTTCCTGTTTTTACGAGAAGCTGATGGGGGCAGTGACACCGAGGCAATGCCACTCTGAGTTGAGCGCTGTGGTGGCACTTTGAGTACATGGTCACTGATCAACTCAAAGCGAGATGCAAGGGCCTCCAGCTTCTCAGAGAAGGTAGTGACAGTTGCAATGATGACCTGGTGAGACTCGACGAGAAAAGCAAGAGTGCGCTCAGTGGTGGCATTCTGAGTAGCAAGACTGTCAATGCGAGCCTCAATTGCATCAAAACGCTCAGTGATGGCCGTACATCTTGACGTCAAATTAGCAACAGCTTCACGAAGGGCAAGGACTTGCGGCGGGAGTGTTGGTGAGGTGGTATCTTGGCGCGGCCACGATGGTGGTGGTGGAGGTGGTAATGGAGTGGGAGTAGGCACTGTGGGAGCATGTGCAGAGGCAGTACGTGAACGCCTTGTACAGCCGTGCCACACATTGACTCCGTGTTCCTGACATCGAGGGCATTTCCACATTGATTTATCTGGAGTAGGTAAGGACGGCTGTTCTGAAGGAGAAAGAGGATCATTGGAGGTGGGCTGAGAAGGGGTGCGATGTGGGCAAGTACGGGATGGGTGAGAACCAGCACACCAGCCACATTTGTCCGAGGAAGCAGAACAATATCGGGATATGTGTCCAATACCCCAGCACTTAAAGCACCAGGGCTGTTCATCTTTCATCCTTCTGATCTCACAAGATGGAAGGCAAGAAAGGAAGCTAAAACTGACTTCTGAAGGTGGGGGGTTTGGGAGGCTCCAGGTGACCACAAGTCTGCTGATGGGTGTGCTGTCTTGACGGAAGCGACGCACACTGTACACACCCGGAAGTTCCTTGGCTAGGGAAGGATCAACGCCAACGGGATAGCGGGTGATTAAGTAAGTCGGAAACTTACATGGCCTCTCAATTGAATCTTGTATGTCCATTGGTAAGGACAAGATCCCTCCATCCTTGACACTGTCTATTATATCAGTACGTCGTCGAGATATATAGACAAAACGGGAGGTGGCAGCAGACATCTTCACCTCGGCCATCTCCCGATCGAGATGGAATGTCTTGGTGACTTCATTAAGCCAACGTATCTTTAAGTCAAGAGTCGGGTTGTCCCTAAAGATGAGTTTAATGTAGTCCTCCCTTGGAGCAAATGCAGTAGGGTTATGTATAGCTTGGTGTGGTGTGTTGGAGGGGTGTGGGAGAGAGGGAGAAGTGGGGTCTGGAGTAGGAAGAGCCTCAGTGCGTTTTGTTGTTTTTGAAGCAGGAGAAGAGGGCTCACCATCGTCCGAATCGCGGCTCACCGGTCGCTTGCTGGAGGTGGAAGTGGAGGTGGTGGGCTGGGAGGTAGGGTAGGGGGTGTCAACTTTGGGTTGCCAAGGTGTGGGACCTGGCAGCTGGGTCTGGAGTTTCAAGGGTGGCCAGTGCTTGTCAGCAATATCCTCTTCCTCACTAAGGTTAAGGTCGGCCTCAACCTCAGCAAGAGTTGCAGGTCCAGAGTAGGCCATATTGGTAGCCTACAATAATAACAGGCTCACCCGTGAGGTGGAGAGGGTGGCTATGGCGTCACATACTCGTACTGCGCATGCGCAGCCTTTGAAAAAATCGGGCAGGAGGGGTATAGCCAAGCTGTACGAATGTTAATGTCTAATAATAGGCTAAGTCCAGCAAACCTCACCTCCTTCTTTACCACAAAACTGACGACTGGTGTTAAACGTCGCACTCTGCCAAACTTGAAAGGCGGAAGTTATCTAAAACCAACCAAAATTGCACAAAACAGTGGAGCTCAGACATGGGTTGTTTACATCCAAAGCAGTGTTGCCAGTGAGAGAGAGAGAGAGGTATGGACAGAGAATAGTCTCAGGTTACTACGTTTGACAGATCTCAGGTGCGACGTGTCACATCTACATTTAGGGGCAGAGAGGGTGGAAAGGGAATTATGGCCGCGACTGTACATAATGTCCATTGTGCGTGTGTATATATTATGTGTGTGCATACGTGTGTGTGTGTGAGCTATATTATGTAAATGTAAATACTTTTGTTTTTGTCCGATTGTCGAGGAAAATAATATTACTTGATATTTGAAAGTGGTATAAAATCACAGAAAACAAGGAGAGTAGTAACCCAAAACTTGAGGTTGGCCCAATAATCATACTTTGTGGCGTCTTTATATTCAGGAGTGCTTCGCGCCATACAGCATCGCTATGGTACTGCAACAACATTCTCCACTAAAGAGGAAGTTCGACCTGGTAATCGGGTGGCTGCAAAAGAGTGGTCTCATCAGCCACTACTTCCGACAGAGCCTCAGACTGGCGGCCACCACCAAGGTGAGATATTGTCCATGGGTTCTATGGCAACACTTAGCACAGCGAGTAGTGGATTGTGTTGGAAATTATATAACCAGGAACGATTATGCTGATCAATAGTTCAGACATCTCAGCTGCATGTGTTTGGGCCCGTAGGATTCAATTTATCGAATATTATGCATTGTGAAATATCTGACGAGTGGTTAAGATGAATATAATGACTATATTATACCATGTGGTGGAACAGGAGTATGGTGGTGGTGAGGAGGAGGAGGCGGGACAGGAGGCGAAAGAGGAAGGAGCAGTTGTGGCCCTCAACCTAGACCACATGCAGGGTGTCTTCATGATTGCTGCCTTAGGGTGGTTCATTGCCTGCCTCGTCTTTCTGACTGAGGCATGCATTTTGAAAACATAGAGAGTCCAGGTGTTGTTAAGAGTTAGTGGATTGAGTAATGGTGTTGTTGATAGTTAGTAGAGTGAATAATGGGTTGGTTGATAGTTAGTGGATTGAGTAATGGTGTTGTTGATAGTTAGTGGATTAAACAATGGTTTGGTTGATAGTGGATTGAGTAATGGTGTTGTTAATTAAGAGTTAGTGGATTGAGTAATGGTGTTGTTGATAGTTAGTGGATTGAGTAATGGTGTTGTTGATAGTTAGTAGATTGGAGAATGCCGATTTTACAGAAAATGTGTCCATCATACTCTCCAAGCTATAAGACAGACACACCGTGACGTGCCTTGATGAGCAGAAAGTAAGATATGCAGTTTCATGCATTTGTTTTTCTAGGAGGCTCTCAAGACTTGAAAATGTGTTAATGATGTGAGTGCAGTGTTTGAGAACAACACATTAGGTGTATCATCGTTTGTTTCAAAACAAACGATTCACCTGAGGTCACATTACACACTCACTGCTCATTAGCGTTAAAACACCTAAGGATATTCTCTCTCAACGTAGGATTTAAGGATGTCTGTTACAACCATATTTTTGAGAGGTAATGTATTTATTTGCAGACAAAAGTTTTACTGTATGTGTGTAGTGTACTATAAAATATATCCATTTTCTTTTATTGAGTGTGTAAACCATTCTTTAATTATCTACCAGCCCTGTATTGTGATTCATTTACCATTACATTCCTTCATGCAGATAGCCTATGCAATTTCTTTCAGCATATTCTTTTTGCCATTTTGTGTAATATCATTGTCTGCATACTCATGCAAAATTTCATGTATACAACATATGTATTATACATTTAATACCATAACCAAATACTCTTAGCTTTGTTAACGTCAGGTACGCAGTAAATTGCATATAGTGTTAACTTTTTTTGACATTAAATCATTGGGAACTATTCACCGCATCTCTCTCTTCCTTGAGCACTTCAACAAGAGAGTTATAGACACTAACTCCTGAGGCTGAGAAGTGTAGTGGAGAAACCCTGACAGTGGCCCTTACACAGGAGTCTTCTTTAGGTAGCAGCACTCATCGACCCCCGGAGTATGCAGCTGCTGCAATCAGGAGACTGCATGCAGCCGTCGCCAACAAGTGGTGACCCCCGGAGTGCAGCTGTCACCAACATATGTGTGTCGGTTTCAAGGCCGTATGTCTAAATCCTCCAATGAATAATACCTGTAGAGGCTCAGGATTGTTATTAACACTTGGACATCCTGTGACAATCTAAATCACCCCACTTTAGTTCAAATAAGTATTGCAAGAATGAAAAAGTTAGAAAAAATCAATAGAGTCGTCAGTCACTGATTATGAAGAAAAAAATTGCCTCAATATACATAGTTTCCAGACACGTTTTGAAGAAATCACTTAAAGGTGTGATTGTACCGACTATATGAAAGTCCTCTTAAATAAGCAGCGGTATTGTCCCTACACCTCACGATCAATCATATATTTCTTTCATGTTTATATCGTCTCCAACATTATCTTTCACTCGCCAGCATACATTAGACGTGGTTGACTACTGGTGTGTCATCACGGGAGAGAAGAAAGCTGTGTATTATTATTCAGAATGCAACGTCAGGAGTGGTTGGAAGGATGTCACCGTGGCTAAGCTGATATCACACTATCAAGGTTTTCCCATTCTCTGTTCTATCTGTGGCTTTTATATATATACATATTTAGCTATTTGAATACACTTGGGCTCTCAGCATGCAATGAATTTCCTTTCTTCTAAGAGAATAGTAGCTTCATAGACTAGCCATTCATTGTGAGCCCCAATAATGTTCACTGCAGGCAGACACTCTAACAGTGACACGCATAACCTACTCTTCCTGATGTCAAATTATCCCCAACTAGGTCATACATATCACATAGGCCTAACTGTCTGTTAGGATTCCCCCCCCCCCCTCTCTCTCTCTCTCTCTCTCTCTCTCTCTCTCTCTCTCTCATCGGGTCTCTTTTCCATGCAAAAATCACATACATTAGATAGATGGAAACCTACTTGAGCAAAGAAGAGATCTTAATGTTTTTTTAGGTCATCGCGGTACAATCAACAACACAAAACGTGTAAGAAAGGCTGCAAGTGATGTCATTAATTGCAGCAAGTGTTTGGCAACACTGCCAATTGCTTGGTGTTGGGCAATTCCTATGCAATCATAATTGCATCTTTCCTCTTACCTGGTATTGACGCAGGTGGTGTTCTAAATTTTAATTCCGCTAGAATGGGTCGACTTCTACTTGTTGGTTTCGTTATGGCATTTCATACAAAGTCAGTCACAAACAATATTCCAGCACTGTTCAATCTGTATCTTTTCACTAATTCTGCATCATCATACATGTTCAAAATGTCCTTTCGTTGACGGTCAACCTTTCGACGCCTTATTATCCCTTTTGCCATCTTCACTATTTTCGCTGTTACTCCTCTTATTAAACGCAGATGTCGTCTAGTAATGTTTTTCCAACACCACCGGACTTTAGGCGTCTTCTTCTGTACAGCACTTAAGTAACCTCATGGAGATATGTTAACTTTTGTCATCTGTTAAGTTCATTTTAAGGATACTGAGTGTAGACTTGAGTATATTGTCCCGACTTAAGTGCAACTTTTGAAATGGTAATGGTAATGGGCTTCAAGAGGAATATAATTATGATGTTCAAACATTAAAAAAAAATCATTAACGGCGGGAGAAATTTCCAGACTGTATTCGTAAGTGCACAGTCTCATCCAATATCTGTATCCAGTTGAATGTTGAAGTTATAGAGTCGTCTAACATACCACTACTAAACCTATGATGATTTTAGAACTGTTCACTCACACAGTAGTTGGAAAAACCGCTTGAACTTACTCATCATGAGAGACGAATTGGAACCTCGACAAAGCCTGATAAACCCAAGTGTGCAATATATCTGAGAGACCAAGTACCATTTTTTTTATTTTCTGTTCATGATAATACAAGACTTGAGGACGATGTTGGTGGTATTATTTATGATCCCCTGAGAGTAAATAAATGCTGTAACATGTATTCTATAATGCACACCTGAATTACTTATGTACACGAACTGCCAGAAAAAAAAATATGACAGAATGCAAAACACAACCTTGATGCAATTATCCTAACTGACTACCGTACCATACAGAAGTGAGACTTTTAAATATGTTGGCATCACACTTGTCTGGGTCACTACTTACTGATCAGTCACCTGCTGCAGACGGTACAGTTCTCATTCACGCGCTTCCCTCGCTCTAGCTCACAGTGTTTACTCCTCCACTCATACGATCACTCTACTGTACCATCTCCTTGCCTTATAGCTAACGGGTTTAATATAACTTGTTCAGTGCGATTCCCTACCTAAGGTTACATTTAAACTTCTGTGAGTTTTTATTATTATCAGCCAGCAGGCCTATATAGAATATCTAACCTTCTCTTACACGTCTGCGTTTCCTCATCTCCCTATTTAATTAAAGTCACTCGAACGTAACCAAGACAAGACAAGTCAATCATGAGCACCTTCCTGAAAAACCTCATCGTGCCAGAACACCCCACGTCTGTTGAAGTAAGGAATAATAAGTTGGTCCAAGAGGATGCTGGCGTTCATGAAGGGTGAGATTTTAATACCACTGTTGTATTGTGTTCTCCATTTAACATTTATATTCTAAACAATTTACATGTACAGAGAAACTACTGGAGATGTTATTCGTCATGATGTGTCTGAAGTGAAGCCAGCAAGACAAAGGGAAGATGATATGTAAAGCAATATTTGTAATGCCTTGTGTGTGCTACCATAATATTATACAGTATACCTCTACGATCACTTTGCTCTCATTATGTTTGTATAGTGTACTCGTCTGAATTCATACAACCTTAGGTCATCTTAGGGCATGAAAGGTCTATAGATTTTCCTAATTTAGTTTTGTATGGCTGGTGATTGATTACGTGAAAGAAAATATTTTGTGTCTATACCGGTATACTTTATCATGACAACAAAATTGAATCCTACCTCAAGTAACGTAATAAGCATATAATGTACACTGTCGGAATTATAAACTAACTCTCTCTCTCTCTCTCTCTCTCTCTCTCTCTCTCTTGCGGTAACACATAGATTTGTAAATACTTTGTTCAAGAATTTATGTGTGTTATTGTATTTGTTCATTGTTATACTTTTTACATACATTCGTGTACACTACTTTACAGAATATCACGCTGTTGCTCGTGTACATAATTATGTGTGAAAGGAAAAATAATAATGTAAGCCTGCATTTATAATTATGTAAGTGTAGTACTATCGTGTACTTAAACTAAACTCAATCTGTATAGATACGTACACTTTTAAACGCGTATTCGATCAGATAGACTGAAGAATATATAGCACATACTGTCCATCACTATAAGTACAACTGACACAACTTTATATAACAGTAGCGAGAAGATAACGCAATCTTCCTCTCAACTCTTGAGTGGGTTGGTGGAGATACCCGTATTGTGGAGATATTTTTCAGTTAATCTTTGGTGCGGTAAATCACTTTTACATTCCTATAATTATATACTCAGATCTCCCACAGATGACATTCCAGTATATTAATATATCACTTTCCATCCCATACTCTTAATTATGTAAAGATATACATACTGTCTTGTCACACTATTTGTCCCATCTCTAAAGAAAGACATATTAACGATATTAATGAAATTGTGTCATAAAAAGTTATGTTGGTACTGAAGTTGCTAGTGTGTTCTGTATTTGGGAGGGACTGACCTCCCATACAGGTATTTATTTCAACATGAGATAAGAAAGAGTTGTTGATGCATCACATCAATTATATGTGTTGTGTTATATAGATGGAAATATAGAATACTTAAGGGAAAGTTTCTCTCTCTCTCTCTCTCTCTCTCTCTCTCTCTCTCTCTCTCTCTCTCTCTCTCTCTCTCTCTCTCTCTCTCTCTCTTCCTTTTGTTTTTGTTATCTCCTTTTCCCTTCAGCCTCACTCCGTTACCCTCACCTCTATCACCGCCCTTCACTCTATCTTCCCACACAAGTTCCATCAAGTGTTCCAAAATGTAGCGTATACTCCAAAGTTATTGATAATTTCCCCCATAATTAATAGCAGACCGCGCAACTGCTGTACCCTTTGCAAGACAATAATTACAGTTTACATCCACACACATGGGTTTCAAAGAGGATGGCAAATGAAAAAAAAAAAAAAAAAAAAAAAAACATATGTATGTACTGTACAGTACTACAGCGACTAGGTAAGGATGTGAAAATACGTATACCACCACCACTTTAATTTTAACGTGCTATGAAGATCCTTAAACTCAGACCCACTAGGCGCGAGGCGAGAACACGACCACCTACCTACCTACCTACCTACTTAACCAAACCCGGAAGCTAGCAGTCAAGAAAGGATGGATGGATGGATGGGACTAGATATACAGGTGCTCTTTATTTACTGGGACTGAGGGAGGAGTGATCGTAGATGAAAATTAGAGGCTTCTGATTCCTCCTGACCATGCCACGAAACAAGCTCCTTCCATATAGGTGGTGTTTCGTGGCAATACATGAAGGACTCATTTATCTCCAATTTTCTGACTACATCACAGGGTCTCTAAGTATAAAGGGAGAAGGTCATCGTGTAGTTGAACTGGACATGAAGGTATACAAAATGAGTGTGGCGTGAGAGAATGGTACAAAGATAGCATGATATAATATAGACGGGGTAGGGGAATAAAGGGCGGAGTGTGGGGGAAGATAACGTGAACTAGAAAAGGCGGAGGGAGGCTAAACTTTATATAAAAGGTGTTAGAAGAATGTCAGAAAATATTAATGCAAACCAAGTAGACTGTATATGTAGGCTATACATCGCGACAATCAGCCTGCATTGGATTAGCTATACCATGGTCCATAGAATATTCTCTGGACCCTGAGTTATACACCACTCCCTACTTCCCGTATAGCGACTGGGACCTTGAGTATCTGACAGTGAGCTCCTCCTGACCACATACTCGACAGCCGTTGTGGTTAGCCAGAGTCACGCACTGTGTACCAGGCAGGTGGTCATGGGACTTGTATCATTCATTGGTTTACCACGGGACATAGGGCCGTATGCAAGACTATCTGTGGTGTTGACGATGACGTGGTATGATACGATGGTTCTTTAGTATATGTGGAGTCATCGTACCGGTACCACCCCATCGTCAGCACCATGAATGTTCTTGAGTATTGCCCATAGAATCGTTTCATGATGTACTGTCAGAGGTAATTCAATTCCCAGGGTACATAAAGGCTTCCATGTGTATAGTAAACCCGTCTTGATTCAGCCACAATGGGATTACTATTCACAACAACATAAACTTCGTTCTCTTCTCGGACGTGTACCCATCACCTTCCTGTCGCAACCTCCGGGGAGTCACATGATGAGGCACAGCTCCTCGTTTGTACTGTGATCACGTTTCCAGCTCCAGTGGTCTTACATAGCAGATGTCGGATCCAAACCCACGTGGCAGTTCAGGTTACGGTGTTGTGTAATCATCTACTACGAGAGGATCTGTCTTGTAGGGAGCATAGACTTAGGATTTATCACGTGATGTGAATACTGCCCTACCTGTATCAATGTCACTTTATAAGTGACATTGACCTGTATAGATAGTACTGCGTAGCGAGTTATAATAGCGAAATCTTGGTAGAAAAACAAGTCACACTGGATTCTCTTCCTGTTTAAATTTTTTTTGCAATTCTATGCGGAAGCCTTTTCCTATTCAGGTTCAGTATAGAAAAAACTTGTACCCCATACACAAATGTTACAGTATAGCTTGTACAACACAGTGTGGTGTAGTCAGTGTTTCCCTAACATTTATTTCCTTGTATTCAAAAAGCGCTGCCATAATAGTCTGTCTGAATGCATAATCCTTAAATGTGAACATATTGAGGGTGACACAATATTTTTTATAGATGTATAATTAACAAAGTATGAGTAGCTGCACGCATCCATTAAATATTAAGCAAAGTGTGAGCTGCCTTACGAACATTGTTGACCAAAACATTAACTCTTCCTGTGTGTAATCATTGTTCTTGATTCCACTCTGTATACTGGTGACCTCAGCCGAATTCATATCCAGAAAGAAGTCGACCTCGGACGTACTTAAAAAATATATCTGAGTATAGGATATAAGAATAGCCTCAATCACAGACCGTACCGTACATCTTACCAGACCACCACAACCATTATGTCCTCATGATCTTTCTCAATAAACACTGCATTGGGCAACACGTCATCCATTATAATGAGTCCTAATTTCAGCAACTTTTATTTTCTACCTCATCTATTTTATGGGTTTTAGTTCCTCATCTGACCCTTGCCAATCTCTTTCCATTCTCCATCCGTCCTACATCTCCTTCTATTTCCTTCGCGTTCGCTGTCCTTCCTTCAAGGGGGAAGTTTTGTGTTGATAATTCTGGAGCAACTGAATACTACAGACTATTCTAAGCAACAGAACACCATACCATTATTTTTGCTCTTCTGGTCCTGTTTCCTGGCATACTTTGGAGAAATAAGGAAGCTCCAATTTAACAAAAGCGAATTACCCCCTTAAATATAATTATCTTCCCTCGTGGTATTGTGTCTTGCAAATGTCTATAAGGCAGTCTTCTTTCCTCCTCTTCAAATCATTATCTACCTCAGCATGCTTTTCTTCCTGCCTCAACAATTCCTGTACCATATCAACCTCTCTGCCAACTCTGCCTTAGCAACCACTACAATTTATCTCAGCAAATATGACGCGATAATAGTGAATAATCCCAGTCACCCGAGACAGTCTGGGGAACTACAACAACAACAACAACAACCTCATCATTCACTATCATTCTACCAATATTAAGGGGGGAAGTTTTTTGTTGGTAAATCTGGAGCAACTGAATCCTCCAAACTAACTATTCCAAGCAACAGAACACCATTATTTTTTGTTCATATGGTCCTGTTTCCTAGCATAATTTGTATATAGGAATCAAGGCACTCCAATGTAACAAAAAAGAATTACCACCTTAACTTTTCTCTACAATGTCAGCAATCACTATACCGTATACACTACCTTTACATTCACACTTTCCTATATACACCATCAAGCATAATAGTTAATAATGATAATACCAACCCAGTCAGTATATTAATTATCTCAGTATAAACCACAATTTTCGTTCATTGTCACAACATTTAGCGTTTATAATCTCATCATATTGTATCTTCAAGGTCATTTATAAACAACCACTTCAACTTAAGGGGGTGCGGCAGTAGGGGGACAGGCTTGGTGGTGGGGGGGGGGGGGGGTGCGGGAATAAGGGTACAGGCTTGGGGTGGGTAGAAAGCCTGTCCCCTATTCTCGCCCCCACCTAACCCCCCCCCCCCCCATGCCTGTCCCCCTATTCCCGCACCCCCTAAAACCCCCCCGCACCCACCTAAACCCCCCCCCAAGCGTGTCCCCCTATTCCCGCACCCCCTTAATTCACTTTTGTTACATTGTAGTGCCATCATTCCTCCAAAGTATGCCAGGAAACAGGACCAAATCAACAAAAATAATGGTGTTCTGTTGCTTGGAATAGTTTGGAGGAATCGGTTGCTCCAGATTTACCAACACCACACTTCCATGTTAAGGACCCTTTGATCGTGTATGAGCATTGAAGGCTTTTAATTTCTCCTAATAATGCCACGAAACAAGCTTCTTTCATATAACTGGCGTTTCGTAGCAATATTTGAAGGACTCCTACACCTCTAACTTTCTAATTACATCATCAAAGGTCCCTTAAATTGTCTATCTATGTCAACATTGTTTCGTCACATCCTGAACCACACGCAAAGCTCTAATATAAATTATGTATTTAATTAAGCTTAATCATATCTGGCACAAAACAGCACTTTATCTGAGAGTATCTGTTGCATGGCAGTATAGTTTAGACTTTAGAGGAACTAGAAGTAGGTAGGCACCAAGCAGCATACATCATAATCCCTTTATCTGGAGGTCACAGCAACCTCTGGCAACTTTCTCAGGAGCCATATATGTTGTGTATATGTTGTGAAGTGAACTTTGGCACCATCTTCATCAAACTAAATTAATGCTAGGTTACGCCTTAAGCAGCCTTGGTCGGTCATTACTTTAGTACAATTATGCATTCTTCATATACTGTGCTCCGTTGTGGAAAAGTTTATGTTAGCGCTGTAAGTTAACTGCATGAGAAGGAGGGGCCGCCACACCCATCCAACCAACCAATGGTAACGCAGCAGCTGGCCAGACGGGTCCCGCTGATTGGCCACGAGTCTGTGCTTCCTGAAACTTCCAACTATTTGATGTCGGATGGACAACACATGTGATTCTCTCTCTCCTGCACTTGTTAGACGAGGGAATGTACGAAAGGGAAGGTGGTAAAAGTGATTGATGGAGGATGTACAAATCTCAGCTAAATTTATGACCAACTTTGAATGTCCTGATGAAATTATATGCTTCACTAAATCGGCCTTGGGATAGGGTGGTGGGTGGTGTTGTTGTGGTTTTACCAAGTACTTAAACTGAGCCAGATAATTGCTGCATAATACAATGTAGCTTAGTTTTTACAATGGGCCTACTGCCCGTGGCGACTGTGAGTTAATAAGTACGTGTGAGACTTATGTAAAAATATCGTACATATCCACACATCTGATCTACACAATTGTGAAGATTCATGCGTAATAATGATGTCTTATCTGAAGCGATGGTGCAGATGTATGGGTAATGACGGATCCTCCAACACAGACATCTAATATTCACCCATCTACCAATGGATAGTGAAGATGTCGACTACTGATTACAGTTGTATCCTTCCTCTCCAATAGTGAGGGGTGGTGTCAGGCAATTCATCCGGCCGTAAAAACCATTTGCCAAAACCATTGCAACTTAGAAATGGAAAAATATGTTAAAAGAAAAAGAGCAAAGTTAAAAAATGTTGGAAAAATATATTTTTGCCTTTCGCTAGTTGTCGTTACGAGGTCCACCTTTTTGTATAATCCTGTTACCATACAGTAAAATAGACCAATAAAACGAATCAAAGTTTAGTAGTAGTATCCTTGGCAGAAGTAAGAAAATGCTGGTGGACACTGAAGAGGGTAAGGGTATGTATCACTAAAGAGGGTAAGGGTATGTATCACTAAAGGAGTTGCAACATTCGGCGAGAATGCGGCTCTCAATTGAGGAAGATTGTTCATGGTCACCTCATTGTACCCAGCCCAGCTCTCAACTATGGCTCCAGTAATTTCTCATGTTTCTACCTTACTATACCAACAATATTGAACCTAGTACAGTAGACTAGTGTAAGCTTTTTGTCATATAAAATTTATCTTTCATGGAGAGCAATGGACGTATTGGAGTGTCTATGCATACAGAAAGCCTGATTCACTAAAAAAGATCCTTGAGATTTAGCCTTGGCTCTGAGTTTTATCTGGGAACACTTACTGACTGGGTAGGACTACTGGACAAACTTGCCCAAGTAACTTTGTCTGGCTGACGGGGGTTAACGGTCCACCATCGTCGCTCCTACAGTCAGTCACTCGCGCACACTATCGTCGGATGGAACGTAAGCAACTTCAAAATGGAAGGTAAGCAGGGGCTGGAAGTGTGTGTGTGTGTGTGTTCGAACTGGAAATCTGAAGGAATAAAGAGACCAAGACTAGTTAGTAGATAGGACACCATTAATTAACTCCTTGAATATAATATAGTTGTTTATAAGGGTACTTTTACGATACTTAAAAGTAGGTGCGCTGTTGACGGGATTCCCAGACATTTTAGGCGGAGGTGGACGGTACAAGTGACACCAATCCATTCACTGCACCCTATTGTTGTATATAAGATCCCACAAGCGAATGCCTGGGATACGCCTCGTTGTGGAAGTGATTTAGTGCGGAACGTAATCGATCTAGTATATCAATACTGTGATAAAATGCAGTTGGCACTCAATAGGTCTTTCCATAGTACCGGTAATTGTGTTGTATGTTTCCTCTTTTAATAGTTTGCGAAGATAGAGGAGTGTGGTGAATTAGACTCAGGTTGATATGGTGCTAGTGACCGTGTAGCAGAGACGCCAGACATCCCGTACCGCCAGGAATGTGAATTGCAAATACCGGTTTTCCCTTAGTGGCTGGGATGCCAAGTGGTATCCCTGCCTCACTGTAGCTGACGTAGGCTCAAGGGTGATATTTTGCAGACCAATTTGGAAGGATCTACGTATCGCCCTCCATCATGCATGAGGTGTATTGTTTAGCTCGGGTGGTGAATACAGTGGCGTGGTAAAGGTACGATAACTCCCTAGGTACGATAACTCCCTAGGTACGATACAGGGCCATTGTCCATGTACTGACTGAACCATCATCAACACCATGGACGGATATTGTTGAAGACAACCCTAAAGTCCATTCTATGATTGCTTGCCGTGATACTCGAGTAAACTACATACAGGCGTCAGACATCAGACATGAGATTGATTATATGCAAACTATAGCCAACCTTCAATATCCACCACACAGTACTATTACAACCCCTACTTAATTAAGGTGGTAATTCTTTTTTGTTACATTGGAGTACCTTGATTCCTCCAAAATATGCCAGGAAACAGGACCAGAAGAGCAAAAGTAATGGTGTTCTGTTGCTTGGAATAGTTTAGAGGATTCAGTTGCTCCAGATTTACCAACACAAAATTTCTCCCTTAACATCTTCACTACCCCTTACACATCACCCCCCTCCCACACACTTAACACCAACATCTCAACAACACCTTCACTACCCACTACACTTCACCATTACCCAGTCCACACATTTTCACTACCCATTACACATCACTATTACCCTCACATCTTCACTACCCACCACACACACACCTCTAGTACCCTCACTCCACACATCCTTACTACCCATCACTTACCACCATTACCCACACTTCACACATCTTCACTACCCCACACTTCCCACCATCATTATCTCCACATCTTCACTACCCACCACAATTACCCCCACTTCTCACATCTCGTGTATTAATTATTTTTATAGGTAACATGGAATTAGCCTCGGCCACCCACACACATGTCTTAATGAATTTTAGTAAGTAACCTGGAAACTCCCTCACCCATATAATACGAGATATCCGATGTGTGGTGGGTAGTGATGATGTGTGGTTGGTAGTGATGATGTGCCCGAAGTATGCCAGCCAGGTGCTTCTTTACCAGATGACTGAATCGCATATTATTTTATTTTAATATTTATTGACGATAACCGAGATACGGGAAATATAATTAACCTAACTGTTGTCCCGTCATGTCCAGTTTCCACCAAGGAGAAAAAACAAGGAAGAAACTCGAAACTCGGAGTTAAATATATAAAGGGAGAAGTTAATGTGTGTGTGTGTGTGTGTGTATTATTTTGTGACATAAAGAACAAACAATGCTTCAACGTCGACTAGCAGGCAGGATGTGTGTGTGTGTGTGTGTGTGTGTGTGTGTGTGTGTGTGTATTACATAGTGACATGAAGTATAATGTTTTAACGTCGACTAGCAGGCAGGATGTGAGCTGATTAATGAGAGTAAATGGAAGAAATGTCGCCACGTTCAGTCTTGGTCAAAATTCTTTTCTCGTACCTGTTGATTGAAGGTGTGCTTTGAGATTCATAACGTCGCAAATTGCCGCCATTAAAGGGAGATTCTCATGTTGATAAATTGGTAGGCTACTGATTTCCTTTCCCATAACTATACCAGAAAACAGACGCCCTCAATGGTACTAATAGGGAATCTGTTTCGTGGCATAGTTTGGAGGGATCAAAGACCTTCCAATTCACCAATAAAAGATTCTCCCCTTACTGAGTGTGCGATGTTTTGAGGATATAGGGGACAGTATAGTGTTGGTAAATCTGGAGCAACTGATTCCTACAAACTATTCCAGGCAACAGCCCACCATTGTTTTTGTTTATCTGGTTCTGTTTCCTGGCATACTTTGAAGGACCCAAGGAGCTATAATGTACCAAAAGGATACTACCCCAATTTTCAGTGGACTGTCCTTGCACTGGAGATATCACAACGCACATGTGAGTCAAGCGTCAGCAAAAAAAAAAAAAAAAATCAGCGTTAAAAGGTCAGATATTGTTGATGGTAAGATATAAAAGTAGTTTGGGCGTGTGTGTGTTTGTGTGTGTGTGGGGGGGGGGTGCAGGAGTGCTTATGTGTGTTCACTCGTGACCTAGAGAATCTCAGACCAATACGGGTGCCAATCATGTCCTTGAGTCGAGAGTGTAGTGGGATAGTTATGTGTATGGTTCTCTGATGTGTATGGTTCTCTGATGTGTATGGTTCTCTGATGTGTATGGTCCTCTGATGTGTATGGTTTTCTGATGTGTATGGTTCTCTGATGTGTATGGTTCTCTGATGTGTATGGTTCTCTAATGTGTATGGTCCTCTGATGTGTATGGTCCTCTGATGTGTATGGTCCTCTGATGTGTATGGTTCTCTGATGTGTATGGTTCTCTGATGTGTATGGTTCTCTGATGTGTATGGTTCTCTGATGTGTATGGTTCTCTGATGTGTATGGTTCTCTGATGTGTATGGTTTTCTGATGTGTATGGTCCTCTAATGTGTATGGTTCTCTGATGTGTATGGTTCTCTGATGTGTATGGTTCTCTGATGTGTATGGTTCTCTGATGTGTTAAGTAAGCAAAGTCTACATGTGTATTCTCGTCTACATTTTCATTTTAATGTTGTAGTTGTAGTTCCCCATGGGTACAAGGTTATGACAGAACAGAGGCTTGAAATTGGATATCAGCCTCTGTACCTCGCAGCTTATTAGAAAATATTTTTGTTTGTACGTGCCTTGAATTCCTTAGTGAGTTTTTATAATAGTATTGATAAGCTTGAGGTACGATAGCTGTACATTTTGTGAGAGCCTTTAATAGTTTCTCGATAAGCAAGTCTTGAAATGAAATAGATAAGGTTTGAGGAGTTTATCAAGCAAAATAAACACTGTAGTATTACTTTGCTTTTTATTGGGTTAGTAAATATGATGTTGGCAAGTTTGGAGCAGCGAGTCCGTCACCCTATTACATTTAAGGGGGTGCGGGAATAGGGGGGCAGGCTTGTGTGGGGGGGTTTAGGGGGGGCTGGGAGTAGGGGACAGGCTGGGGTTGGGTTAGGAGGGTGCGAGGGTAGGGGGACAGACTGGGGGGGGTTAGGGGGTGCGAGAATAGGGGACCGGCTTTCTACCCACCCCAAGCCTGTCCTCCTATTCCCGCACCCCCCAACTCCCCCCACCCCCCAAGCCTGTCCCCTACTCCCGCACCCCCTTAACTCGGCAACTTGTGTCTGGTTTACTTGGCCTGTTTCTTCTCATAGTTTGGAGGGATCTTTAGCTTCCAATGTATAGAAGTGTGATACTAGTAGGACCCCTTCACCTCGTCGAATCAACCCGGAGACAACAACAATAATTATGATCTTGAGGAAGAATTAGTCCAAGGTCACCGTGTCTACAATACCGGACACGGTGTAAAAATATAAATTCGAGTGTTTAAGTTTGCCGTAAATATTCGGTGTTAGTCATCATAAAAATACATACATACATACAGAGATGAAAGATGAAAGTAGACGAGAGGTAGATGGACCAGTTAGCTTGAGGAACTTGTTGGCAACACTGTAAACAATCAATATCATATCTTCAGATTTCACTGATTTGTGTATGCATGAATTAGAGGATTTTATCAACGAAAGGAAAAGTATATGTGTGCGAGATAATGAATGAAGTGAATAGAATTATGAGGAAAATGTTCACATATATTGATAGGGAATGTAATAATGTCATAAAATATGTAATATAATACACTTTATAGAACTATTAAATTTGATTGTGTATAATATATAATAATAAGTATGTATAATATATAATAATAAAAATGTATAATATAAAATAGTAAAAATGTATAATGCTTTAAAACACAAATGAACGTAAAGGTGATCGTAGATGTGTTTGTATAAGAGGTGATAATGGTTCTGAATACACTAATTATTTAGTAACTTAAAACATTCAGGGACGGATAAAGTTGAGATAATTACGAATTGCTGTAAATAACACTTTCTTGTTGTCAATGTAAAACTACAGATACTCAGTGATATTACTGCTATTTGCATTGGTAAGTGCATTCTCACACTTCACACAAAGCAGTTCTTCCACTCACAGTTAATTAAGAATCCGAAAGCTACTTAACTTTGACTAACGAAACACAATAGTCAGAAGTAGAGTGTAGAGTGTGGCAAAACGCTCTTAAACGAACTTGGCTATGCAGACCAAGTAGCTCATTTAATCACAGGTGAGCGTTAACCTTCTCCACAAATATTGTGTTTACTGTTGATTATTGGTTTCGTCAATACACACACAGCACCCGACCTTCATCCGTCCCTGAAAATAGCGAAGCTCTGAAGAGTATTTTATGGGGTGATTGTCCTTTTGGTAAATTGGAGGGCATCTAATTCCTCCACACTATGCCAGGCAACAAATCACCTCAATGTTATTAATAGGGGATCTGTTGTTTCGTATCCTTATTTGGAGGAACGAGAGACCTCCAACTTACCAAAAAGTAAATCTCCCCTTAAGTGGATGGTTTAAGGGGAGTGTATACATTTGGTACATTGGAGCGCCTTGATTCCTCCAAAGTATGACAGGAAACAGGACCAGATGAACAAAAATAAGGGTGTCCTCTTGCCTGGACTAGTTTGGAGAAATCAATTGCTCCAGATTTACCAACAGTGTATTACCCCCTTAAGATGGCTTGGGTGGATTTATGCATTATTGTGAAGTTTGTGTTGATTACATTTTGGCATGAGGGTATTTATTACATTCTGGCATGAGGGTATTTATTACATTCCGATAAGACCAAGGAATCACTCATCACCTCATACACAGATATAAGGAATTTATCTGACTTGGGAATCGAATCCATGGCAACGCCTTTTTTGTTATATTCTATTGGCCTAGGGTTCGATATCCCAGTGGGGTAACATTCCTAAATTTTATAAATAGCCTAATATTCTTTACATTATATACAAAGATATGAGTGCAATGCATTGTTAGTAATATTAAGATAATATTACTAAACTAACTAAAAGATTTAATGAATTAATGAATGAGGCAATTCTATACAGTGAATAGAAACACACAATTGGTTTCCAGGTTTATAATAATAAATAACATATAATAATACTAATTGTTCCAGGTTTTCAGTGTTATTACTAACCAACTAGTAACCCTTTTAACATCATTTTGATTTGTGTTAAGCTTTACTAAACTAGGTAAGGCGCTGTGGAAGTCTGACACGCTAACACCTCGGCTCGGTAGTAAAGAATTTAAACTGATATAATAACTTGGTACAAAAAAAAAAAAAAAAAAAAAAAGCCTTGATATAATTAGCAGTAGAGAATAAAAATTTCATTGATATAAAAATATGTTACAAATATAGTATAATTACACATTACAAAAAGAACAACAAAAGCAGTATAGTGTGAGTTTATTCAGCATTAATTTTCATCATGTAGTTAATTAATAAACCACTGCACAGTCACAGCGGCTCCTGTGAAGTTTTAAGTTGTGATACAAATTACCTTCTTTTTATTCCTACATTAAGGGTTGGGATGTAACCTCAATTATTATTATGAAGTCAATTCTCTTCAACAATAACACTGCTCCATGATAGTAACGTCAGTATGAGTTTGTAATTAATGGAAGTTGTGAGAAGCCGTCTTGGCCTCCAAATTATCAAGAATTTATCTCTCGTGGACAAATTGACAGGCTAATGCTCTATTCATACGATTAGAAAACATCTGTACCTTTTAAAATATCAGTCACAAAATTGGCTTAACTGGTATGCATGTAGTACCACCAACAGTTTAGTAATGAAGGATAAGATGATAACCCTATAATAATAATAATAAATATGTGACAATAAGAGCCGATGTGTTAGGGAGTTGGGACTATATATGTGTTTACAGGGCCGGTCTTCGCGCCCTGGCCTCCGGTGGTGGGAGTATGTGTCTTGAGCAGACCGTATCAGGCGACGAGACTCCGTAAGTATTTATTTCCTTTTGTTTGTATTCTAGTGACTTAATTTAAGCTCAAGTGTTTGTTTGTGTGTGTGTGTGTGTGTGTGTGTGTGTGTGTGTGTGTGGAGGGACGGGGGTGATGTTATGTCGGTAAATTTGCAGGCTAATGATTCTCTCCAATCAGTCCCGTCCCCTTCCTCTCCCTCCCCTTCCTCTCCCTCTCTTCCATTCCCTTACTCCCCTCTGTTAATTGCCACACAACAAACTACACACACACACACACACACACACACACACACACACACACACACACACACACACACACACACACACACACACACACACACACACACACACACACACACACACACACACACACACACACACACACACACACACACACACACTACCAACCTTCATTCATTACTTAAAACATTCATTTGGTTAATCTTCTGTGAATGTAGTTGCTCTTTGGTGCCATGGTCTGAGGTAAAAAAGAAAAATAATTAGCCTCAGATGCACCGACCTTCACCACACAGCCCCTCTGAATGATAGAAGGAGTTGTTCATTATTCACAACCTGCTTCATTTATATTCACGTTAAACTTCTTAAATTGTTTCTGGCTCTGACACTGCCACCAACCATGCCAGCCAGCCAGTCCTACTCACGGTTGTTTAAAAGAGCTTCACTATCATTAACCCACTTATTACGTACGATATCAATAGTACATTATTAATACTAACTCAACTTCCATACCCACGCTTGGGCCTCGTCACACCAAGACGGAAATTTTAAAGTTTTCAGAAGCAAATTGTTTAAACGTGTACATAAGAAGAAGAAATAAAAGTGAGAAATGTCCTGATATAAATTGTATGTCTGTCCATCTGCCTCACAGGAAACACAGACGAGGAATAACACAGTTGTTTGACGTCACATTGTGGGTGAGTTTCCCCTCCAACAAGTCACAAGGGATTAGGCTGGATCCCTTCTTATCAATATCTTTACTTGGAAAATTGCGTCAGAATATCTTTTACCATTTCCGGCCTTGGTGTAACGAAGCCCTAAGTTATCAGTAATTTACATGTCGCCTGATATCCCCCCACCCCCTCGATCATAATTACCCTTATCATCGTCTTCAAGTAATCAAAGACGACACAGGCTTTGGAACAGGGTGACATAATCTTTCACTTCCCCTTTAAGGAAATAATTTTGCTTAAAGACCCTGTAATCGTGTACGAATATTGGAGGCTTCTGATTCCTCCTGACCTGCCACGAAACAAGCTCCTTCCAGATACTGTAGGTGGTGTTTCGTGGCAATATTTGAAGGACTCGTTAACCTCCAATTATCTGACTACAACATAGGGTCCCTTAATTCATTTTTAGATTAATAAATTAAGGAGATGCCGGAACAATAATACGGGAACTAAACATGTATTTTTTTTTTTCTCTCTCTCTGGCATCATAATGGAGCTGTGACCTCCTACAAACTCTTGCCAAATGTAAACTTAATGTAATTGAGCCTCGGGCGTTAAGAAACAACCTATTAAGTGCATTAGTTACTTGAGTCTGATTATGGCATTGCTTGAAGATTTTAGTAGTCTCCATTTAGTAGATAACATCCCATGAAAACGTAGCAAGATTTCAGTGAGGTTTTAAATATAGCTGATTCTACACTAAACAAAAAAAGTAAATGAAATGCAAGTGGGCAGACGAATTTTCACTCCTCGTTACACATTTTAACCTTCATTCAATAATATCCCATGCCAACTGGAGTATAGACAGATTTCACTTCATCGACGAAAACCAATTCTCATAAACTCTCCCTATATATATTAAACTGATTAATGGGACTGGCATAGGTGGTGGAAAGTGTCATGGGTTCAAGTAATAGTTATTCTTCTCATAATATTTTGCTTGTACAGAACGTTTATATGTTTAGGTGTAATACATACAGTATATTCATTGTATTTATGTGTTTCATTGGGTTTGTACAGGAAGGTTCGACAACTGGTCACAATTCGCTCAGTATGGATTTTATAAGATAACTTATGACTATTTAAATAGATAAATTGAAGAACAAAGCGTTATATCGTACTTTTGGTTGTGTCACTCCAAAGATAACAAGCAATACATTATAATCAACGTCACTCACATGCTTGCAATATCCGGAATCATGAGAATGGAGGAATTTCCCACCATTTCTCTGGATAAAAGTAAAACACTTTGCTCGTGTTTCTAAATTTTCATGAACAGTATCCAATATCTGTATATTTCTGCAAAATCAAGCTCATTCCATTTACCATATATTTATACCATCTAACAATATACGGATTGCTAATGCATCGTATAAGAACGTGATACACTTGAGTTAGTGATGTGAACCAAGTGGGAGTAATTGCCATCTTCAGTCGATTAGCCCCAGCTGATCTGCTTACAGTACACATTCGGACAACTCTGCGTGTTATATCATTGATGAACGCTCTGCTCACTGATCACGCGTCATTTGGTTTGCTATGCTATCAAAAAGGTCATCTATGCGTGGTGGAAAATCCCAAGTTACTCATGAATCATCCTCATTTATAAGTTACAGGAAAAATATGGACATACAATTACTGACTTTCACTCTCTCTCTCTCTCTCTCTCTTTCTCTATTTCATGTTTGGAAGAAATGTGGTGATAATATGAATAATGGAGTAGGATATTGCTGGCCTGAATGAAATATATGTGTGATAAGAGGAAGAGGGTGGAGAGGAGTACAGGAGAAGGATGTCAGAGGGACGAGTATTTAGCTCAATGGTGGACACAGAGAATGGGAAAATGGAAGGATATTGAATTTGGAACAGAGTGATGATCAGGTATGGGATTGTGATTTCGGTGACCATGATGACAGAATGAATCAAGAGAAGAGACGGTGGAAACAAGAAAGTGGATAATTATGATCTGTATAATTATGGAGTCAGATGTATATAATATTATATAACTTACCAAATGGGGACTCCATGACTACCTGGAATGAATGTCACACATGTAATTACCATGTTTCATGAGACAACAAATCAGTGGCAGGAAGGCGGTTGGCAAAACGTATGTCCGGATGTGTTGTTGACAAAGTTAGGTCTTGCTCAACTGATCATGACAACGACTCCCACAATGATTCACCCCATCACACTGAGAGTATACCCAACACAACATTTACTCAACTGATATTTGCACAAGTAGTTATTTATACCTTGACGATAATAATTGAGACAAACTTCGGGTCGCCTACAATACCAGCTATATATGACATCAAGAAGCAGTCGCTAAATACTTGTTTGTGTGAACCCAGGTACCCGTATGAGATGATCGAGGAGAGTGCCGAGTTCCTGCTGTCTCGAACCAAACTCAGGCCTAAGATTGGTGTCATCTGCGGCTCTGGTCTCGGTAAGTGACTTGACTTTGTAAATATCTGCTTCTAATTGATATACTCTATACTGGAACCGGAATGATATTTATATTTGTCTTGTGTTAAACTGCCCCCCATAATAGTCTTGATATTTTTCATGGTTCCTCCGGTCCCATTCACTGGTTCCATTCACAAGAGTTTTAGACCCCACGTGTCAATACTCGTTACAGTACTTAGATTCATACCTCATCGGAAGAATAGATTTACTCTGATCATTTTCATCTGGTATAGAAAGGAGATCATAGTATAGTCGGCAGCAGGAATTCATCCCGCTGAGCTCTAGTGAGAGGAGCCTGGTGATCTGGTAACACTTTATGAGAGTTAAAAGGTATGGTTAAAATGGCTAATGATCTTTAGTTTTAGCCATTTAAACCATATTTATCAACTCTCATATAGTGTTACCAGAGTACCAGGTTCCTTTCATTAAATATGAGCGGGTCGAATTCCTGCTGTTGACTGTACATACGCTTCTGTTATTCATATCTGTTATTCTGTTATTCATGTCAGTACTGTTACTTTGACACCATTTATACACAAAAATACACTCATACACCTGTAATAATGTTATGCATTACGGTCAGGCTTTATCTATGCTATGAGTTTGGTGAGGATATAAGGGGTATTTATTTATTTATTTATGTATAGCCTTGATATTTTAAAGAAGAGAACAGGGAAGGCTCCCCCATAAAACTAACTTACATCCTATATTATTACTTCCCCTCTACAGGTCCCTTGGCAGAGCAGCTTGAGGATCGTGATATATTCCCTTACGAAACCATCCCTAATTTCCCTGTGTCGACTGTGGCCGGACACGCTGGTAGGATGGTGATCGGAACACTGGATGGTGTACCGGTCATGTGTATGCAGGGAAGGTTCCATTCTTATGAGGGATACCCGCTGTGGAAGGTGAGTTCAGGAATCTGTCACATCAGCAAATATTTTCCAGCGTCCTTTTTATCCTTCATAGGCTTACTCTAGAAAGATAGACTTATAATTATGCTCCGTCCAGATTCGAAGGAAACATTCATTTTCCTGAGAACAATTTGGAACATGGATGAAGCCTAAATCCGCACAACTTTGAGCAACAGTTGAACAACTGACTGTACTTATTACTATTGGTATTATTACGGCTTCGACATCTATAAGGTCGTCGAAATTGGAAACAAAATCAGTATTTTAAACATGTTATAATTATTAGTAGGAGTGGGATGAGTGTATATCGGGAAAAAGGATTAATATTTTCTCTAAAGTATAGTGTAGAGAAACAGGTATAATAATTAATTAATGTATGTGTGTGTGTGTTTGTTTACAGTGTGCTATGCCCGTGCGTGTGATGAAACTGATGGGAGTGGATCAGCTCCTGGTGACGAACGCTGCAGGTGGAATCAACCGAGAATTCAATATTGGTGACATTATGATCATTAAAGACCACATCAACATGCAGGTCGGTACAATCGTCATTATCATCATCATCGACATCATCATTCATCATCATAGTATCATATCAACATCACATTACATCACCATCGTCATCATAAGACAGTATTATCCCTTCATCATCACTATCATTATTGTCACCATCAACTTTACACCAACTATAAAACACTGCCATCATTATCATCATCGAAAATCAATCATAAAAAAAAAAATCATCGGTGTCATAATAAACCTTGAGTCTTATTAACAGCTCAGTCAGTAGCCATAGATATTAACCATTAATTAATGGGGGAAGTAGCCTACAATGTTGTTAAATCTGGAGCAAATAAATGATTCCTCCAAACTACTCCATGCACCAAGCTACAGAACACCATTATTTTTGTTCCTCTGGTTTTTGTTCATCCAGTGGTTCATTTTGTTTCCTGGCATACATTGGAGGAATCAAGGCACTCCAATGTAACAAAAGTGAATTACCCCGTTAACCTATACTGTATATTTAGCCAACACATGCTTAATTAATAACTGGCCTCCTTAAAACAACCAGGGATGGATGTCGGATCGTACAGTTTATTTTCTAGTTAACTCAGATGCAGGGTAATAATAATCTATATAAGGGGAATAAAAATAACTGTTCTAGTCCATAAAACATGTCAAGAGAAATTGAGGCTATCAACCATTTTTCTGAACTATTCCAGGAAGCTTGTACAGTACTTTATTATACTACTTATTATACTGCCTTTATTATTATACAGTATTTTATTATACTACCTTTATTATTATACAGTACTTTATTATACTATCTTATTATACTGCCTTTATTATACTAGCTTTATTATTATACATTACTTTATTATACTACTTTTATTATACATTACTTTATTATACTACCTTTATTATACAGTACTTTATTATACTACCTTTATTATACTACCTTGTACAGTACTTTCTTTTACTACCTTTATTATACTCCGACATAATCAGTTTTGTTGACAGGAATGAAGACGTAATGAGTGGGAAAATAATTATGAGCCTCTTTAAGATGGTTGTGGTATATAGGCCATATATAATATAATAGTGAATCTTGTTCCTCTCTTCACCAGGGCTTTGCAGGTGATTCGCCACTGAGAGGGAGGAACGACGAAAGGTATGGCCCTCGCTTCCCTGCCATGAACAATGCTTACGACAAAACACTGCGGCAGAAGACACTAGAACTGGTGAAGGACTTGGGGCTCCAGGATGTGGTACGAGAGGGAGTCTATGTGATGCTAGGGGGACCAACTTACGAGACAGTGGCTGAGCTTAACCTTCTCAGGGTGGTAGGGGTGGATGCAGTGGGTATGAGCACCGTGCCAGAGGTAATAATATCAACTTAATCGCAAGTCTCTTTACCATAAACGCTGCCTGGCTATATAATGATGACCTTTGGTGAAAAAAAAAACTACCATATTTTAATTCATTACCTCATAAGCAATGCTTTAGAAAAGCAGTCGAATTGTGATTAGCATGTTCAAATGTATAGATAGATAAGCTAAACAATGTGTGTTTCAGATGACATAAGCAAGATTGCATTGCATGTTTCAGGTGGTGGTAGCCAGGCACTGTGGAATGAGGGTGTTCGCCTTCTCCCTGATCACCAATATGTGCATAGTAGAATATGACACAGAAGCCAAAGCCAGTCATACCGAAGTAAGTGGGTGCTCAGTAACATAACCAAACAGACAGACAATCTACTGTGTGTAATGTTGAGAGAATGTGTTAACTTTGATATAGAATTTTTTTTATTATTGAGGCATGCATTTGTGACGTTAGTTTCCGTGAATAAAGTAACAAAAATATTCCTGAAGTGGTGTGGTACCGGTGATTGATAAAATGAGCATGTCGAGAGAGAAATAAATACTGAAAGACAACAGAACTATTAAGGAGTAATTGAGCCATACATAAACAGTATGAGTGAGTCGCAGTGAAGAGCAAGTTAGTGCAGGAATCCGTAAAGGGGAATTAGTAGAGAAATTCAATCAAACTCCAAGAAACTATCCTGAGTACTGTCATTATCACAATATTATTAAAAATCACTCAGTTATGTAATGCTAAGGATTGCAGCAACTTCAGTATTACCAAGTTGATCTTTCTCTTAATTTATCTGCGTTCATGAACTCTCCTACCCTGTCAAGCTTTCTCTCCAGATTATCATTGCAATCTTATGTAGCAATTGTCAAGAGAGACAGGTGTGAAATGAAAGTAAAAAACAGAGTTCCCCAATGTAGTATATGTTCACCAAGATGGTGCGTCATGTCTCCGACCTGCAGGCGTCTTAACTCACTAAACACACATCTCAAATTATGCATTCAACAACGATGATATGTAAATGTAAATATGTGTTCAGGTTGAATGCTAAATTATCCATATAAGAATATCAAATGTAAATGTAAATAATAATGTGCTTCAGGTTAAAATACAAATTCATTGATGTTTCCCTCCAGGTGATTGAAACGGCCACCATGCGTCAGAAAGATCTTCAAAAGCTGGCCAGACTGATAATCAAAATCATGTCTGAGGATGGCTACGTGGCTGGGGATGAGTGACCAACCCATTGCTACTAGAGGCTATTCAAAGAAGATGTTGTTATGTGCCCAGAAGTACGGATCCTGGTGGCAGCATTTATTGGTGTTGTAAGATGATCTAATTAAGCCATGCAATTAGAAAAACGTATAGACTTGCTCTCCTATATTTTTTTTTTACTTTTTCCAAATATTAGAAAATGCAGTTCGTGTTTATTCAAGTCGATTTTTTCCAGTATTTCTAGTAACATCTGACTACACATTTCATCAGAGAAAACCAAACTTATGAGTGTCAGGCAACAGTTTCATTGAGTTCAGCATGAAAGGATTTTGAATGAGATCAATTTTGTCCCTGATTTATGTTATGATGATAGGCTATGGGGTTTTAGGTATATATGTATCCAGAGGAGGTGTGGGTGGTGCAAACTACAGTATCTTTATTCATTTAAGGACCCTGTGATAGTGGATGGGAATTGGGGGCTTCTGTTTCCACCCGACTATGCCACGCAACTCGCCCTTGCCATAACTGTGGTGTTTCGTGGCAATATTTGAAGGACTCATTTACCTCCAATTTTCTGACTACATCACAGGGTCCCTCTAAATGATGAAAGGGCACATCAGGCTCACAATGAAGAAATAAAACAAAGGTTTAGATATGTTAGTTTTCAGCTTTGTATTTTTAGCTGTATTTTAATTTATACTTTAGTTTGCATCACCATACTTAGACACGCCTTCGTAAAGAGTATCCTGATTCCACCCCTGAAAGTATTTTATTTTTGTATAGCATATTATTACGTAACATGTTAAAAGTTATAATTAAATTTTAGGAGAGATGTAACTCAATGATCTGAAGTTATTTCGCTGTTCACTGAATGACTAATGAACAAGGGCATAATATATGTTAAAGAGATTTCAAGCGATTTATAAAAAGTAACAGAATTCATAAATGTTGTGAATAAATTTGGTAATGACAGAATATTGAGAGCATTATGATTTTCTGGATGTCCAGTATATAAAGGGAACATATCGTGTACCGTAGTATTGGATCATGGTAGCCTGAATGTCACTCTACACACCAGCTGTGAAATATATTTTCATGAATATAATTATTACAATATAAAGGGTTGTTGTTAATATAATCAATGTACTGTAGACTTTTTATTCAAGTGTTGTGAATATCCACAAAAACTGCCATACAATTAAGTTGAGTATTCATTACCGGAGAGACATTAAGAAATTCTTTGAGAAATTATTATCTCACATTTCCAACAAACAGATCGGTTTTAGTCCCAGAGTGTAGTGATACACAACATGATCATCCCAGTCAGAGATGTTTAAATATAACAATTGACACCAGGAAGAATATGTCTGAGAATGTTGATTTTTGAACAATTTTATTAATTAACAATAGTCAATTTATGCTGTTGAAAGAAATCACTGTTATTCTGTCAACAAATAGGTTAATGTGAGTGGCTTAATGAGTTTAGTGTCTATAGTTTTATCTGCATATAATAGTATAGCAAGAAACTGGATAATTACCTATAGCTATTCCTTGTATATCATTGTTTACTAGGGTTTGTGGTCTATAGATGCAGCTTAGTGACTATTTCTCTATCCTACCTTGATTGGACTGGAGTAGGTTAATTATGTACAGTCGGTCTAAGGAATTCGTATTCGGAGCCTTACTTCCGCTTCAGTATAACCCATTATTGCACACTTCATTTAGTCAGATTTATATTTTAGTTATTATAATATTATAGGTAATATAAGACTTATGGAATAATTATGTAGCAACAGTGTAATGTACAATTTTAAAAAAAAGACAGCATTATCTCGTATACTGTATGTATGTACAGTCGTGGACATAAGTTTCAATACACATGTGGATAACTCAAACAAACTGCTCTCTAATGTTTTCACGTTTTCATAAGATGATAATTATTGTTTTGAATAGTGAGTAGCTGTTTGCTGTAAATTGAAGATGGTACCTAACTTATTTAGTAGAAAGTTTCTCAGCTAATAAATAGAGGGAAGATGTCAAACCTTTACACGAGTCACTCCAATGTGGATGATTATTATTGTACACGACTTTACGTTCAGTAATAAAGAAGAACAATAACAGAGGTGATTAGATTATTTACATCCTCCTTCCAAGTTAAGATTTAGTCAGATATGGAAAATAATACAAGTAACATTTAATATAAAACTTTGACTATACGAAGAATTAAAGGAGGCCCATCATTTATGTTCAAGTATCAAAGTCATGAACCTAATACATTTCTCTTCATAACTTCAGATAGCTATGTATTAAACTGAGGACTGAGAGGCTAATTCCTAAATTTCCTCACTATGAAGAGGCACGTAAAGTAAAAGTATATAATTATAAGCTTTGGATAGATAATTATAATGTAAAAAAAAATTATAAGTACCATACATAGTTCGAAGCTGTTGGCAATTAAGTGGTACATATTCCCTATTGTATTTGTAAGGAAGTACTAAGGCCTGAATAAAAGTTCCCAAGGAATAAAGAAGACTGCGCTACGCCAGTAAGTACCAAAAGAAGAAAGAATGTGACAGAAAGGAAGGAGAGCAAACACTAAGGAAAAAAGAAGGAAAGGAGGGACAGTGGCAAAGAGAAAAGAAGTGGCTCGGTTCCTAAGGGGCTCCCAAACCCATAAAGTACTGCCTACATTACCGCAGACAATACCCCTCCCCATACGGATCGAGGGGTATAATAATGATGATTATAAGTTTGAACAATTACCTGTAAGTAAATATAAGTACAGACAAGCGTGATAATTTAATGTGCTAAAATGAATAACAATCTAAAGCTTTAGTTTGATTCTATTACTATCCCTGTGATGGACTGAAAAAATAAATGCTCTTTCCTTATCCTTCTCTCTCTCCCTGTCCTTCTCTCTCTCCCTGTCTTACTCGCTCTCTCACTCCCTACTCCTGTTTTTTTCTCTCTCTCCCTGTCCTTCTCTCTCTTCCTGTCCTACTCTCTCTCTCTCTCTCTCTCTCTCTCTCTCTCTCTCTCTCTCTCTCTCTCTCTCTCTCTAGCTCAGCATTCTCATCACGCTCCCATTATAATCCCATACTGGTAGATCCTCCTCACTCACATTGGAGACTTCCCTTGAGTTACACCATCACAACCACCTCGGGCTTTGTCGCCTCACCTGCCACACTCCCAACAACAGAACCCAGTACGTATATTGTATCAAAGTCCTGCAACTGCTAGCCAGGAATTCTATACATAAAATATATATATATATATATATATATATATATATATATATATATATATATATATATATATAAAATATATAGTGACTGCCATATGGAAGATTATTGTATAACATATTCAGAGAAATTGCATGGCTCATTGTGAGAAGTTTTCCTCTACTCTAATTCTTAATTTTCTGAATACTTCCGAAAATTACAATCATACTGTATATACTCCATACATACACCGGGAATCCATGAATTATTTGAACATCTTTACAATAGTTCATACAATACATTCTTCTATTCATATGGCCTAAATTGCCTGAAATTTACATAGAATATAATTGGTATTTTACTTTCGTGTAATATTTGTAAATTATTGAGGCATTTCATTAATCTAAATAAGTATTTCATGCATGACATTCAGCCAAGGAACTGATGAATCTGTAAATACAGCATATGGTAAACAGACGAGATTATGGTCCATCATTAGTAATGAAATGTCCAGTCACCTGTTCTGATGAAAGACGAGAATAACAATCAATATCAGTCACTTAACACGAGAGGAAAACAGTTTTCGGCTGCGAGAAGCGATAAATAGGAGTGAGATGAGACACTTGGAGAGGAGAACAGGGATCCCTAGTAACACATCATGCTGACAAGATGAGCTGGAGGACTGTATGTCGTGATTGGGCATACCGTTCATTCCTAGAGGTCAACCACTACACTAGGATATTATCATTTTCACTTCTCCTTTAGAAAGTAAAGGAGAGTTGCAGGTGGAGGGTAAGTGAGTGGCAGGAAGAGAGTCGTTGAAGACAGGATAAAAGAGATTACACTATACTGAGGGGTGTTACCATTTACATCATTCCACCATCCACATCTGCTCCTCTAAATATACTCTTAGTAGTTACGGTCAGGAAAAAAAAGTTGTTCTCAGAAAGTGTTATGATTGGTTAATAGAAGAATAATAATGAAGACCGCATTAGGCCTGGAAGACCCTGTATCACCAGGAAGAAGCAGACATAATAAAAGGAACAGTATACATGAAGGAAAGTCAGGACCACAGCAGAAGACTTTGTCGCGAATGGTTTTAGTCTGAAGGTGCACCAAAACTCTTTAGGGAAACTATTGTTGTGGTCAAATTGAGGTCCAAGTAGTCATCCAAACTGTGGTAGAAAGCGGGACATTAACTCGTAAACTGTACCTATCTAGTCTAAAGGATGCAATAGTTTTTTCCAGGGCAATCGGAAATTTATCTGAACTGTACTTGCTCACTTCCCCAATCGGTTTATGTATGTAAGTATCTGTCTGTCAGTCTATAATTATATTGATCTATTTATCTGTCTGCCTATCTACATATTATTCGATGTATTTATTTATCTATCAATCTGTCTATCTACTACCTTCCCTCTCATTAATATTCATTTACTCACTTTCTCTTTCTCTCTCTCACTCTCACCACCCCCCAGGCAGCCAGGATGTTGGACTCGTTCGACGATGTCCTCACCCATCTGGGCACAGGAAAATGGAACATCTTTCATTTTATCGCCTGTGCTTACGGTAAAGTTATATTCCTCCTACAATCGTACTCCATGTAGTTTACGAGGTCACACTGGACTCATGAACTGCAATATTAACATGATGAATTATTTTCCCATGATTTTTGTTGCTTATGTATAAAGAAACATGAGGTCAACTGTATGGTAACAAATATTTTTCTATAGTCGCGGCCAAAATTCCCTTTCCACCCTCTAGGTGGGTAAGTGACAACGTCGCCCCTCTGACCTGTCAAACCTCGACCTCACTCCTCTCACTACCTTTTCCCTCCCTTCCTTTCTTTCTTACTTTCCTATGTGTACTCTCCTTGTCTCTCTTATTCAGCTGTTTATCTATCTTTCTAATAATCTCAGTCTTTCTCCTATCCCAGTTATCTCTCATTCATTCAGAAGGGAAGAAGGAAAAGAGTTTAAAGTGCGTGAGTCACAGTAGAGGAACTGAAATTCTACCATCTCCTTCCTTCATCTCTTCTTCCTCCCTTCCTTTCCTATCTATAATGATAAGCACGGCAGACCTAAGGAGTAGCCCTCCTCCCCTCCTTTCCTACACCTGTTTTCTGTCCTAGCCTTTCCTTCCTTTACTTTCCTCATACACGTAATTTCTCTCTCCTCTCTCTTTTACTTCCCCATTCCCAACCCGAATCTCTTCTGTTCCCGTCCCCTCACCACACTTTTGAAATGCATATTGTTTGTTCCAACTAACTATCTGAGAGAGAGAGAGAGAGAGAGAGAGAGAGAGAGAGAGAGAGAGAGAGAGAGAGAGAGAGAGAGAGAGAGAGAGAGGTGGTTACCGTCACACCAGACATACAGATGAACACACACCCAGGGCCCTGTAAACACAAGACCTGACTTATTTCTCGCTACCTTCCCGCTTTCCCTTCATTGCATATATCTTTCTTTCTTATATTTTATTATGTTCCATACATTTCCCTCCCTTTCTCGTATTGTCGCACCGACAAGGAAAAGGGACAAAAGACAAGCTGTGAGCGAGAGAATATGAGATGGGGAATAATGGATGAAAGTGCATTACAAAAAACAGAAATATGCAAACGACGATAAGCGGGAGGGTAATGAGAGATTAGTCAGGTTCAGGTGCAGTGGTCACCATATGATTTGTGCGTCACCATGGAGGTAGTATAACTCCAAGTGCGTCACACACACACGCACACACATGAAAACACAAGTGTGTGTGGCTAACATGATGTATACTGGAGTGCACAGTCAGACTCCAATGTTGAACCTGTAGCTGTCCACAGTCTCCTATTAATTCCTTCAACAATCAATGCAACCAGAGAGAGGGGGAGGGATTTCTTCCTTCATTCCCTACTTCCCTTCCTCTTTCTCACACACACGAAAACACGTGTCTTTCTTGGTCATACACTTTCATCCTCTTTTCCCCATCTCATATTCTCTCGCTCACAGTATGTCTTATGTCCCTCTACACCTCATCCTCTCCTTTTCACCACCTTACCCTTCCCTACTATTTTCTTTCTCTCTGATGGTAGAAATGAGTGGTAGATTGAAACAGATGAAGAAAGGAAAGGGAAAGAAATGGGAACAAGAATGAGGAAAGAAAGAAAGATGAAAGGCGTGGAATAAGAAAGAAAAGAGAGGTTTAATGAAGCAGCGACGGGTAGGAGCAAGGATGATAGACTTATAGTCTATCATCCTTGTGTAGGAGGGGGAGAGAAAGAGGAAAGTTAGTAGGGAATGCAGGAAGAATCATTCCCTTAATAATTAATATATTATCCCACTCTCTCTCTTTCTCTCTCTCTCTCTCTCTCTCTCTCTCTCTCTCTCTCTCTCTCTCTCTCTATATATATATATATATATATATATATATATATATATATATATATATATATATATATATATATATATATATATACCCCGTCCCTCCATCCGATCTAATAATAATGAGAGAGAGAGAGAGAGAGGTATGGACAGAGTAGTCTCAGGTCACTACGTTTGACAGATCTCAGGTGAGACGTTGTCACATCTACATTTAGGGGCCGAGAGGGTGGAAAGGGAATTATGGCAGCTCATTAGAACAGCTGAAAAGAGGAAAGGGTGTGGCTAGGATCGGAAGGGGCGCCAATATACCAAAAATATCGCTCACAGCTTTTCCAGAAAATATATCCTTATGAGGAAAGATAAAGAGAGAGGCAGGAGCAACAACGAAGGGCACGGATTTCTTATAACTTTATTTCCTGGCATGTTCATTGGATGACTTGGTTCAAATTACTGTATATCGTGATATTTAAAATATTTTTTTTAATAAATTGCCACCGAGACACGTTCTGTTTGTGTTTTGTCTGTTTGTCAATTTGTTCGCTGGATTACTAGTTCCTTGATGTGTAAAATTTCCGAAAAATGTACCAAATGTGGGTTTTCCAGTTAATAACATGAATAGTGTTGCTGTTATCATTCAATTACCAAAACTCTCTGGATAAAACTCCACAGGAAAAAAAACACAGGCAACGCCTATAATGGATAACGTGAGTTTGCAGGTAAAATGCATTAGGCAGTATAGTTGATCCCTTTCATATAATGTTATTGTAGGAATTCTGGCGTCGGAGGTGTGACCAGAACTTAATTATGCTCTCTTAAAATTCGAGTCAGGTACAGATGTACCGGTATATGATGAGACTGCGATACTGCAGATAAACAACAGAAGAAAAAACAGTTGACAAGATCAAAACTATCAAATAACAACAGGAGAATGAAGACATGGTCAAAACCTAAATGGTGTAGGGTAACCAGGAAATTTCTATATACTTGCCGTCAAAGATCTTGTATCTCTCTACGAGTATTTCAACATGATCTTAATAAATTTGTTATAAACTAAATCTCTCTATACTAAAGGATTATAACAGCAAGGTAGAATGAGTAGGTCCACCTACTTAATGAGACGTTTAATCTTAACTTCTAAAGTCAACTTTCGAGTCCTTTCTATTGTCTTTTCTGTGGAACACCAGCTTTCCTTATCTTGGTTTTAATCTGTCTCTCACTTCCTCAAATATCATTTTTAATCCTGTATCCAGTTTTTCATTTTTCCCGAGTGTCTCTTCTCCATTAGTCCATGACACGAGGGCTGCCAGTTGCAGCAATCCATCCAATTAAATTCTGATTTAGTGATAATCGTAATATCAAAAAATATAAATAATTATATTGGTAATGAAAAATTTACATATTCAAAGTTAATCCCACCCGAGTTGGAGTAACTAAATATTCTGCTGTACTGAATGATGATAATGATAACGATAATGATGACAGGCAACATTCTCGTCACACCACACACGCTGGGCAGACCCTTCCTGGCACCCAAACTGGACTTCACCTGCCTTTATGACGACAACGACAACACCACCCTCATCCCAGCGGCGTCGTCTGGGTTCTGGAGCACCAATGACAATGCCACCAACGATTTCCTCACCAATTCCACCAATGGGTACGTACGAAATTTATGATGTGGTTGTCGGCACCACCATCATCTACAAAACATATTTAGCGAAGCATATGAAAATATTTTGTCTAAGGGTAACTTACATTTGCCAGAAATTTATGGAAATCGACGACGGATGGACTATAAATATGCATTGTTGGGCGGTGTATAAATAAGAACTTGAATGGAACTGTACCAATGTGATGACAGGGAAGAGTGCCGACGACTGGTGGAAACAGAGAACGGAATGATGTGGCAGAGGTGCTCCCACTGGCACTTCGACAACACTACCTTTACGTCCACCATCACCTCGGAGGTATTGTTACTGTGAATGTCTCCTTCAATTATGCACGGTTGTCCCACGGCATGAAAGTCCAGCAGTTCAGAAATGGTCCCGTAATGGGCATGTCTCCATCACGTGTGTCCTCCATGTAATGTGCCCCGCGTGTGTTCTACAGTTCGAGTTGGTGTGTGGGAGGGAGCACCTGAGGACGACATATCAGAGCCTCTACCAGCTGGGTTGTCTCATTGGTTCTCCTCTCTCTGGTTTCTTGGCTGACAGGTGAGTCATGTGACCTGTATAGTTCCTGCAGGTGTCTGTATTAGTACTATGTGTCTTGTACTGTATGTGTGGTTTGCATTATGTGTGTCTTGCCTGTGTGGTCTACAATGCCTGTGCCTTTTTTGGGTGGATTTCCTAATTATGTCACTTTAAATGGTCTGCATAATATGTACAGCCATGGCTGAAAGTCGATGAGCAGGGGATAAAGCTATCTCTTGTAATTCTAAGAACAAAAAATGTGTCAAAACAACATTACTAACAATTCGTTGAGCTGCAAGCTGCCACAGTCAGAGTGGTGTGGAAATTTATCTTGTTCCAACTCTCTGCCCAGTATCGGCTGTGGCTTTGCACTACCCAATGCTCATGGACTTTCAGCCATGGCTGTACAGTATATCTTATGTGACATGTGTTCCATATGTAGCAAATGTGATTTGCATTATATTCTATTCGATCTTCACAGCAAGTATCCTGTATTAGGGTTATATTCTAATAAGAGTTCATTGCCTGTTGCTGCCGATAACGAAAATAATAATTAATGATGATGTCAAAAAGGAAAATATTCCTGACAATGATGATACCAGTAATAAGAATAATAGAAAAAATAAATATTATGATGACGCTGAAGATACTGCTACTGATTATACCATCAATGAACGATGAAGATGATGATCACAAAAATCCATCTTTCCAGATACGGTCGTCGGTCAATGATCAGAGTGTCGTCTGTGTTGTACATCATTATGGCTCTGGGCACTGCATGGCTCACAGACCTCAACGCTCTCATCGGGATCAGGTTCATCATGGGAATTTGTCATGCAGTCATTCTCATCATCACTTATATCCTGGGTTAGACATCACCTATGTTATTTGGGAGTTACAATTTTATCTTTAATCTAAGTTAAGCATCACCTCTACACTGAGTTAGACATCGCCTATGTTATTTTGGAGTTACAATTTTACCTTTTATAAGTTAAGTATCACCTCTACACTGAGTTAGACATGGCCTGTGCCCTGAGTAATCCTGAGTTGAATATCACCTATACTCATAATTAGACACCACCTAATGCATATTTTGGGTTAGATACCTTGAGTTTGATTTTATATCTCCCATCCTCAGTTGGACATATTTTATTTCCAAATATAGACAATCATAACCTGTATCACGGACTGTATCACTGGATGAGAGACACTGGATGAGAGACACTGGATGAGAGACACTGGATGAGAGACCCTGGATGAGAGACACTGGATGAGAGACACTGTTTTGTGATCCCTGCTTCCCCTTCACCAGTTTGTTATGATTATGTGTGATTTATTATTCTCTCAATTTTCATCTTTCATCCCCGTCTCTGTCCTTTCTCTTCATAGTGGGATATTGCTTGTGGGAACATCGGTAATATTTCAAGGGTTTGAAGCTTCATACGTCATAAGTCAACACTTTTACGTATTCAACTTTCCCTCTCGTTTTTCTCCCTTCAAATTTTATTGTCCCTCTTTTTATCTTCTTTTACGGCGATAAATGACTCCAGTTATAGTGCTGGCGCTAATATTTTTCTTAATTAATCAATACATTTTTCTTTTCTATATTTCGTTTTTTCACTACAACTACTTTTCTTGGTAAAGCTGTGGAGGTGGCCGAGCCCAGACGAAGAGCTGCCCTAGGACTGTCCATCTACCTGGTGTGGGCGGCTAGTCTGATTGCCTGGGGGGGACTGGGTTACCTGCTGAGAGAGTGGCGGCTCCTGCAATTTGTTGGCTCCATCCCTGGCTTGCTCTTCCTCCCTATGTTGTGGTGGGTAGATGGAGAAGCATAAAGAGAACTGACAGATTCATAAGAATAAGGAGTTTGTAAGAGGTGCATGTTGAAGGCTCACGATAAACTGATAGACGAGGAGAACGCTTGGTAAAGCATCTTTCTGCAACAACTGTAGCAGCTGATAGTGATAATGATGTTTATAACTATTATAGTTACCCTTCTGGGTTCGAGGGACGGAGCTAATAGGGTTTGGGATACCTACTTTTCTTCCACTCCTCGCCTATTGGCTTATATAGTTTTTCAAATCTAAGAATCGTCATCGCATCTTCTGTTATCCTTGATGGAGCTACTTAATTAATTAACCCACAATAGCCTGGTTGAAGTGGAATTCATCCCTTCTAGATCTCTTCTACTTTATGACTCGTTAGGCTGCTGGACGAGTCGCCGAGGTGGCTGATGGTGACCGGGAGGCACCGAGAGGCTCTTGTGGTGCTGAGGAAGGCCGCCAGATGGAACAATGTCCATATACAGCTGCCTGAGGAAGAACTTATAGAGCTCATGACGAAGGAGGTGGGTAAATCATAACGAAGGCGAGGAGTGAGCTATGAATGATACAAGAAGTGAAAGTGGGAATCATGATAAAAGAGGTGTGAATCGTGAATAAGGAGATGGCAGAGTAATAATTTGGAATTATTGAATTTTGCTGAATACTAGGAGCTACAATTATAGATATTGTCGAGTAATTGAAAAGAGGGTAAATTTACAGAAGAACTGGGTTCACTATATTGTGTATTTTAGTATCATTACCCACTATTTTGGACCATTCTAAAACACTTTTATTCTATGGTGTTTCTTTCGGAGATATGCCCCGTTTTACAAACATAATTTGGAAATTAGTCTGACCTCACCTGACCTGACCTAACCTAACCTAGACAACATCAGACTACCGGGACCTATCCTGGGCAAACTACCGGGACCTAACATGGGCAAACTACCGGGATATAAACGGTGTAAACTATCATAAAGTGACTGGGGCAAATTCCCACGACCTAGCCGGATGTGGTAACACTGCGCGATCCTAGCCAAAAACCCAGTTATTCTGTAATAATACCGAAAAGAGGCATAATATTATACTGTAGAACAATTAATTAATCAAGTAAAGTTTAAAATAGTGCATGGTAATCATGGTAGTTTTCTATGAATTTATGCATAGAACACTCTAATAAATGGTTAACTTTATCATACTGAGGAGCTTCACAAACTACAACATTATTGAACTGTTCAGCTTGGTACAGCCATCACAATCCTCATATATAACAATGATATCACTCTACACTCATCTCACCGTTCCATTACTTTCCTCTATACTTCCTTCAAAGTCACTGAAATCCTGATCCTAAATCTGACCTCACCACATCCTTACAAGCAGTCTACTTATAGACCTCACACAAATAATCTTTTATGGAGCATCTCAGTTAAAACTTTCAATGTAACACCAGCTATCTTCCAACTCAACCCAAAACACAAAAATATTGCAATATAAACATGTAAATTATAAAAATATTTGTTGGCCAGCTGCTTGGTACCAGTAATTTATGCATATGCCTCATAAATCTCTGTAAATCATTCCAGACAGTCAACAAGGAGAACCAGGAATCCATCTTTTCACTTAAGACCCGCATCACCAGCTACCTCAATGAAGTTTTGGTTCTAGTCAAGTGAGTCCTGGTCATTGCTGCTTTGTTGTTGTAGTCTTATTGTGTCGAGCTAAATACAGGCATGATTATCACAACAGTATTTCAACGTTGCAGTTAGTTTCCATGTCTAGTAAAGATATCACAAACAAAATGTGCTGTTGTACTGAAACCAAAAGTAAGCTTGGTCTCTTAAGGGGGTAATTCGATTTTGTTACATTGGAGTGCCATGATGCATCCAAAGTATACCAGGCAACAGGACCAGAAGAGCAAAAATAATGGTATTCTGTTGCTTGGAATAGTTTGGAGGATTCAATTGCTCCAGAATTACCAACACAAAACTACCCCCTTAAACATGCAATAATATTATGTTCTGAATTGAGTGAGCTTGAGTTCCAATGCAGGTCACCCAGTATTGTTTCTTGATAATGTAGACGTTCCTCGAAATATTCTTTATTTATTTTGCCAGGACTCCATATCTGCGCAAAATCACCTTCTGCACCAACATTAACTTCTGCATGGGTTCGATGGTTTACTTTGGACTGAGCCTGAGTGGTAGCACCCTCAGTCACAACCCTTTCGTCTACATGGCACTCTCTGGACTCATGGAGGTTGGACAATCAATCTCCCAATGCAAATGGGTTTCACTTCGCTTGGGTTTAGGATTATCTATATGATGCCCACATTATGTTCAACCTTTTGCATGATTTAGAATTTTACTCACTATATGATACTTCCTATTTTGCTAGTGCCTTTGTAACGCATCTTATACCTTCGTGTGATATGCTTTCAAATATCTCTTAAGCATTGAGTACTAACGATATTGAGTACTCTTTCTTTAATCTTATAAGATGTTTTTTCTCCTAACTTACACAAGGTGCCAGCCTACAGTCTCTCCATCCCGATCGTTCACCGTTCCGGGCGACGGAACACGGCCGTGGGAGCCTTCTTGTTTTGTGGTGTTACTCTCGTCATACTTGCCATCATCCCCGAGGGTAGGCCCTTTGAGGACTTTTAGCAGATATTATTTAGTTCTATAAATATTTAAATTAAACATTATACATCGTGAGCCATGTCTGTGGTTAGTCTAAGGAGAAATTTGTTTGTTTTGAAACAACGTCGCCATTTCTCACCACGTCCAATATATCCCAGAACAATTCCTGGATAAATATAACTCGGGACCGAGCTCCCTCTGGGGTACTAGGCCACTTCATTTGGGCATATTGGTAATAAATTTTTCATCTACTCTAGAATCAAAATTATAACACCACAATTTCCAAATATATAATTATAAATTTAATCTGCCAAGTATAAACGTTATCAGAAATTATGAATTGGAGGTGAACATAAAATTATTAAGAGAAGGGGTGATAGTTTCACTTTGTCAATTTACAAATTAAAACAGTATATAAAGAAATAATATAGAAATTATTAATGATAGCTAAGAATGGACAGTAAATTTAAAGAAGCACTGAGAACAAAAAGAAATTACAAATTCAGTTTTAAAATCTTAATCCAGATGTTGACTTTGAATACAGTTTCACCATAGAAGGATCGGGACACTTTGTTTTAAAATGCCTGACCATAGTTATAGATTACGAGAACACACACACACACACACACACCAGTTCACTCCATAACCGTTTCGGCCAAATAAGAATTGAAAATAATTATACCATTAATATGTGGGATTTACAGGATTCTGAACCATAACCTAACCTAATTGCCTACCCACCAACTTTTCACTCACCTGCCTACCTGCCAACCCAGCCATTCCACGACCTTACCATAATTATATACTCACTCACTGATTCATCATTCCACCCACCAATCAACTCACTCACCCATCTCTTCACTGATCTACCTGTACTGTACGTGAATGGTGTGTGTCCGTCAGACGTGGACTGGGCAGTGATGACTTTGGCAATGCTGGGTAAGATGACCAACACGGCTGCTTTCCTCGTCGCCTTCTTCTACGCCAGCGAACTCTTCCCGACGGAGGTGAGGAGTCGTGGGATCGGAACCTGCTCCACCAGTTCCCGCATCGGTTCCATTATCGCCCCTTACATCCTGGATCTCGTGGTGGGTTGCCTGAAAATATTGTATAATTATCTGTAGAGAGAAATGAAACCAAGTTGATGTGTTTTCCCAGCTTTCTTCCCATTTATTCCTCCAAGTCTACATGCCACCTGGTAATATATGGTATAGCCAACTTGAAACACATATATGCAAATCCTTACAAATCCTTCAAACCTAATCTTTACATATCTTTACTACACTTACATTCTACAATATCATAACTATTTATATAAGCTTCAAGACAAGTCAATCACTGGTCTGAGTATCGAGATATGGAGAACGTTACTGTCTCTGTATATAAATGAGTTAATATGGCTTCAGGGTATTTAATGATTAACGTGTGCCCGAGAGTATAGGGCCAGCAGCTACATCTGTCATAATACTTATCTCCTACAGGGAACGAGTCACTCATGGGCACCCTCATTGGTGTTCGGAGTGGCGTCTGTGTTGGCAGCTGGTGTCACACAACTACTGCCAGAGACGAGTGGAGCCGCCATGCCAGAGACGGTGGCCGATCTGGAGTGAACGAGTACCTACAATTCAATAACGGGGTTGCTATTCTTTCACTATATTGTAAAATCAAATAATGGGGTTGCTATTCTTTCACTATATTGTAAATCAAATAATGGGGTTGCTATTGTTTCACTTTATTGTAAATCAAATAATGGGGTTGCTATTCTTTCACTATATTGTAAAATCAAATAACAGGGTTGCTATTATTTCACTATATTGTAAATCAAATAACAGGGTTGCTATTTATTCACTATATTGTAAATCAAATAACAGGATTGCTATTTTTTCACTATACTGTAAATCAAATATATAGTAATAATTATATGTATATACAGTATAATATTATAATAAACAAGAAGCTCAACAAGGAGGCTGTATCCCCCGACCTGGGTACACATATCTCAACTCGTCCACTTATGTTCTCAGTCAGATAAAGAAAGGAAGCAGACCGTAAAATTGCACGTATCACACAAGTCTTATATTTTTTTATTTTTGTTTTATATATTTTTTTTACAGCCACGAGAAAGAGTTAATAGTTTGGTTGTTTATTGTCCTCCTTAAAGAGTTTAGCGTCTACCATCCCCGTGTGAAGAGGGAGGCGACGAGATGACGTGGAAACTGAAAATACCTTAAGGGGTTCTTGGGAGTATATGGCAAGAATGAAAATATATAAATAAATTAATATAAACAAAAGAAAATAATAATAATAATAATAATAATAATAATAATAATAATAATAATAATAATAATAATGATAATAATAATAATAATAATAATAATAATAATAATAATAATAATAATAATAATAATAATAATAATAATAAAAATAATAATAAAGAAGAAAATGAAGATGATGATGAAGAAGATGAAGAAGAAGAAGAAAAAGAAGATGATGAAGAAGAAAATGAAAAAGAAGATGATGATGATGAAGAAGGAAAAAAAGAAAAAAAAGAAGATAATGATGAAGAAGATGAAGAAGAAAAAGAAGATGAAGAAGAAGGAAAAGAAGATGATGATGATGAAGAAGAAGATGAAAAAGAAGATGATGATGATGAATAAGATGAAAAAGACGTCGTACTACATTGTCCACAAGAATACCCACACACCTCAGCTGGGCTCTCCTATAGATTCCTTCGTCATTTAACACAGTGCACTATCCTATATAAAAAAAAAAAAAAAAAAAAAAAAAAAAAACACACACACACACACTCAATTCTCGTTCATAGGAGGGGGTGTGATGTGAGTGTGTGTGTCTGTTTGGACGTCAGCGTGGGAGAGAGGAAGAGATTTTTCAGAACAAATTGTCTGCCCTCTGGCTCACCTTCAGTACAATTATTTTAGCTTGGTACTCTTTTCATCCTGCATGTGGAAGTATAATTATATATATCTTCTTATTTTATTTTATTGTACCGGGTATTTTTCTTTTTTCTTTTTTTTTCATGTGCGGTTTCCTGTGTGGTTTTGCCGGGGGAGGGGGGGGGGGGTAGATAATTTATATGAACAATATGTTAAATATGTTTGGGTTAATTACGTCGTGAGGTTTTATTGTTGGTAAATTGGAATGCTATCAATTCCTTCTAACTATACAGTACACTAGAAAACAGACGCCCTCAATGGTACAAATAAAAAGGATCTGTTTCGTGACATATTTTGCAGGAATCACAGACCTTCCTAATCACCAACAAGAGAATCTCCCCTTAATCCCTAATGTTCACGTTAGAATTAGAGAACCATTTAAAGGGAGGGAGAAAGGAGGGAGGGAGGGAGAAAGGAAGGAGGGAGGGAAAAAGGAAGGAGGGAGCTAGGGAGAAAGGAGGGAGGGAGGGAGAAAGGAAGGAGGGAGGGAGAAAGGAGGGAGGGAGGGAGAAAGGAGGGAGAGAGGGAAAAAGGAGGGAGGGAGGGAGAAAGGAGGGAGAGAGGGAGAAAGGAGGGAGGGAGGGAGGAAGGAGGGAGGGAGGGAGAAAGGAAGGAGGGAGGGAGGAAGGAAGGAGGGAGGGAGAAAGGAGGGAGGGAGGGAGAAAGGAGGGAGGGAGGGAGAAAGGAAGGAGGGAGGGAGAAAGGAAGGAGGGAGGGAGAAAGGAGGGGGAGAGATGGACAGACAGGAAAGAGAAAGGAGGACTGAGAATAGTGATAACAGCGGGAAGGAACATGGAGAGAGGGATAAAGACAGAGGAGAAAAAGAATATCAGAAAGAGATAAACAGACAGAAAAAAAATTATAAACGCCAGAGAAAAAAAAAATAAAAATAAAAAAATAAACAGAGAGAAGACAGGAGAGATTAAAAAAAAAAAAATTATAAACGCCAGAGAAAAAAAAATAAAAATAAAATAAAGAGAGAGAAGACAGGAGAGATTTAAGAGGATACGACGCAAGGAACCCTGGAACTCCATCAACATTCCTAGCCTGGGGTAATTCCGCATAATAATAATAAAAAAAAAAAAATACAGACGAGAAGAAGAAAGAATGAGTTATTGTTGTTGATGTTATCGTATTCCACTGCAGAATTACTTTACAACCCTCTTCGCCAAGCAAGGGAGGAGTGTAACTAGTTAATCCCTTCACCCATTATGCACCACCTCCCCCCCAGATACGCTAATAAAAGATGCATGGGTGTTTCTGATGAATTTGGAGTCCATAAGGCTCATATTATTATCATTACGTTCAAGAGAGGAAAACCGAAGTAAATCCCGTCCATCTGTGTGCCAGGTGAGAGAGAATCACACTCGGGATCAAGGTAAGCATTCCAAGGTCTACCAATATGGCCCTCGTGTTTGCATGATAATAGTAGGCATCTGAATATTTATGAGGTTAGCTCCTCACTTGTCATGAATTCCTCTCTCTGGTATACCGGGACAAGATTATCTCTCTATAGAAGGTTAGCAAGGAGAAAAAGAAGAAGATCGTTCCTGCATGGCCAGAAAGATCTTATACCTCAAGGAAGAAGGAGACGAAAAGGGTACATCATATTAATAGTATAGAAAAGATATTTTTGGGAGGTGCCATATGGTCAGACTTATCCAATTTATCGAGTGAACCTTTGCACTATTTAGAAAGAGAAAGGAGAATGAATCCGGAAAAAAAGGGTTAAGAAACACAAAGGTAATTTTTTCATTCTCTCACTGTGTGTGTGTGTGTGTGTGTGTGTGTGTGTGTGTGTGTGTGTGTGTGTGTGTGTGTGTGTGTGTGTGTATGTGTGTGTGTGACGCACTTCTCCTCCGCGTGTCATTGCATACTCGTCTTACCCTGATATTACCAAGCATCATATTATTATATTGCATTACATATGACATTTAGCGGGAACGTATTTTTTCTCCCAGCCCCAGACAACAGCTGCTCTAGTCGGGTTGGGAAGGTCAGGTAGGGGAGTTAGAATAGAGTGGGCTGGTGGGAAAGGTTGAGGGTAAGGTGGTGTGGGTGTGGGTGTAGTCGACCTTCGGGTTGTGAGGAGGGCAACGGTGCATGGGTGGTGAAGTTAAAGTGTGGAGTTGGTGGTGAAGTCTGGTGGTGAGTGTTGTGTTGTGTTGTGTTGTGTTGTGTTGTGTTGTGTTGTGATTGGGAGCCAGCTTGAGGTGGTCACAGTGCTATCAGTAGGTGAGGTGGGAGAAGGGCATTTTAATTTCTTGCATATTTAGCAGAACGAATGGGTAAATTGTTGATCTTAATTGATATATACTTTCTTCTCCTCTCACTTTTTATTATATTTATGTCTTCCTTTACCTCTGTCTCTTCCTTTTCCCTCTTTGACACACACACACACACACACACACACACACACACACACACACACACACACACTTCCTTCCTCTTATATTACCTTGCCTTCTGATGAAATATTAAGCGCTTCCCTCGCAGACTCACGCACCATCTTTCCTCAACACTAAATATAGAACCAACAGGGATAAAGTCGCACGAAACGTAAGCACCAACACAACAGCTTCTAATTTTGCACACTAGGGGGCTCGTATATATACACAGAGCACCGGAGAACACACCTTAATGTCAAGGAAGCTAGTTTGTACAGGTGAGATAAACACACATACAACAAGTTTATATAGATGTAGTATGTAGTTATGTGTTGCATATGATATCTTTCTTTCACTGATTTAGATTTCAATAACTGGTTGATATAAGTTAAATAGAATAGGTTGTAATTGTTTGGGTGGGGTTACTGGTGAGGTGGATGTCTTTCTGATATTGGCTATAACTCAACAAGTTATTGACAATGGACTCACTTACAATTCGATGGTGATGAAGAGATGGACGAACTGTGGAAAATGAAATTGTTTGGTTATGGTATCCAATTCAACAGTTATACAGTACAGTTCTATAGTATTATCACTTCACACACCACACTCTCATACCACACACACACACGTCCTCAACTCACACTTCCAACACTCCTCACCACAATATATAACCCCAAACCTCACCACAAAATTATTTTCACCGAAATTATTATTGAGTTGCAAAGACGAAACATTCTACTCCTTACAGTATATATATATATATATATATATATATATATATATATATATATATATATATATATATATATATATATATATATATATATATATATATATATATATATATATATATATATATATATATATATATATATATATATATATATTGAATAGGCTGCATTATATCGAGTTGCAGGACGGTGGTGTTAAATATAATCATGATACAGGCTTTGTGTTGCAAGTAATTGGTAATAAATATACACACCGTCTTTGAATATCCAGTGGTTCTTCCATTGACTCATGGAATGAAGGAAATTAAATCTTTTTAAGAGGCCTATGCTGTGATAGAGTGAGCGGATGAAAGGCTGTTGATTTTCTACGAAGTTTGCCAAAGATAGTCCAAATCCAGAGGGAGATTAATTCACAGCAAAATTTGGGTGAATCGGCACCAATACTACAATAATACGTGATCCTCAAGTATTGCTCATTTCTCGTCAAGCACTAGATATTATGGTCTACTATTATATGATCATCTTAGAAGGGTAATCTGTTGGTAGCAATATGAAGGCGAGTGCTGATTCCTTCAAAATATTTCCACATAACAGATATCATACTCTTGTAATGAGGTAACCAGTTTGTTGGCATATAGTCTGGAAATATCAGCAGCCCTCCAGATTGCCGGCAGCAGAATACCCCTTCCCCCAATTGTCTGTATGCATTATTGACGTGGATTTTACAACTTTACCAAACTTTCCAGAGGGTAGAGGCTGTAACCATGGCAACGTCCACCTCATCCTCACCTTCCCTCGCCCATCTCCCCCATGAGGCTAAAACAGAGAGGCCCATCCACACTCCACCCACTCCCAGTAAACAGCATGTCAGGGTAAGATTGTTATGATTTTGTTGGTTTGTTGGTGGTGGTCAGGATGATGGTGATAATGGTAATGTCGGTGGTGGTGGTGGGTAAAGTGGTGGTGGTAGGTATAGTGGTAGTGGTGGTGGTGGTGGTGGTTGTAGGGATGATGGTGAAAATGGAGATAGTGGTATTAGTGTTAGTGGGGATGTAAGAATGTTGGTGGTATTGACAATGGTGGTGTTGGTGGTATGTTATTGGTGATATATTGATGTTGCTGGCGGAGGAAAAAAAAAAAAAAAAAGAGTGCCCGTGACTGATACGGCAGAAGAGGTGATGAAATGGTAACGGTAGTGATAATGGCTGTGATGATAAATAAACGACGCTGGAGGTAATTATCCAAAGCTGAGGATGTTGTTATTAATGGCAAC
>JAWQEG010001861.1:5000-19481 GCA_033782935.1 Petrolisthes cinctipes | reverse complement strand
GTGTTGGTATGTGAGTGTTATGTGTTGATATGGTAGGAAGTGTGTCTGTGTGTACTGGTGTGTATGTGTGTGTGTGTTTATGTGTGTACTGGTGTGTATATGTGTGTGTATTTTGTGGTGTGTTATGTGTTTATGTGTGTGTATTATGTATGTGTGTGTGTACTGGTGAGTTGTGTATGTGTGTGAGTGTGTGTACTGGTGAGTTTTGTATGTGTATGTGTGTGTGTACTGGTGAGTTGTGTGTGTACTGGTGAGTTTTGTATGTGTGTGTGTACTGGTGAGTTATGTGTGTGTGTGTGTGTATTGGCGAGTTGTGTATGTGTGTGTGTGTGTACTGGTGAGTTTTGTATGTGTGTGTGTGTGTGTGTGTGTACTACCAGGTGTGTATGTGTGTGTATGTGTGTATTGGTGAGTTGTGTATGTGTGTATGTATGTGTATTGGTGAGTTGTGTATATGTATGTATGTGTGTGTGTGTGTGTGTGTATTGGTGAGTTGTGTATGTATGTATGTATGTATGTATGTGTTTAAGTTGAGCCACAGAACTGGAAAACAACAATATATATTCTTTTATTCATCACTGTTGAAATAAAATAATGTTGACAATATATTTTGACCAAATTTGATGTCCAACAAGAAGCTTTAATTATTGAGGATTAAAACAAGTAAAATAATGCAATAAATGGTTAATATTATAATGTTTTTAGAGTTAGCTTGACCTGACCTAATCTCCTGAACCGGGTTAGACTAATTAATTTGACCTAAGGGGGGTGGTGTGTGTGGGGGGGGGGGTCTAACATGGTCCAAATTCATAATCACCATTTTATTTTAATTCATAAAACTAGGAAATAATGGAATCTGAAAAAATAAAAAAATATAATAATGATACTAATAAAAATGATAATAATGAATAATAATAATAATAATAATAAAGAATAATAAAATAATAATAATAAAGAATAATAAAATAATAATAATAAAGAATAATAAAATAATAATAATAAAGAATAATAAAATAATAATAATAATAATAATAATAATAATAATAAAGAATAATAAAATAATAATAATAATAATAATAATAATAATAATAATAAAGAATAAAATAATAATAATAATAATAATAAAGAATAAAATAATAATAATAATAATAATAAAGAATAATAAAATAATAATAATAATAAAGAATAATAAAATAATAATAATAATAATAATAATAATAAAGAATAATAATAATAATAATAATAATAATAATAATAATTAATAAAAATATAATAATAATAACAACAACAATAAATAAAAAGTTTGGAAAATTAATGTGTGTTCAATGTATGTGGCTCAACTTAACAATTACCAAGTAAATGTAACAAAACCCATTCTTTACGTCTGTCAGTGTGGTTTAGTGGGTTTTATCATTACACTTAAATATATACCAGAGAAGTGAAATAAAACCATTCATTCTTTCAGTGTTGAAGTGCAGGTTTTAATTAATATCTGAAAGCTAGTGTAACCAAACCCATTCTTTCCTTCTGCTAAAAAAAAATGTGGGTTGTAATTTAATACCTCGAAGTGTAATAAAACCCATATTTTTCCGTCAATCATTAGTTACCTGAGTTGAGAAATAAAACCCATAGAATAAAACCCATTACTTCTTTCCCGTTTTCCTGTGTGGGTTTTATTACACATTTACCTGAGAAGTGAAATAAAACCCATTAAATAAAACCCATTACTTCTTTCCCGTTTGCCAGTGTGGGTTTTACTACACATATTTACCCGAGAAGTGAAATAAAACCCATAAAATAAAGCCCATTACTTCTTTCCCGTTTGCCAGTGTGGGTTTTTATTATACATATTTACTCGAGTAGTGAAATAAACCCATTAATTCTTCCCGTTTACCTGTGTGGGTTTTATTACGTGTTTACCCGAGAAGTTAAATAAAACCCATAGAATAAAGCCCATTAATTCTTCCCGTTTTCCTGTGTGGGTTTTATTACACATTTACCCGAGTAGCGAAATAAAAACCCATTACTTCTTTTCCGTCTGTCAGTGTGGGTTTTTTACGTGTTTACCTGAGAAGTGAAATAAAACCTATTAATTCTTTCCTTTTACCAGTGTGGGTTTTATTACGTGTTTACCTGAGGTTGGCTGGGTTAAGTTAGTGTTGAGGTTGTGTGTGTGTCTGGGGAAGCAGCACCAATGTATTGAAAATGTTCCACTCTTCTTGCCTCACACGCACACACTGAGTGACATAGTGACATACACAGGCGATACAGCCCTGACACAGCCCTGACACAGGCATTGTCAGTCACTCATGCACACAGCACCAAGGCCTTGCACAGCACAACACACACGCCTATTGGCGCACTGTATATATATATATATATAGGCTATATATATATGGCGTGTGCAGTATTGGACAATAAAGATATATTTTTCATCCTTTACTGTATAAAATACAGGAAAAAAACAGACACACACAAACACGAGGTAACCATTACTGAAATTCATATTGTCAGACATGTTAATGAATCTATACCAGTGGTTCTTAAACTGGGGGGCGCGCCCCCCTACCTTCCAGGGGAGGCGCGAGCATGGTTATGGTAAATCATCTGTAATGTTAATTATTACAAAATTTTCGAACCCTAACCCCCCAGCTGATACCATCCACCCATACCATAAGTAATTTTAAATTCATAGTAGCCTATACTGTTTGGTAAACATTTTAAGGGATAGAGGTGCACGGGATCTATACTTATTATAATGCAGAGGGGGACGTGAAGCAAAGAAGTTTAAGAACCACTGATATATACTATTGTAGCAGATTCGTGTCCTTCACTCCATATCGACAGGATGGATGGCTTTGTATGTGGTTATTGCCTGTAGTGATGTGGGCTATACTTTAAGGGTTTGGGAGCCCCTTCAGCCCCAGCCACTCTCTTTCAGTTCCTCAATTGTCCCTCTTTTCTTTCTAAATCTTTCCTGCTTGCTGTCTCACCTCTCTATTACCTTTTTCTGGCGCTAGCCTAATATCAATCAATCATACTATTGTACGGTACAGTCGTGGACAATAATAATCAAAATTAGTCATTCACATTGGGGTGATTCATATAAATGTTTGACAGCTTCCCTCTGATCGTTGGCTGGTAAACTTTCCTATATATAGGCTAACTACCATCTTCTACTTTGCTACAAACAGCTAATTAATATTCAAAACAATAACACACACACACACGTAACTTCAAATATACTACAAACAGCTCATATTCAAAACAATAACACACACGTATCTTCTACTTTACTACAAACAGCTCATATTCAAAACAATAACACACACACACACGTATCTTCTACTTTACTACAAACAGCTAATTAATATTCAAAACAATAACACACACTTATCTTCTAATTTACTACAAACAGCTAAATAATATTCAAAACAATATCACACACACACACACCTATCTTCTAATTTACTACAAAGATCAGCTACTCACTATTCAAAACAATAACATCATATTATGAGAACGTGAAAAAAACATGTCACTGATTTTGTTTTAGAGTTATTAATGTGTATTGAAACTTATGTCCACAACTGTACACATGAGAACGTGAAAACATTTGGTAACATTTTGTTTATGATTTACTGATGTGTATTAAGTTTTGTTCACAACTTATGAGTCCATGAACACATTAAGTAGCACTGTTTTTTTGAGTTATTGATGTGTATTGAAACTTATGTCTACAACTGCACATGAAATTGAGGTGAAGTCTTAGTGAGCTCCCATGATATATAAAGATAACTAACTACTGTATTCATCTCCTTCTTACAGATATTCAGAGGTCAATACAATGTTAGTATTGTACTGTATATGGTAAACTTTCATTTTACACTGGGATTATATATGTGAAACAGTGTGTGTGTGTCATGAAGGTTATGTACAGCCACAATCATATAACCACCAACACTTTCCTTCCATCGTGCAAATAAATCGGCATTATTACAAAATATAATCATACAACACCTTATGTCAACTCAACCTCCTTAATTATTATCATGAGGTGCTGCAAAATCACATATGTTGTTCTTTATTACCAAGTTATTTACTATGATGGAAGGAAAGTGTCGGTGGATATTTGATTGTGGCTGTACAGTACTGTAAACACTTATTGTACACTACATTCATAGCCATAATACCAGTGTATAGTACAATGAGGGTTGTCTGTACAGCTTCATTACACACCCAAAATATCAGTGTAAAATTAAAGTTCACTGTTTCTGGAGCCACTGATTCCTCCAAACTATTCCAAGCAACAGGCCACCATTAAATATGTGTTAATCTGGTTCTGTTTCCTGTTATACTTTTGAGGAATCAAGATGCTCCAATGTACCAAAAGTGTGCTACTAGCCCCTTAATGCAGCTGTGTCAAACTAAAGGCCGTATTCAAGAACGTTCATGGTGTATACGATGGCGTGGTACCGGTACAATGACTTTGTTGATTGTCTGTGGAGTTGTCGTACCGGTACCATGCCATCGTCAACACCAAGGTTGTTCTTGCATATGGCCCTAAATTACATAGACAAGAGTAAACTGGTAAATGAATAAAAATGTTAAAATGTCCTTCTTTTATTATTACATAAACTGTACTCTCCTAATTAGGAAACTATTATAATATTGTTGTTATAAATTAGCTGTATTTTTTATTATATTTTTTATAACCTACGGTATGGAATCAGATTCTTATAATTAATATATCCTGCCTCAAAGATTCATTCCCTGCATACAGAATTCACAATTACTGTATAAAATAATAATATTTGCATAAATTAACCTGAAGGAGAAGAAATTGTATAGTACTTACTTATACAGACAATGTAACACGAGCCCGAATAATTAATTAAGGGGATAGTATACTTTTGGTACTATTGGCCACAAGAATTCATACACACGCTGTTGTTTTCGAGGGTTTACAACAAATAGAAAATGTAAGACTGCATAGTTGCAATACAATATTCATTATTTGGTTTGTTGATATGCAATCACCGAGTCACTTGGTACACCATTCATTGCAGTACAGTATTTCCAGAATAACTACCTCTCTTTCCATATAGTCTGTGTAAGAATTCCCGTGGCCATCTGTACATTGGAGTGCCTTCTTGATTCCTCCAAAGTATGTCTGGAAACAGGACCGGATGAACAGAAATAATGGTTGCCTGTTGCTGCTTGGAATACATAGTTTGGCGGAATCAGTTGCTCCAGATTTACCACTACTACCAACACTATAATATCTATCCCCTTAACTAACACAATAATAATCCAATAACCATAGTAACAAGTCTCTTATAGTATACAGTTACTAAATAATTACAGTAGCAGCAAAAAAATAAAAAAAATCCTGAAATAATGTATGTACATATTGACTGACGCCCAAACAAATATAATTACTGTATGATGAAGTTGTTATTGTGATTGGTTGTTAAGATGATTATTTTAGGTAACACAGTGATCCTTGTATCAAATCGTACACAACCATAAAAATATATTCACTACAACAGAGTCTACTACATTATGCGGGTGAGGGTTGGCTAGTACTGTACTATACGGTATATATATAATGGTTAATGAATAATGAATTAATGTCCACCTGTAATGTAGGAGGGATAAGGGAAGGAGTATAATCTCTCTATACATTGCGAGTGGTGAGGAGGAAGGAGGAGATATCTGATGGGTGATATTAATTATCAAACTTAAAGGGAAAGTACAGGGTTGGTAAATTTGGAGCAACTGATTTCTCCAAACTATTCCAGACAACAAACCATTATTTTTATTCTTATGGTCCTGTTTCCTCACATACTTTGGATGGAGGATTCAAGGAACTCTAATGTACCAAATGTGAATTATCCCCTTAACTCCTCGACGCAAAGTTTTCTTAAGTCGGTCAGTTAATATTTTTTTTATTGCAATACAAATTTTGCGACAAGACTCCTTTTCCTCGAAGAGTTATTTCTAAAAATATATACTCCAATACGAATTTAGTGACAAAATGCCTATTTGTTGAAGAGTGTTTAATACACAATAGTACCACCCATCATGGTAATGGTAGTGGAAAGTAGAGCAATATTTGAAGGGCATGAGAATATGAAATAGCAGAGTGAGTGAGTGAGTGAGTGTGTGTGTGTGTGTGTGTACAGATGTGAAAGTGGCTTGACCATAGCAAAATGATGAGATATAGAATGTAAGTCTACATAAGCCATCATACCAGAGAAAAATGCATAATTGCAACATTCTTACATTACGAAGAACAACAAAAATGAATAAATAACTTGTAGGTACATGGAGGGGGTAGTACAGTGTTGGTGGTAAATCTGGAATTAATTCATTCCTCCAAACTATTCTAAGCAACAACAACAGGCCACCATTATTTTTATCAATCTGGTCCTGTTGTTTCCTGGCATATTTTGGAAGAATCAAGGTGCTCTAGTTTACATAAAGTATAGTATAATATCCCCTTAAAGTTCCGATATCATTGTGCAAGGACTCCCAAAGTATGTTCACCAATAGTACTGGAAAACACATAATCTGCCAGAAAATAGAGAAGGAAAGAAAATACAGCATTTCAGTTCTGGTAATTTCAATCATTAACTACCAGAAAATAAAGATGAATAAAATTACAGCATTACAGTATTGCAAAGTGACAGTGCAGAACGTGTCTTTCAAAATAACAACAAGCTATACAGAGAAAAACCTATACTAAACCTATGATGGTATATGTAGTGTGTCATTTCTTATTTTTACTGCAGTGTGTGGCAAAATAAATCTAGGGCACAGAAAATCAAGGCATATTAACAACTGGCAAAATATGTTCTCAATACTTGGTAAATTAAGGGGGCAGTATTGGTGGTAAATTTGGAGCAACTGATTCCTCCAAAGTATTCCAAGCAACAGACCACAAATACTTTTGTTAATCTGGTCGTGTTTCCTGGCATACTTTGGAGGAATCAAGGCACTCAAATGTACCAAAAGTACAGTATCCCCTTAACGGGAGATTCTTTTGAGGGTAAGTTGATGGGCAAGGGTACCGATTCCTCCAAACTATGCCACGAAATAGATCCCCCATTAAAGTAACATATAGGGCATCTGTTTTCTGGCATAGTTTGGAGGAATCACAGACCTTCCAATTCACCAAAAAGTGAATCTCCTCTTAAACTTGGTTCAAGACTCTGATGATGAATTTTAATAGAGCAGCGTGCATTGAAATTTTACACACATTCAATGCAGTAGCCAACTCCATTATATATATACAGTACTGTAGTACAAAATTCAATACAGTACCATAGTATATACAGTACTGTAGTACAAAATTCAATACAGTACCATAGTTTGGAATCACGGTCAGCTTGAGAATAGTGGGATGACTATGACCGGGTTATCTCGGGTCTGTGGGAGATACTTAGATGGCCAGGCCAAAGACAAAGCAGTACATGGTTTTTAATTGTAGTCAAAATGAGAAAGGGAAGGCGAGTCTGACCGAGTCATCTGGGGTCTGTCTGTGGTGAAAAAGTGTGGGTAATAATTTGATGGCCAGGCTGAAGACAGAGACATTGCAATACATGGTTTTTAATAGTAAGGAATCACTCACCGTCAACTTGAAAATGGAAAGGCGAATCTGACCGAGCGGTGCAAACGCGAGGGAAATAATTAGAATGGGAATAATTAGATGGTCGGGCCATAGAGAGACATTGCAATACATGGATTTTAATAGTACGGAATCCATCTGGGGGTCTATCTGTGGTGTAAACGTTTAGGGAATAATTAGATGGCCAGGCCAAAGACCAAGACAAAGCAGTACTGTACATGGATTTTAATAGTACGGAATCCATTTGGGGTCTGTCTGTGGTGTAAACGTGTGGGGAATAATTAGATGGCCAGGCCAAAGACCGAGACAAATGCAGTACATGATTTTATTCTCCAGTAATAATTAGATGGCCAGGCCAAAGACCGAGACGATGCAATACATGGTTTTGTTCTCCCAGCGCACCGTACAGGAACCGTCGGTGGCGTTGTCCCAGTAACAGGAGCTGGCTGTGTGGAGACCCGCACCATTTTTCTGCATAATTACACACGTCACTGGAATGAGATGGGGTCAGTTAGTTCAGTTTAGTTAAGTTATCTTGAACGGAACAAGACATGATTTTGGAATTAACTGACTCGCTTTATCTCACAGGCGAGGATATTTAAGCAGGCTTTCAGCCTTTACTCCTTGTCTTCCTCAATACAAAAAAATAAAAACATTTTTACTGTACCTTCGATATTTACACTATATCTATCCTGACACACATGCATGTAAATGCACGCACACAAGCATGTACTCACATATTCACTCATTACTCAGACACACAGGGCCCAGGGGGGCTGACTTTATTCTCTGTGAATATTAGTTATCCCCCACAGGGCTAGAATAAAGATTGTTGTAGGATTTGGTCACTTTCTAGTGGATTTGACGAGATCTGCCCACATGGAATAAAAATCCATGCGAGGTATACTGCAACCAGTTTTTTTTTTTTTCCACTGCTGTGTGGACCGCCAGCACACAGGGGGTGCATTTCCCTTTGCATGCAGCAGTGTAAACTCCCTCCCCCTTATGGTCCCTTCAGGGCTGGTCTCATAGAAGGTGCGACCCCACTTGTAGCTCTTGTGGTAACGTGGACTTGGGCCCACAGCACTGGCTGTGGGATCAAAGACCTTCCCCCCAATGAGGCCCCCAGACTCCCTGGTCCAGTAAGCTCTGGTCCCATTTCCCTGGGATGTGCTTCGGTAGCCCAGGCATATAGTATGTCCAGCCCCTCCTTTATTTTAATTTGTTTTTTCACTGCGACCAGAGTGTACCAGGGGTCTGTGGGGCAGGAGGCCATTCTGCCCCGGGAGAACATCAACAACAACAACTCAGACACACATATAAAGAACACAGACAACAACTGGATATTTTTTATATTCTATAATATTTGACATAATAATCCTAAATCCAGTACATACAATATGATATATACTTACCAATATATTTAAAGGCCTTATTGAGCTTGGATAGATTACCAAGGACATTTTCTACCACCTGTGACGTCCAGTTGTTGACTTTAGCACTGGTGTATGCATTACCACCGATCACTGTCTCGATGCTCTCCTTGATAATAGTGCTCACCTCGTCAACCACAAATTGGTGCTGTAAAAATGAAGTATAAATAAAATACAATTGAAGGATTGAAAGACACAAGGTTAGGTCTCAGTAGTCTGTCCCAGTCCATATTAGGTTAGGATAGTGTTGTGTTGGGTTGGGTTGGGTTGGGTTGGGTTGGGTTAGGTTCGGATAGGGTTAAGTTAGGTTAGGTTAGGATAGGGTTAGGTTAGGATAGGGTTAGGTTAGGATAGGGTTAGGTTAGGAAAGGGTTGGGTTAGGTTAGGAAAGGGTTGGGTTAGATTAGGATAGGGTTAAGTTAGGATAGGGTTAAGTTAGGATTGGGTTAGGTTAGGATAGGGTTAGGTTAGGTCAGATTAGGTTAAGTTAGGTTAGGTAGAGTCAGACTAACCGGGACCTAACCTGGGCAAACTACCGGGACCTGACCAGGGCAAACTACCGGGACCTAGCCGGATGTGGCAACACTGCTACAAAACGGCAATATACTGGATAAATACCAACAATTTTCCCATCGCCTAAAATTATACTCTATATACGGTAAATATTAATATTATTACCGTATATATTATTATTATTATTATTCCTGCCTCATTCACTACACCCATCACAATACATACAATATTAATGAATTACTTTACAAATCTACTCAAAAGGTTAATAAACTTTGTATATAAATGAGTAAAAAACTAAAATATAAATAAACCCGATATACGAGAGAAACATTATACTATTATCATTATTATAACTTCATTCTAACTATTACCATACATAACTAACCTCTTCACTCTGGGTGGTGTCGTCCATAGTGGTGATATATTACTATTAAAATTAAAAAATTAATAATAATATCCAAGCTGCCTCAATACACAGCAGCTCACTGACTCAGCTGACACATACACAGCGTTGCCAGCTCTCACTAGACACATTTTCCTAACTCAACCTTTACAATTTTTCCTTTTTACCTCAATAATTCCCTGTTTACTCTTGTTGAACACTAATGGTCTTTATTGGTATTTTGTCTGGTAGAAATTTCTCTGCTGTTTACTCTTGTTGGACATCTTTTTTTATTTAATTTTCCTGATTGGGCTTCAAAATTCTCTAAAACTGAGTCATTTCCCTGTACCTGGCAACACTGCACACAAACAACACAGTGTTCGAATCCCTGAAATGTGGGATGGTTACGCCTTAACAAATTATTAAAATACATCTGTTTGTTCGTTTTTTTTAATTTGTTGTATCATAATTATTTGTTTATTTAATGTGTATTGAATTGGATTGAAATATTAATTGTTGTAAAGGTATAATTAGATCACGCTGACCAACCAATTAATTATAACTCTCAGACAATTTTATAAACTTGTACAAAACCACACCTGTTTCGTTTAATTTGTTGCATTATTATTATACATCATATTCCACCATTATGGATCATTCTACATCACTTAATATCTTTCATGGTGCAACAACTTGAATTGGTGGGCACGTGGGGAGGGAAGGAAATAACTTATGGAGGAAATGAGCAAAACGTGGAGGGTATATGAGGTGCACTAGGAAATATATGTGCCTGGATTGTAATTAAATACCTTAATTGTGCCTGATGTTGTATATGGTTGTACAGTCACGAGCATTAATAAGTATTCAGGTGTGCTTCGAATACCTAGAGACAGTAGGCTAAATAAATGCACAATAATATCTCCATTGGAATTACTTCGTTGGTGAATTGGACTGTACAAAGCTTCAACCCCAGGAGCTGTATACATATTAGTGCTCGCTGTAGGTGAAGCGGTGTAGGGGTTGTTGTTGTAGTCATGGGTTGTGGCGTTGGGGTCGTTGGGGTCGTTGTTGTGCACGAAACGCTTGTGGAGACTTGTTGGTGTGTTGTTAGTTGTGGTTCTCGTTTGGGAGAGCTGTTGGTTGAGCTTTGGTGGGTTGTTGCTGTAGAATTATGTTGCGTCTGCGAGTTGAGTTCACCAATTGTAACAACTTTGGTTAGTTACTATAGTTAGGTGTACAAACTCGCAGGGGAACACAGTATTGCTTTATTGATAGGTCCTCACAATAACTAGTGGTATACTCTTGACTGGACTAGGTGAGGAGGCGAAGGGCACGAAGGAGAGCACCACGAGGTAGGTTGTAGTTACTACTGGGCTGCTGTAGGCCGGGCTGAACAGGTGCAGGCTGCAGGAGAGTGTGGCGACGTCTGGAGCTTTTTTTTTATGGGTTTCTATGATCATGAAACTACCACATTAGCTCCGGACCTCCAAAGAAGCAGCAGGTGTGGCGGCGAGGTAGCGGCAGCAGGCAGAGGTGAGTAGGTCGTTGGCTGGTGGCATATCGAGTAACCCCGCACAGATAATTATACCCAATATATGCCAGCCTCACACCAAGGTAAATATAGCTACGCCTATATATATATTTATAGCTATATTTACCTTGCCTCACGCATTACCTATAATAGTGTACGATCTGTGTATTATTCTATTCATTTAACATTATATTTTAACATTAGGGATCATGCGAAGAAATTAGAGTGCCATTGTAGTACTTGCATAAAAAAAAAAAAAAAAAAAAAAAATCGCGTTTCCGAAATATGCCGCACCCTTTCGAACAAATCCCATGTTAGATACTCATGATATATATTGTTGTGTGTGTTTTATTGTATAGGGGGAGGCCGACAGGAACCGATCGTCCTAGCTAGCTCCTTTGTTGTAATATTTTTCAACACTGAATATTAACTATGTAACTATATATAGCCTATATAACAACAACAACTATATAATTATAAACCCGGTCATGTTTTGGAGTTACGCTCGGGGGAAGTTTGGGAAAGAAGATGTCAGCAGCTAGTTTTGTTAAGGGGAGATTCGATTGTTGGTGAATTGGAAGGCTATTGATTCCTCCTAACTATGCCAGAAAACAGACGCCCTCAATGGTACTAATAGGGCATCTGTTTCATGGCATAGCTTGGAGGAATCAGGGACATTTTCCAAATCATCAACAATTAAAAGAACCTCCCCTTATAGAACCCTATCTGTGATCGTGTATGAGACCTGGTGGTGGCTTGTGATTCCTCGTAACTATGCCACGATATAGGTGTGTGTGTTTCGTGGCAATATTTGAAGGACTCGTTTATATCCAATTTTCTGACTACATCACATGGTCCCCTTAAGGTTATCTCTTGGACCAGGCATAGTTAAGGACCCTGTGATCGTGTATGAAAATTGGAGGCTTCTGATTCCTCCTGACTATGCCACGAAACACGTACGGTCCTTCCATATAGGTGGTGTTTCGTGGCAATATTTGAAGGACTCGTTTATCTCCAATTTTCTGACTACATTAAGGAGCTATGATTTAATTTTTTTTACCTTTTTGATCGAGAACAATTAGGGACAAGGATCGAGAACCACGTGCTATTCCTTGTCTTAATTAAATAGTTAGTCAGTAATTAACACAGTAGGAGTAATAATTAAGTGAGTATATAGTAATTAAGAGGTAAGTGTTATTAATTATAGGATATCATTTGTTTGGCCCTCTCTGAATTCATATTGTCTCTCTCTCTCTCTCTCTCTCTCTCTCTCTCTCTCTCTCTCTCTCTCTCTCTCTCTGTGGAGCTGTGGCATTCAAATTCTCTCTCTCTCTTTCTCTCTCTCTCTCTCTCTCTCTCTCTCTCTCTCTCTCTCTCTCTCTCTCTCTCTCTCTGTGTATTTGTGTGTGTGTGTGTGTGGTACTCTCTCTCTCTCTCTCTCTCTCTCTCTCTCTCTCTCTCTCTCTCTCTCTCTCTCTCTCTGTGTGTGTGTGTGGAGCTGTGGTATTAAAATTCTCTCTCTCTCTCTCTCTCTCTCTCTCTCTCTCTCTCTCTGAAACTGTGGCATTCAAATTCTCTCTCTCTCTCTGAAACGGTGGCATTCAAATTCTCTCTCTCATCCGGTATGGTGTTTTGGTGTTGTTATCTGTGTAGAAGGCGACATTCAACAGTTATAGTTAGATTCACGAAGGACACCACACAGAAAGACGTATAGGTAAGTGTCTCTCTCTCTCTCTTGTTATATTATTTTCAACACGGCTTCACTTTCACTAATTCTTGCATTAGTGATTTCGTCGTTAGACTTAAGGCACCCGGTGATGTAGTCAGAAAATTGGATGTAAATGAGTCCTTCAAATATTGCCAAGAAACACACACACCTATATGGAAATACCGTGTTCGTGGCATATATATATATATATATATATATATATATATATATATATATATATATATATATATATATATATATATATATATATATATTATGTGGAAATGGGTGGAGCAAGAAAATCCTGGGTACACTCCTGGAGTCTTTATTTACGTTTCGCTTATAGCTTCATCAGAACAAGCTATAAGCGAAACGTAAATAAAGACTCCAGGCAGGAGTGTACCCAGAATTTTCTTACTCCACCCATTTCTACCTATGTGTCATGAAACCTACCAACATATATATATATATATATATATATATATATATATATATATATATATGCTATCCCCTTATAGATCCTGTGATCGTGTATGAATATTGTAGGCTTCTGATTCCTCCTGGCTATGCCACGAAACAAGCTCCTTCCATATAGGTGTGTGTGTGTGTGTGTGTGTTTCGTGGCAATATTTGAAGGACTCATTTACATCCAATTTTCAGACTACATCACAGGGTCCCTTATAATAAATCAACCTTATAATATAAAGATAATAAAATTTTCTAAGTTTTCTTACTAAGGTTATATTATTTTACTATTTCATTACATATTATTGTATTTTTTTAGGGCCTCACATATACAGAAAATACAACAAACACACTTGGTCAAATATTTTCTTACGATAGGGTTAGGCTGTATTTAGGGGGTAATTCACTTTTGTTACATTGGAGTACGTGCCTTGATTCCTCCAAAGTATGCCAGCCAGGAAACAGCAGGACCAGATGAACGAAATTAATGGTGTTCTGTTACTTGGAATAGTTTGGAGGGAATAAATGCATTTACTCCAGATTTACCAACACTGCCTGAACTTCCCCCTTTAAAATGTTGATGTTTTCTTGACTGTGAGGCTTTGGTTATAAAGAAAATACAATATACTTGATAATAAGTTACTTTTAATAATATATTGTTGTTTGGTTGACTGTGAGGCTTTGCTTATAAAGAAAACACAACATTACGTGGTCAATTTTCTACTTACGATAGTGTTATAATAATATGTTGTTAGTTGGTTGTGGTTGAGGCTTTGGTTATAAAGAAAATACAACATACTTAATAATAGGTTTCTT
>JAWQEG010001860.1:0-75000 GCA_033782935.1 Petrolisthes cinctipes | reverse complement strand
AATTCACCGGTTAAATAATGACCTAACCTAACCTAACCTAACCTAACCTAGCCTAATCTAATCTAATCTATTCTAACCTAACCTAACCTAACCTAACCTAACTTGTCGGACATCGATCTCCTCGTGATCTGTCCTTGATTATACATTTCTTTCCTAACAATGAAAAATTTAGAACTATTTCTTCAAATTGTGTTGAGGGTTTCAATCAAATATTCAGTAGTTTACATCTCTCTCGTTCACATCCCCCCCCACCCTCTCTCTCTCTCTCTCTCTCTCTCTCTCTCTCTCATTTCATACCACGTCGTATCCTCCCTACACTCCCTCCCTCACTCATTCACTCTCTCTCGACCCCAACCTTCCTTCCTTCCTTCCTTCCTTCCATCAGCCACTTTGCCGATCATTTGCCGTCCTCTGTTTCCTCTCTCTCATTTCTCCGTCTCCCTGGGCAACCTTCCTCCTTTCTCTCGAGTCTGTCATGTGTGTCGCATTTCTCTGTATCTATATCTTTTCTTCTATCCTCCCTATCGCCCTGCCTTTCTTTTCACAATCGCATTCTTCTAATCATTCCCTTTTGATGTTCCTTTAAATTGTCTCATCTTAATTCCCTATTTCTCCTCCTAGTTTTCCTTCTTTTATCAACATCAGTGTATTTTTTTTCTTTTCCTATCTACAGTGTATGTTTCTTCTCTTCTCTTCCCCTTCCAGTTACTTCTCAAATCACTTTCCTCCCTTCTTCCTTTCATGTTCTCTTATATCCCTCTATTCTCTCTTTCTTTTTTCCTCACTTTGTCTTCCTTCTACATATTTTCATTCCTTCCTCTCCAGTCGTCTTTCCTTTCCATTATCCCTTTCCGTTCTCTGCTGGCTCCCCTATAGTTCTCTCTCCCTTCCCTCCTCCCCTCTCTTAGTACATCACTCTTTGCCCTCCCATCCAGACTGCCATCAGCTTCCATATACACTCTCTCATTCGGCGTCCCTCCCTCCATTCCTTCCTCTCTCAACTCCTCACAATCTCTCTCCCTCCCTTCATTCCTTCCTCCTCTCTCTATTTACTCTTCCATCGTTTACTCGCCTCCCTCAAGCTCTTTTTTCACTCCTCGCTTCGTATATTTCTCGCCCCTTCCCTTTTTCCTCTCTCTCTCTCTCTCTCTCTCTCTCTCTCTCTCTCTCTCTCTCTCTCTCTCTCTCTCTCTCTCTCTCTCTATATATATATATATATATATATATATATATATATATATATATATATATATTATATATATATATATATATATATATATATATATATATATATATATAATACCTCATATATACCTCCTCTCTCTCTCTCTCTCTCTCTCTCTCTCTCTCTCTCTCTCTCTCTCTCTCTCTCTCTCTCTCTCTCTCTTCTCTCTCTCTCTCTCTCTCTCTCTCTCTTTCCTTCCTTTCGCCTCCGCTCCCCCACCTTCCTCCTTTCCCCTTTACTCAGACACCTCACAACCCTTTCCACTCCAGCATTCAACTCGTCGACCCCCTCAGTCCGTCTCCCCATTTACCATTTCCATTAGTCTCCGGGGTCCTCTCGCCCTTCCATTCTCTCTCCCTCACCCCCCCTTTTTTTTAACCTGTGATGAACCATTTTATCCTTGACTTGCCGTTATTATCCGTTCCTCCTTTCCTACTCTCTTCGCTCCCCTTTTCATCCCCTCTTTCCCCCACTTGCCTCTCCTTTTCTTAATCTAAATTCCAAACTTTTTCCTTTCCTTACTTTTTTTTTTGTGTGTGTTCGTAGATTTTTTTCTTGGTATTCTTTCCCCCCATCCCTTTTCGTTTCATTTCTCCATGCCTCATACATCATAACAACATTCCCATTCTTTTTTCTCACACTCACTTCTTCTATCCATCCATCATAATATTCGTTCATTTGTGTCTCCCTTTCCCTCTCCAGTTGTGTATCAATTACTGACCTTCTTCTTCTCTCTCTCTACTGGCGTCTTCCAAGGTTGCCTCTCTCCGTATTACTTTATTTCTAATCTATGATCTTTCTAATGGTTCCTCCAACTTCTTAACCCTTTTTAATGCAGCTTCTTATTGTGATTGTACTCTGACTTATATTATGTCAGAAAACAGTTTATTATAATGATTGAGTGTTAGAATGTTTTTCATCCAAGCGTTTTTAATTAATGGCAATACCCACCTTTTAACTTGCACATTGAATAATCGCACATATTTCGTTTCATACTCAAGACACACCACTGATACTCGAAGGGTGATATATATATTTTTTCTTATCACTACTTCATCCAGGTTCTGATATATTATTAGTGTACAGTTTCCGTCTTTGATTATCTTTTTGTACTGACTGTTCCATTGCTTTCGACTTTCAATTTCTGTTACCCATTCTATTGTTCTATGTTCGTATTTCCTTCCCGTCCCTGCGCATCCCTATCCCCCTTCTCCAGTCTTATCAATCATATTATTATCTCCTCGTTTGTCACATTCCAAAGTGACATTCACTTAAATCTTCAACATTTCCTCCCCTTCCACTTTCCCCTACTCTCCACTATTATTCAGCCCTCTTCCTGTCCTCTGTCCCAACATTAAATCCTCCCTTCCCCCTTCTCCCCCTTTCTTCTCCCATCCCCTTCCTCCTCTCTGTCCCCGTCCCTCTCCCATTAAATCCTCCTTCCCCCTTCTCCCCCTTCTTCTCCCATCCCCTTCCTCTCCCCTCCCTCCTCCCCTCTCCTATTAAAGTATCCCTTACCCCTCCTCCCCCTTCCCCTTCCACTCTATGAAGGTAGTAATGTTTGGGTGCTTCCAGATGCGAACTGGCTGTACGGGGCAAAAGGGCACATGCTGTTAGTATGAGCAAAACACCTCGTTGAGTTCTATACAAGTTCTTGTGCAAGTCTGTTATTTTTATTATAATTCTTTAGTTCCCCCCCTCCCCCTCACCAACCCTTTTAATACATACACGCACGCACATCACATACACTTGCACGCACACATACACACACACACACACGAGCACGTCTCTCTCTCTCTCTCTCTCTCACACACACACACACGTACACATAATTATGCACTAACTAGCTCATATCTTTCTTCGGCAGGAATGACTTTAGTGCCTCTATTTAATTAATGTGTGTGTCTTTGGTGTTGAATTGCTCGTGGTTCCCTCTGTAGCTCACCTGGCCGCTAGATAATATTTAGTCTAATTAGTCCACTCTGGCACCTGTGCACACACCTGAGGTACTGAATGCTCCCTTATCACCTTTAAACTCTGCCCATGTCAATATCCTCTCAATAATATTATCCCAACTAGCAATTTTATATAAACCCAGTAATTTCTGTAATACTTTATCTCTTCATAACATTGCCATGACATTCTGAAGGATATTGAAATTACTATAATATGATTATGCTCAAGTTTCGAGGGGATAATAACGTTATGTATTTAATGTCCTCTTTGCCTTGTTCTGTAACACATTCCCTATTATTGTATTATATAGCCTTACTCATACATAACCAACCTCTATACAAATAAGATTAGCATTTAGGGAAATTGCTAAAGAGAAGAAGGAAAGTAAATAATAGTGTATATAATAATGAATGATCATATTGAAGCTAATTATCATGGGATTAGGATAGACAACTCTATAATCAGCACATATACACATAACACTATAATACACCCGCAAAGTACATACACAACATAAGAAACATCAACATACGACAAATACACCGGTCCAAAATATATATCTTTCACTCACAATATAGATATAACATTCACTCCTGCAATACAAGAGAGGTTTACACTTAGCAAATACAAACACGACGTAAACATAACGATTACACAGACAAATACTGGACAAAAATACACATACGACATTTTGGAAGGAAGTAAGAGGGAAAGAGAGAGAGGGAAAATGAGGTAGGGAGGAAAAGCAAATAGTTAATAAGTGAAGGGAAGAGGGGAGTGAGCGATGAATGTTTCCGGGTGAGTGGGAGGTAAGGGTGGAGGGATTAGAAGGGAGAGAGGGAGAGAGGAAGTGAGAGATGTAGAAAGAGAAACGCTATAGGGGAGCAAATAGTGAGGAGAGGGCCGGGAGAAGATAGAATATGAAAGAAATGAATAGGAAGAAATGGAGGGAGGTAATAAATGGTAGAAAGGGTACGAAAAGAAAAGATAGGAACAAATAAAACTAGATAGCAATTGTGAAAGGTGAGGAAAATGAAAGAGAAGAAGATAGAAGAGAAAGGAAAGAGAAATGTGGAAGGAAAAAGATTATGAGTGAGGAGGAAATAATCATGAAAAAAAGGAGAGAGAAAAAGAAGATAGTGGAAGGAACTGGGTCCAACAAAAGGGATATGAGTGTAGAAAAAACTATTAAAAAAGGAAGGAATTGGAAATGAAAAACAGAGATAGATAGATGAGGTTGTTTACAGTGAAGGGTAGGAGTGAGAGCACCTGTCATATGTCATGGCCAAAAAAGTGTGATTATGGGTGGGAAAATAAAAGAAAATACATTAAAAAAAGAAGGAAAGAAGTATAGCAAGATGAAAGAAATGCAAAATTATAAAATGTGTGAGGAATGGAAAGAACAGATAAATACAGGATAAATGAAAACTCTCTACTTTCACTAACAGAGAGGATGAATGAAAAAGAAGTTCAAAGAGAGAGAGAGAGAGAGAGAGAGAGAGAGAGAGAGAGAGAGAGAGAGATCTAGGGGAATCCATTGGGGGGACGTGGGGGAGGGGGAGGTGACGGTGGGAGAGTGGGAAGCCGAGCACCAGGTGGTAGGAAGGGGGGAGGGGGGAGGATGGAAGGGTCTCAAAGGGGTAAGGGGGGAGGGTGGAAGGGTCTCAAAGGGGTAAGGGGGGAGGTGGAGGTAGGATGGTGGGGTCTCAAAGGGGTAAGAGGGGAGGGTGGGGGATGATGGAAGGGTCTCAAAGGGGTAACGGGGTAAGGGGGGAGGGTGATGGTAGGGTCTCAAAGGGTAAGGGGGAGGGTGGAGGTAGGATGGTATGGTCTCAAAGGGGGTCTCAAAAGGGGTAATTGTCACAGAGTAGGAGAGAAAATTATAGCTGAAGTGAACACATTTACCTCCATGACAACAACACTCTCTAAGGGGATGGTATAGGCTGTAATATATTTGGTAGAATGGAGCGTCTTGATTCCTCCAAAGTATGCCGAGAAACAGCACCACATCATTAGCAAAAAGTTATATTGGCCTGTTGTCTGGAATAGTTTGAAGATATCAGTTGCTCCAGATTTACCAGCACTGTACTTAATAATCATAATGAACAAAGAAATTAATCATGATCATCCTAATTCACTGTTCATAATAATTATCTTTGTCTCGTTTCCCATTCACTACAACAACTAGTTTCTTGTTTCTGTGTGTGTGTGTGTGTGTGTGTGTTTTTTTTTTTTTTTTTTTTTTTTTTTTTTTTTTTTTTTTTTTTTGTCCTCGGGGTTTGTGGTATGCCCTTTTTTTCCTACATCCTAAATCTATACTGCATCACGTTTGCATCATTTTCCTCTCGGTCTGGTGATTTGTTTTACTTCCATTCTTGTTTCATATTTTGTTTTGTCATTTTTTTTTCCCCCAATCTCGTTCTCTGGTATCTACGTATTCTGGTATAATGTTTTTATTTTAGCATCTTCTAATTAGTAGTGTTACGAATTATATTATCTTTGTGTATCTCTGCGCAGGTGTGGCTTTGGATTATTTTCTCTTGTGTATGATGATTTTTAATTATGACAGAGAAAGACTATAGATAGACTTGAGGGTTGAGCACTATAGTTTGATTTTAGCTACTTGTATATATAATTATGTACGAATGATATGCTTCTCCATTAGATCACTAGCCTTTGCGGTTGCCTGCTTCTATGTCTTTCTTTGCCATACATGCAGCCGACAAACACGAAAATTCAATATATGTAACGAAAACAAACATACGTAAATTTGATAACTGTTGACGTTCGTGATTCGGTGTTTATAAGATCAGCAGATTCCTTCGGTGTAACTTGATGTGTCTGGGCAGTGACTCATCTCGTTCTCTCTTAACTTCTCCCTCTCGCAATAGATGGCGTAGTGATGCACTTTAGAGAAGGGGTGGGAAAGGAAGGGTCGCGTGACTCCCAACCCAGAGAGAGAGAGAGAGAGAGAGAGAGAGGAAGGGTGTGGACTCATTGAAAGACGGAGAGGCGGAAGGAGGGAGGGAGGGAGGTAAATAGGGAAGTAGAAAGAAGGATATGGAGAAGGATGAAAGGATGAAGATGTGGAAGTGAAGGAGTGAATAAGGATAGAAAATAAGAGGAAGAAGTGAGTGGAAGGAGGAAGCGATGGTAGGGACAGATGAGGAGAGGAAGCCAGAGAGGGAAAAGAGATGGAGAGAAGAGTGGATAAACAGTGGAATGGAGGAAAAAGAACGCGTTAAAAAAGAAGAATAAGGAGGACTGAAGAGAGGGAGGAAGGGAGGAGGAAGAACTAGAGGGAGGGAGGGAGGAAGGGAGGAGGAAGAACTAGAGGGAGGGAGGGAGGGAGGGAGGGAGGGGAAAATAATAACAACAGCCTGCGGTGGTCGGGGGTGGCAGGCTGTGGCCGACCGGTTGGCTAGGGGACCGCCACAGTTGAATGGAGACATGGTGGTGGTAGTAGTAGACGAGGTGAGGGAAATAGACGTGGAGGAGAGAGGCAAAGAGAAATACTGATGACGCGCAGGGTAAAGAAGGAGAGAGAGAGAGAGAGAGAGAGAGAGAGAGAGAGAGAGAGAGAGAGAGAGAGAGAGTATTATATTGATAGACATAGAAGAGAGAGAGAGAGAGAGAGAGAGAGAGAGAGAGAGAGAGAGAGAGTGTGTATTATTGATAGACATATGAATAGATTAGATGGATAGAGTGATATGTAAACAGACAGAGGATAGAAGATTGAAGAGAACGAATAAGGAAAAGGGGATGAATTGGAAATGGGAAAAGGAAAGTGAATAAAACAGAGAACCAAGCGGCTGTAAATGGAAGAAAAAGAGAGATTAGTGGAAACATGGGAATGGAAAGACAGGAAAAATAGAAAAGGAGAAAAGGGTGGAAGGAAATGAGACAGAAAACATTAGAGAATATAAAGGTAAAAGTTGGTTACAGGAGACAAGGACATTTCCACACCTAGAAACTATACTTTACGAGTGATACATTATGGGAAAGAAACTGCATCATTAAAAAAATTGGACGATGAAAAGAAATAGAACGAAACCAAATCTGAATGACACATTATTACTATTCATTTATCCTGTAATTGAATATAAATGTGATGCTGTATTTTAGGTATGTCTGTACTCAAGACAAATATATAAAACAGTGCATGAAACAAATATACTAAAAAATGTAAGGAAAATACACGAATAGGAAAAACTACATGGGAATGGAACAGCATGAGAGAGATATTCCAAAAGGGACCTGGAAAGAGAGTAGAAGAAAAGGGAGTGGTCAAATGGGGAGATAAATGAGGGAGAGAATGGGGTGAGGACCTGGAGGAAAAGTGGTGTGGAAATATTTCTTCCTCCTCTGGTGATGGAGAGAAGGAGATGTGAGGGAAGGCTGATGTGAGGAGAAGAGGGTTGGTGAGAGGAGAGGCCAAAGAGGAGGGTTGGAGAGAGGAAAGGAAATATAAGAAACACGAAAGAAGAAGGGAACTGAAGTGACGGAGGAAGGAAATAGAAATGGGGAATTAAAAAAGAAAAAGATATGAGGGAATATTAAGATTATCTAGCAGAGAGAGAGAGAGAGATCAAGTGCACTTCGAAGGTTAAAGAGGTAATAATGAAAGTGAAAGAAATTTGATGAAGAGAGAAAGGGATGGAAAATAGTAATGATGATGCAGGGAAGAAATGATAAAGGTTGGAAAGGGATGGAAAAAGAAAAAATGAAGATAGGGATGAGAGAATTGAAAGAGGAATGAAGACTCTCCTTCCCTGACGATTTCCTCCCTCTCTACCGTTTGAGGGAGAGTAACACGCTCCCTACTGATTGGGTCCCTACATCTACACTCTCTCCTTGTTCTTCCTGCCTTAGTCTCTCTCTCTCTCTCTCTCTCTCTTCTCTCTCTCTCTCTCTCTCTCTCTCTCTGATTGGGTCCCTACATCTACACTCTCTCCTTGTTCTTCCTGCCTCTCTCTCTCTCTCTCTCTCTCTCTCTCTCTCTCTCTCTCTCTCTCTCTCTCTCCACACACACTAGATGCTCGCTAGGTGCTCAGTGGTTTATCCTAGCCTGCCGAGTCGTGTTTCTCTCTCCACTCAAGGCTACTCAGGATTGTCACAGGATGGAGTGTGTGGTTTTATGAGAGGTACTCCCAGCCTTGTCTCTAGATCCGTCGCTACTAGCTCTAAGTTTTTCCCGGTGGGTTAGAAAGTGGTAATCTTGAGTTCGGCACGTGCTCAGACCGTGGGTGAATAACACGCTATCTTTCTCCTTTCGATCAATGACTGACAGGGTTCGCAGATGTGCATGACTCTCTTGTATAAAGGTCTGCATTTGTTTGCATGTATGTTCATATATTTGCATTTCATTCTGTTGCTCTTTTGTATTGCATAAATTAAATGTTATATTAATGGATATGAACAAATACACACACACACACACACATGCAGAACAGATGTGATGATAGGAAAGGAAAAGGCTACAGATGAAAGGTTCACGACAAAGCATGGGATGAAAAGAGTGGGGAAGAAAAGTAACAGGTGCACATTATACACATGTGTCAATGATATTTTCCTGCTTTCTCTCACTCTCTCTCTCTCTCTCTCTCTCTCTCTCTCTCTCTATATATATATATATATAATATATATATATATATATATATATATATATATATATATATATATATATATATATATATATATATATATATATATATTACTCCCATCTGCCCTAATCTCAATTACATGTATGAAGTATGAAAGTAAATATACATACGAACAAGACAGACAGACATACATAGTGAGTGAGCGTTGAGTGACTGGCGGCACACATTAGGACTGCTATGAGGGTAAGAGGAGAGGCCACACATTATTGTCTATTTACACTTCAGCTGCGCTTGGTCTTGAATGAATGCTTTCGTTAATCTCCTCACTTTCATATCACATCGATTCGAGCTGCCTTAAGTAAATAGTTAGATAACGAGCTCTCAAATGTCTGCTGCTGAATACCAACCGCACTAATTACTAGGCGAGTGGGCTATATAAATGTTATGATGTTGTGTAAATGTGACAGAAAGAATGAAGACCAAAAGGAGTAGCTTGTGATGATATAGTTTAATATCTAAGGAAGGAAAGATGAAACGAAGAAATAAAGAAAAAGGAGAAAGTAAGGAAGGAAAGAAGAGACGAAGAAATAAGGAAAGAAGGAATTAATGAAGTAAGGATGAATAAAGGATAGAAAGAAAGTAGCAAGGAAGGAAGGAAGGAAGGAAAGAAACCAGGAGTAAAAATGAAATGGAAGCAAGGGAAAAAAAAAAATAAGGAAGGAAAAAAAAAATAAGGAAGGAAGAAAAAGTAAAAATAGAATGTAGGAACAAACACAAGCTTACTAAGACATCAGAAAGGTCCCCTAGAAGAATTCCTTCACTCAGTTTGTAAAGTTTTGGGGGGCAGTCGTACCCTGAATGGTGGTGTCCCTTCCCTGTCCCCCTCCCCATCAATGGCCTCAAGGATTTCTTCAGTTTCTCCTCCTGCTTTGCTCTAATCTTTACTCTGTGTCTGTCTGTGTGTGTGTGTGTGTGTGTGTGTATCTGTCTGTGTTATGTGTATTTGTGTGTCTGTTTGTGTGTGTTTGTGTGTGTGTGTGTTTCGGTGTTTGTGTGTGTGTGTGTGTGTGTGTCTGTGTTTCGGTGTTTGTGTGTTTGTCTGTGTGTGTGTCTGTGTGTCTGTCTGTGTGTGTGTGTTTCTGTTTGTCTGTGTGTGTGAAAGTGTGTGTGTGTGAAAGTGTGTGTGTGTGTATGTGTGTGTTTATCTCTCATATTATATTCCTTTCCATGTCATCTCACGATTCTTTCATTCTAACATACATATATATTTTCACTCTTATCTTGTACGTACATAATATTTTTCTTTCCTTTCAGTTCTCTCCTTCAAGACGGTATCGATTTCCCCAATATCTTCCTCTCCCTCCTACTATATAATACCAGTAGCCTATGTGTGTTGTTCTCAGTATCTCTCTTCCACAGTATTGACCTTCCCAATATTATATCCTTTCCCCACTGTGAGTCTTATCCACAGTTCCTCCAATATTCTCCTCAATACTTTTTCCATTGCATTATATTCTACCCACACTACAATATCTATACAATTTTACTATGATAGTGTTCTTAGTTTAGTAGTGAAGTTGCATGTGCTTATTATAACTCCACCAATCCTCTGTCAGTGTGTGTGTGTTTGTGTGTGTGTGTGTGTGTGCCCCCACCCCTCTCTCTCTCTCTCTCTCTCCTCTCCTCTCTCTCTCTCTCTCTCTCCTCTCTCTCCTCTCCCAGTCTATTTTGTTTTCCTTTCTCTTTCCAATCCAGCAAAACCGATCCCTGACCATCATTTTTCATCTCTCTCTCTCTCTCTCTCTCTCTCTCTCTCTCTCTTGGCATGTGTGTGTATTTTATATATGTGTGTGTGTGTGTGCTCTCTCTCTCTCTCTCTCTCTCTCTCCTCTCTCTCTCTCTCTCTCTCTCTCTCTCTCTCTCTCACTCTCTCTCCTCTCTCTCTCTCTCTCTCCTAAACCCTGACCCAATCCCACCTTCTGCTGGAGATATGGAAGACAATTTGCCATAGATCTGAGTGCAACATCTCGCCTCGTCTCTCTCTCTCTCTCTCTCTCTCTCTCTCTCTCTCTCTCTCTCTCTCTCTCCTCTCTCTCTCTCTCTCTCTCGGATCTCCAATTTTTCGGAGTGGAATAGTATACTCCCTTCCCCCCTCCCCCCCCCCCCCCCCCCCCTCTCTCTCTCTCTCTCTCTCTCTCTCTCTCTCTCCTCTCCTCTCTCTCTCTCTCTCTCTCTCTCTCTCTCTCTCTCTCTCAGTTTTCTTGTCACTCTTCCGTATCACACTCTTTTCCTTCAACTGTTATTATTCTTATTTTTTTCCCTACACAATTTTTCTTCCATTTCTTTTTCCTACTGTTTATAATTTAGCATTGTATCCTTTGCTTTTTCAACTTCGCTTTTATATCTTTCATATCTTATTTTTACTTTTTTTTTTCATTATCCATATCGCTTCTATTTCCTTCTCCTCACATTCTTATTAGTTTTCTTGCCTTTTTCCTTTGCACAATTCATATCACTTCTATTTCCTCTTCCTCTTCCTCCTCCTCCTCCTCCTCCTCACATTCTTACTTTTTTCTAGCTTTTTTTTTTCTGTGCACTATTCATATCACTTTCATTTCTCACCAGAGGGAAAGGGTTGATGCAGGGAAAGATTCACAGCTTGTGGGTGTTGGGTCGTGGTGTGTATGGCCTAGCTCAAGTAATTTTCTTTTCCTCTCTCTCTCTCTCTCTCTCTCTCTCTCTCTCTCTCTCTCTGTTGACTTGTTTCCTTCTTCCCTTTCTAAATTTCACACAGTTTAGCACATTTTTATCGATTTTTGTTCGACCCTACTCACTTCACTTCATTTATCCTTACCCTCATATCCATTTACCTCCCTTCTCTCTCTCTCTCTCTCTCTCTCTCTCTCTCTCTCTCTCTCCTCTCTCTCTCTCTCTCTCTCTCTCTCTCTCTCTCTCCTCTCTCTCTCTCTCTCTCTCTCTCTCTCTCTCTCTCTCTCTCTCTCTCTCTCTCTTCTTTTAATTCTCCTTATTCAGGATTCCTTCCTTCTTTGATACTTATTCAAAATTGTATTCACTATTCGTTTTATACCTCTCCCTCCCTCCTTCCCTCATCCAGGCACCAAGGGAGGAACATGGGAGAAATGAAGATGATGTAAGGAAGAAAGGAGAGGAAGGAAGGAAGGAGGGAGGGAGAGGTTAGAAAGGGGGTTTGGGGGTGGGGGTGGGGGTCGACCTCCTCCAATATGCCCCGGTTCTGTTCCTTATAAGCCATAAAGACGAAGCTCAGAGATGGGAAGGAGTGGGGAGAGGGAGGGAGAGAAAGGATGAAGGAAGAGGGGGAGGGGGAAGGGAGAGAGGATTGTAGGAAAGAGGGGACAGGCAGGAGGGGGGAATAAAGGGAGACCATGCCTGATATGAGACGAAGGGAATGAGGGAAGGGTAAGAGAAAGGGAGAGAGGAGAAGCATGGAGAAAGGAGTGCTGAGGCAAGATGGAATGGAAGAATAAGGGAAAGAAAAGGAAGAAAGGAAGGAAGGAAGGAAGGAAGGACAGTGTGTGGTGAAATGATGGAAGGGAGAAGTAGGATGTGTATAGAGAATAGGGGAATAAGGATGAAAAGAGTAGATGAAGAAATGAAAGAGAGGAGGATATTAACAGAAGGATGAATGGAAGGAAGAATAGGATGAGAAGTGAACAGAGGGCTAAAGATCGAACGAGGGAGATGAAGGATGAAAAGAAAGAGGTTAGAAAGAAATGAGGACGAAGTGGGGAAGGAGAATTGGAGAAGAAAGAGGAAGTATTGAAGGACATAATAGGTAAGGAGGAAAGATAGGGATGTGAGGAGAGGGTGGGAAGGGAAGGGAGGTGGAGGGATTAAGAGAAGAAGGAGGGAGATAGGGAGGAGGGGAAAGGTGCAGGAGGGAGGCAAGGGTAGGGAGGGGGAGGGAGTTGGGGAGAGGGAAGGTGTAAGAGGTCAGGAGGGAGGTGAGAGGGAGGAGGAATGAAGAGGAAAGGAGGGAGGTAAGGGGGAGGGGGAGGAGGAATGAAGAGGAAAGGAGGGAGGTAAGGGGGAGGGGGAGGAGGAATGAAGAGGAAAGGAGGGAGGTAAGGGGGAGGGGTAGGAGGAATGAAGAGGAAAGGAGGGAGGTAAGGGAGAAGGGGAGGAGGAATGAAGAGGAAAGGAGGGAGGTAAGGGAGAGGTGGAGGAGGAATGAAGAGGAAAGGAGGGAGGTAAGGGGGAGGGGTAGGAGGAATGAAGAGGAAAGGAGGGAGGTAAGGGAGAGGGGGAGGAGGAATGAAGAGGAAAGGAGGGAGGTAAGGGAGAGGGGGAGGAGGAATGAAGAGGAAAGGAGGGAGGTAAGGGAGAGGGGGAGGAGGAATGAAGAGGTAAGGGGGAGGGGGAGGAGGAATGAAGAGGAAAGGAGGGAGGTAAGAGGGAGGAGGAGAAGGAATGAAGAGGAAAGGAGGGAAGTAAGGGAGAGGGGGAGGAGGAATGAAGAGGAAAGGAGGGAGGTAAGGGGGAGGGGGAGGAGGAATGAAGAGGAAAGGAGGGAGGTGAGGGGGAGGGGGAGGAGGAATGAAGAGGAAAGGAAGGAGGTAAGGGGGAGGGGCAGGAGGAATGAAGAGGAAAGGAGGGAGGTAAGGGAGAGGGGGAGGAGGAATGAAGAGGAAAGGAGGGAGGTAAGGGAGAGGGGGAGGAGGAAGGAAGAGGAAAGGAAGGAGGTAAGGGAGAGGGGGAGGAGGAATGAAGAGGAAAGGAGGGAGGTAAGGGAGAGGGGGAGGAGGAATGAAGAGGTCAGGAGGGAGGTGAGGGGGAGGAGGAATGAAGAGGAAAGGAGGGAGGTAAGGGGGAAGGGGAGGAGGAATGAAGAGGAAAGGAGGGAGGTAAGGGAGAGGGGGAGGAGGAATGAAGAGGAAAGTAGGGAGGTAAGGGGGAGGGGGAGGAGGAATGAAGAGGAAAGGAGGGAGGTGAGGGGGAGAGGGAAGGTGTAAGAGGTCAAAAGGTAAGGGGGAGGGGGAGGAGGAATGAAGAGGAAAGGAGGGAGGTAAGGGAGAGGGGGAGGAGGAATGAAGAGGAAAGGAGGGAGGTGAGGGGGAGAGGGAAGATGTAAGAGGTCAGGAGGGAGGTAAGGGGGAGGGGAGGATGAATGAAGAGGAAAGGAGGGAGGTAAGGGGGAGGGGGAGGAGGAATGAAGAGGAAAGGAGGGAGGTAAGGGGGAGGGGGAGGAGGAATGGAGGTAAGGGGGAGGGGGAGGAGGAATGAAGAGGAAAGGAGGGAGGTGAGGGGGAGAGGGAAGGTGTAATAGGTCAGGAGGTAAGGGAGAGGGGGAGGAGGAATGAAGAGGAAAGGAGGGAGGTAAGGGGGAGAGGGAAGGTGTAATAGGTCAGGAGGTAAGGGGGAGGGGGAGGAGGAATGAAGAGGAAAGGAGGGAGGGAAGGTGTAAGAGGTCAGGAGGTAAGGGAGAGGGGGAGGAGGAATGAAGAGGAAAGGAGGGAGGTAAGGGGGAGGAGGAATGAAAAGGAAAGGAGGGAGGTAAGGGGAGGGGGAGGAGGAATGAAGAGGTAAAGGGGAGGGGGATGAGGAATGAAGAGGAAAGGAGGGAGGTAAGGTGTAAGAGGTCAGGAGGGAGGTAAGGGGGAGGTTGAATGAAGAGGAAAGGAGGGAGCAGACAGTAAGGTTAGGTTATATTAGATTATCTGCATTCCGCTCCAGGTCCTTTATATTAATACATTTACATACTTGCTCGCTTCCCTTTGATGAGTTCCTGGAAGCCTGCCCCCGTCCCCCAAACCTCATCACTATTTTATTATTCAATGTTCTTTTCTTTAGTATCTGTATTCTTTTCTTCTGTTATCTACTATTTTGTTTACTTTTATTTCAATGATTTCCTTCTGTGTTTATATCTTTTACTTTACTCATGTTTTTTTGTTATTTTCTTTATTATCTTTATCTTTATTATTTTTTCTTATTAAGGCAGAATAATATACAGGGTGAGGATAGGAGAGTGACAGTTTGATTATTATGAATATACTGTAATAAATATTTTGGAAAATGGGAAGGTTAAGTAGAATAATATTATAGACTAAGTGAGGATTATAATTTTATGAGAGGGACAGTATGAGAATATGATTATGTAGTGATATTTGGATACAATGGAGTAAAATGTGTTAGGGTAGGATATTATATGCAAGGTAAGGCAAGGTAGGAAAGGTATAGGGAAAGATATACATATGAATAAGATAGTTAGAGCAAGTTGGGTAGGTAATGCAAGGTGGGTAGATGGACTAACTATACATACATACATATAGGAGGATGTAAACTAAAATGTATTAGTACTAGCAGAAAGCATTCAGAATTATAATGAAAACCGTACCACCCACACCTGCCGAAACAATACTCCAACAGTTGTACCACGAACATCTGTTTTGATATCATATCTACACAACACACGCAATTATTCTCACACCTGTGGAACGGAACAAAGACGACTCCAATAGTGCTTCTGATCGTTTACGTTCTTCTTTTACTTGTATTATTGGAAAACTTCACAGACTGCTATGTGATAGAAATAGAGCATCTGATTTAGGAATGTATATTAGTCGGGAATGAAACGTTAATACAGTTAAGTCTCATCAGGTGTTTCTGACGCTAACTTGAATCATTAAGATACTATGAACAATATTTGTTAGCGTTTATAGGGTTCACTCTGGTGGGACATGAAACCAGTCTGTTTGTAATACACACAAAGCTTCAATATCATGGTTGCAATCACTTCACAGGGAAGGGGAAGAGAATTATACTGTGATTATATAGATGCAACGCATTCACTTAACACGCAAGCTGCTAGCATTATGACACAAACACACAAATCATTAAATAAGACAGATTTATACATACATATTTGAAAGTATAAGGATGAGACTACGTGTTGCTTTTGAGAGAATAGATCAGTAAACGTGAACATAGTTTTTTTAATAACACTACACTATACCTACCACCATCACCAACAACAACAACAACAACAACCACCACCACCACCACGATCATCCCTCATCACAAGCACCAACACCACTACCAAACACCACCTATCACTATCACCTCTATCACTTCCTAACATCAACAACAACACCACCACTACCACCACTCGCTCCTCCTCCTCCTCCTTCTCTTGTCTTCATTTTTCTCCCCTCTCCTCTCTTTTCCTAAGACTGCTGACCGTCAGATTAAAGGGGATAGATTGAGAGAGTCGGGTGGCCTGGGAGGGACTGCTGCGGAGAAAGGGAACGATAAGAGAAGTAAAAGAGGGGAAAACACTAAAGAATAATGAGAGAAAATGACATAGAAAGTAGGGAAGATTAATACATAAATCGAATGAGGAGGAGGAGGAGGAGGGGTACAAAAAGAAGGAAAAGGAGCCAGAAATGGAGGGGGAAGGGAATGAAATGGAAGAGGGGAAGAATTAAAAGGATAGTAAATAAGTATGAGTAAATTACCGGTAGCAGAATATTTACCTCTAAGTCTATAATTACGTCTTCTGTAGTAGCTGCATGACTTTCACCCTTTCCACGTCATTTCATTCTCTTTCCATACCTGAAAAAATAAAGCAGTCTTCTAAGTATCAAGGTAATATATCGATAAATAACTGGACTTAGAATTATTATATAAAACGGTACATCAATAATACATATACTGATAGAAAATTATGAAAATGTAAATGAGGTATGTACAAGGAAATGATAATATAAAAGAGGTACAAGGAGATGATTATATAAATGAGATACAAAGAGATGATAATATAAATAAGATACAAGGAAATAATATAAATAAGGTATAAGGAGATGATAATATAAATACGATACAAGGAGATGATAATATAAATAAGATACAAGGAAATTATAAGATAAACAAGGTGTACAAGGAGATGATTATATAAATAAGATACAAGGAAATGATAATATAAACAAGGTGTACAGTACAAGGAGATGATAATACAACGATCAGCTACAGAACAGAGAGCCACATGAATCAATCGATTAGAGAAAGCGAGGCTGACACTGGCAGTATTGCACACCAGACCAGACCAGACCAAACACTGAGTCCCTTATCCCCAAACCTCGCAGTGTTGCCAGTGTCTTGGCTTCACGGCGCTCTACTCACAGTCAGGGGAAACTCTCCTGAAATAAGTAAAGAAGTTTTCCTTTTGCACTTTGTCTGTTTGTTTGAGCTTTATTTGTTTTCCCTTCCCCCTCTTCTTTTGTGTGTGCGTGATTTTAAGTCATCCACTAAATCCTTTTTTTCTATAATAAGAAGTTGGTACATCGTATAGAAAGTGTATTGTATATTGCCTGTGGTATCCAGTGTTGAAGTCAACCCCTAACTCACACTGGGTAAAGCATCCATACAATATCTCATGTTGTATCAACAACTTGTGACTACAGAACGGTCAAGGGAAACAAGTCTGTACACAGTGAGTTCCACGTTGGCGGCTCCTCTCTGATGGGGAAGGGAGGGAGGGAGGTGTGTGCCATGGTCTCTGAGGGTGAACTAATATTTGTGGCGCGTAATGGTATTGAGATAGTGTGTTTAGATTTTGTATGCTAGCTATACCGGTACTACCTGTCAGAAATCAGGACGTAAGAGGGAATAAAATTATATAGGAACTAAGCCATTTTTTAATACTATAATACTTATCTGAGTACTGTCATGTATTCATTGTCATGACAACATTTTAAATTGTTTGTTTCTTTTATTCCAGGAGCCCTTGGTACGATTCCTCAAGAATGGACGGGTACGATGACTGTCCGAAAGAAGCGGAAGCCGTATTCCAAATTCCAGACTCTGGAACTGGAGAAGGAGTTCCTGTTCAACGCTTATGTCTCCAAACAGAAGCGGTGGGAGTTGGCGCGTAACCTCAACCTCACCGAACGTCAGGTCAAAATATGGTTCCAAAATCGCCGTATGAAGAACAAGAAAAATAGTCAAAGACAAGCAGCGCAGGAGGCGGCAGCGAATGGTGCGGGGGGCGGTACCCCCTCCTCCGGGGGCGGCACCCCTGGTCACCAGCCTACAACCCCCCAGACGCCTAATGCTATTAAACCTTGACCAGTGCAGGCCGCCTGCCCCACCGTCCCCAGCCTGCCCCCCGCCCCTGCTCTATCACACGTCCATCACCCCGCCCTTCCGACTATCTCGGGCGACATGTGGGCGTAAAATCTTCACGGAGCAGGGGCGAGGGATGTGATTTATCTCAGAGTACCGTAACCTGTCGCACCGCCCTGCGACCTGTCTTGGTCAAGCAATTCGTTGTTCTGTGCTAGGATAAGTCGACGTGTCCTGCGACGTGTTTCGGTACTGTGACTTGGAAAAATTTGTGGTATAAAAACATGAAAATGTACCATAATACAACAGAAAACCTCGCATCTGGACCACTGACGTGACATGGACACAAAATGAGTGAGGTGGTACCAGATGCCCAAAGCCAGGCTGGCGGCTGTGTGAAGGACAGGCAACATGATGACTAAAAGTTCATCAAAAGGTGTCTTTATACAAGACAGAGACTTGTACTTGGTGAAATTCTACCCTCTTGAAAACAAATCTTATCAATTCTTCCCATTAATTTCATCAGCATACAAACCCTTCCACCTCAACCCCCTGCCACTTCCCTCCACTGTGTACTGTAACGCTGTTTTCACCTCGTCCTTCGTACCTTACTTACTCCACCCAACCACGTATTCCTCTACACCAACAACCTAAAATGAAGAGGTGGACAAGCAAAGTTTCGATCCCGGATTCAGTATAGCTGCCGGTGGATCCCTGACGTTGAGGCTCGAAACCTCTCAAAGGAGGTCCATGGGAGAAGCAGTGTACTGGAGACGGACTGGGCCAATAGGAACAGAGTGAGAGAAAATAATTGTCTTGTCCAGTACAAGTCAAACGTACAGGATAGATTAGCTCAGCGTTTCTTAACCTGGGGTGCTAGCATCCCCAGGGGGTGCTGAAATCAATTTTAGGGGGTGCTGGGAAAGGTTGCATATGTGGCGGTAAAATGACACTAGAATATGTTAGCCAAAGGTAGGGGGTGCTGGACTGCCTAGGCCTGACTAAAGGGGGTGCTGAGGTCGTATAAGGTTAAGAAACGCCGCTAGCTATTGTTCTCCAAGCCATGATGTCCTTCCTCTCAGCTCTCTTTCCCCTCTTCATTAATTCTCTGTCCTTGTCTCTCCCTTCACTTCCAACAACAATCCCTCTCTCCTTCCCTGTCAATAGCCTTTCCCCTTTTTCTCCATCCCAGCACCCAACCAACTTCCTGCCTACATCTTTGTACATTACTATTTAACGTCAGGTGTAATAAATGTAAATAAGTGAATTCCATTTCGTACGCTGTAGGTATTGTGCTTAAATGTTCCATAAATCTTTTTTTTTTTTCTCTCTCTCTCTCTTCGATGTACCAGAGTCTATTTGTGAAGAAGAAGAAGAAAAAAAAACTACCTGTTGAAGAAGATGCAGAGCCTGTGTGTTTATTATTATCATTAGTGACCTGGGCAGCTTTACCTGTGAATCTTATTGTGTTGTTGTTCTGTTACGTTTTGTTTAGCGACGACGCAGCCACGAGTTATTACGACAGACAAACAGTAAAGGGAATCCGTGTCATTTTCTAAAAGGTGAAGTAGAACCAAGAACTGAAAATAATGTAAAAATTTATCTCCTTGTCTGGTGTGAGTATGTATGTATGTATGTATGTATGCATGTGTGAGTGTGCATGTACTAAGTAGATGTATACGTGTGCGAAATGAAAGTTATCCCATATATCGCGTCGACTTAATAAACAAAAAAGAAAACATTTCGAGGGTTAATATTAGTGTCATAATATATTTTAGTCACGAGCACTGAGTTAAAATTGTTTCCTTATTCATCCTCTATGTATGTATGTATGTACCAGTTCCTGAAGTTCTGATTAATTTGATAACTTGTTAAAATGAGTTTAACACCTTGTTTTCTTTAGCGAGGGCAAGAGGCTACAGGAAGTTCAAATAGCAAGTAAGCAGTGTGATTCTTTACAGAGGTAATTATTAGTTTCAATAAACATTAGGTGATATACGAATTGTGTTACACATTACTGAAGATGATAATTATAATATGGTATGGAGTTTTATAAAAATGCTACTGATACACAAGACATGAAATGACCTATCTCTCTTACAAACACAAACATATAACTCTACACAAATAAATAGAAGGAAATCAGACACAATGACACATCATCAGTTCTTATTTTAAAGTCATATTTCTCTCCATACTTATTCCCTCCTGTCTCACTGAGCCTCTCGCTGTATCATCCTTTACGTGATCCTTTACCAAATTTAATGTTTATAATAAGTTCTGTTCCCTCTCCTTCGCTCTATAGACCAGCTCAGCGTAATAGTTCCATAAGACTTGTACAAACTTACTAGCATTTTGCCATGCCCAGTTCGAAGGATTCTTTTGTTTATCTCTCTTATTTAAGCTGTGCAATGTAGGGATTGAATATCTGTTTTACGATTAGCAGTAACTGTATTCACGTACTGGTTAAATAATAAGGTTTATAAGTGTTTTTATAGCGAAAGGATGAACAAATATAAAATAATGTTTATAGAAAGATACACTACAAGTCGGACAGGCAATGAAGGAACTGATATGTATTCGAATCCGTAGATATCTAGACCTACCCATTTTACCTAACCCCAGCTCCAAAGCCGTATAACTGGTGACGTGATGCTAACCACAATGTATTTTCCCTAACCTTTTCTCATCAACGCCGTCTCGCATCATCGACACTCGTCAAAGGAGTAATGGGGTTTCAATCCTTCATTCTTCAACTTCACCACTTTGAGGCTTTCCCCATGAAAATCTTTCTTGCAGTCTATAAACATTATTATGTTGTAAATGTTAAATGGGATCCATTACGTGTTGATGTTGCGACATTTCTGATGAACAACTGTAAGGGAATTAGCTTCAGATTGATGCCAGTTTAAATAAAATGGGGACAAGAGGGAAGGACAGTAGCCTACTGTGGCCAAATGCTGAATGCCCATTGGAAAAACTCCTTGGCTGAGAGTCTGAGGCCAAACAAGGTAATAAGAGTCCTTTTTCTTTTCATTCCAACTCCCTTATCATTACTCCTTCTCACGTACATAATTATTTACATAGATTCTAACATGTTATACCAGTTTGCAATTCTGATCACCTCATACAATCTTATCAGACCAATAACGAATATGAAACTTAATATGCTCTATTTCACATCACACGATTTTTTTATTTTATTTTTTTTTTTACCTAAGGAATGAAGTCATGCACACGTACCCAGTACAGGCAACACATTGGAAAGAATTAAAGATACTTGAAGTAAAAATATAATCAAAAGTGACTGATGCACTCCTTTTCGAAATGACCCAATTCAGACTGGATTCGCCAAAGAATTTCTTTGATTAATTAACAGATATTTATACCACTATTTCGTCACTCATTTAATCACCACCTAAACAGGAACACTACATACCATAATAAATTGATACCTAATCTCAGAAATATCTCCTACTACTGCAATATTCTTGTATAAAAAGAAAGACAAAAACATTCATTCCATCTACACTAGGTAGACCTACCTATTGGAATGATGGTGGATGTTGTATTTCAAATAATGGTTCGTTTACCTAATATATCATGTTTTAAGAGCATTTGGAGCCCTTGAAGGGGCATACAAATAATACCTTCAAGAAAAATAGGGAAGTAGGAACAAGTCATTTTAATGGTGAATATCAGTTGTGCACAGCTGTCAAACAAGTACAAACAATCATACCATAGGTTTCTATTTTCTGTGTTCCCTCCTTTGAAACTGACAGCAGAAAATAATTATGGTCTCAAGACAAAGCCAAGTTACTCAAATTATAAATATTCAGAACAATATATAAAATATTTGCATTATCACAAGTAATATTCAATATAGTCAAGGACAATGAATCTCCTTTCCCTCCTATTTAACATTATATTAAATTTTTTTCTGTTTCTTTTTCACATACACTTCATTTGTAACCATACTAGGAGTTTTGGATTTAAATTGAATACTTCTTGAAGCACCTCCACACTTGATTTAGGAAAATCCTGGAGGATTTTCACCTTCCCTCAATTATCTCTATAACAGACTAACCAACATTGAAACCTCATTATACTGTGCAGTTGTAGACAATAATAACTTGATGTTCTCAGTTTCGAAATGGGAATAGCAAGGTCCTGATCTGACTTTCTGTGAATTAAATCTTATCTTGACTAGGACAATATTTCAGTGATTGACATACATAGCCTACAGTTGTGTGTAGCGGTACATCAACTATTGGTAAGAGGTTAATGAAATGACAATAGAGGGAAATTATTGCCAGGAACTTGCACATTGTCACCGCTCAATTTAATCCATGATTCAGGTATAGGTGTTTGTTTGATTGTTAACTTTTTATATGTACAAATATTGTTTATGATTATACCATTCTGCCACCGAGATGGATTTCATCCAAACCTTGTTTAGTCTCATGTCAAAGTCATAATCATTGTAGTATGTTTCTTTTGAAATAGATTCGTGCAAGTTATATTACCTTTGTTTAAAAGAAAAAAATCATGTACTAATATTCATTGAAAGCTCTACATTGATAATAGGCAGTTGCCATTTAAGAATAATATTTTGTACTGTATGGTGGGAGAGAAATAAAATAGTAAGTTCACAATATTGTAAGCCTTGAGCAAAGTAGGAATTGTGTGTGTATATAAATTATTGTAGCAGTAAAAATGCATTTTCTTCTAAGAAAAGGCTGAATATCACAGTGTGAATAAATAACGTGTACGGTATCATATTTAGGAGTTTGTTTTGGTGATTATTGATTGTAGTAAAGTGGACTTAAAACAACAAAAAATCCAAATCGAAACAGCAGAAAAGGAGAAATATATGAGTAAAAATATTTTAAAGTATTTGATAAAAGAGAGCAGACCAATGTTAATAAATGAAGCACTATAGGAACCAAAAGAATGGCCGTGCTATCGTAAAGAAAACGAGGAGTTAACTGAAGAAGAATACTATTGGTACTCACATTGTAATGAAGTGTATTAATTAAAGAAGGTAACATTATTATGGTGCATAAATACTCATCATTACGTGACTCTCGATGTAAAAGTAGGAACAATACATAAGGTGGATTTCTATTTTGATGCATTTTCTTTTTTGTTATTTAATGAAACTCTGATATTTCAAGAGACTGGCAGTCCGACTAGAGCATTATATTTACCGAGTTAGCTAATAAAATGGTTTCTTGTATGCAAAGTGTTTCCATGTCTTTCCTTCAATAACTATGTAAAAAATATTCTTAAACAGGGATAACCTTGGCCCTGAATAATAAAGAAACGAAAGAAAAAATATAGGGACTACACTGAAGCAATAATCTACATATATATATATATACTAAATACTAAATACACTGAAACGTAATAGTGAAACATAATTACACTGAAACAAATTACACTAAAACTAATTACTAAAGTGGGAATAAACTGAAACTAAAGCCCTCTTTTACATTCACTATAGTTTAAATTTTTCATAGCCAGAGTATTTTTGGATAGGCTGTTTATGAAGCCCAGCCCGTGAAAAATGCTAATCCCCCAAACTCTATATACAATAATGAGCAAAATTTTCGATACACACTTAGATACAGTACAGTCATGAATAGTAATAATTATACAGCTATGGTTGATGCTTTGAACAGTCCAATTCACCAACGAACTAATTCCAATGGAGATCTTATTGTGTATTTATTTACTGTTTCTATAGGTATTCGAAGCACACCTGAATACTTATTAGTGCTCGTGACTGTACATGTAACCTCTTCCATCTAGTAGTGAGCTGGATTGAAACCCTTTGATTAAGTTCAGCAGCCCTTTCAAATGGGATGCAAACAAGTAGCTTTTCACTCAAAGTACATAAACAAATGGGTAAATAATCTGATGGAGTTATTCATATGTGTATCGAAACTTTTGACCACGGCTGTTTCCAAATTCGAAAATTGGAAATGCTAAAAACAAATTGAATATTCATCATTTATGAATCGAAGATAATCCTTATGAATTTTCAACCATTAAAATTACATTTGTACTTCATAATTACATGCACATACGACTGAGGTACCATAAAGTGGATAAATAAGTTTTTTTTAAATAATAAAAGGAACTTGTAATATATATAGTTAAATATTGCAAAAACATAAACTGGAGAATGATCCTCCTCCGTTAATAAAGAAAAGATCAACAGAAAATTATTGAAAAGCTGTATACAGTTTGAAGGTGAGTTTCAAAATAAAAATGAAGAATACCAAATGGTGATCAACGACCAGGAACTCAATCAACAGATAAGTTTTGGAGATAAGTATTAGAAATAGTTAATTATTAAACACATTTATGGAAAACTGGTAAAAGTAATCCAGCCCAAGACAAAGACAGTAGACAGCATAATGAAAAAGAAGGTGATTCGTTTTTTAAGGGACCCTGTGATGTAGTTAGAATATTGGAGGTAAATGAGTCCTTCAATTACTGCCGAGAAACACCACCTATAGGGAAGGAGCTTGTTTCGTGTCATAGTCAGGAGGAGCCAGAAGTCTCCAATTTTCATACACGGTCACAGGGCACTTAAGAGGAAGGGAACACACTCTTTAGATTTATCTTGTATTGCACCAGGGTCGATTTGGAAATATACGATGAGTTTATCGTGAACGGATGTCTTGTTTCACTCGAGTATTTAGGCAAAGTAACGTCTTGTCTCCTTTTTGACCATACATTGTAAATAATACATAGTGTTCACATAGTCAGCCTCTGTCCAGAACATAGGCTTCCCCTGACTTACTTCACGGCTGATCAGGTTGGGCAAGAGGTTAAGGTTCTTGGCTAAACAATTACTGTTATCTTACTAAAGTCAAACAAAAGTTGAACCTCTTCAGTAATTTTTCTCTTGTATTAGTCACAATATTTTAAGGTTTGGTCCATTGGTTGCTTGTTTGCATTTCACCACTTTTGATTGAACTCACAGACGTCCATGCCAGCATTATACATACACCAGGTGGGGAAGGGTAACTATTCCTCCTGTTACCTGAGTGTGCTACCTGGTAGAATGCATTTCTACCACTTCACAATATCATTAGGAAATACAGAATAACTTAAAATTTTGATTGATTTCATCATACACCACCCATACTGACTGGTACAGTATATTATAGCACTTTAATGTTACCCCCAAATCGTGCTAATTGGGATGCAGTTTGTGGTGCTGTGCGTGGGTTTCCACGACATGTCATGTATGTTGCTGATAATCCGGTAGAGTTGCTGAACCAGCATTTGTCTGAGGTAATTGAGCAATATGTGTCTAAGAAGATCATTCGTGTGCGCAATAGTGAATAACCTTGGTTTACTGATGAGTGTAGGGCCACATTTGATCTTAAGCAGAGTGCCTATCGTAGGTGGACTCGTGATCGTTGCAGAGCAAAGTGGGATGAGTTTATTGAGTGCCAAAGAATGGCTAATGGTGTCTATGTGGAGGCAGAGCAACGGTTCAATATTGGAGCCAGGGATGTGTTGCTGAATGCTCGGAGCCCAAATAAATGGTGGTCTACCTTGAAGAGTGCTGTATTTGGGTCTGACTCTTTTCTCCCCCACTCCCCCTTGGTTGGTGATAGTGGTAGACTGGTGTATGAGCCTGGTGGTAAGGTTGCATTGCTTGCAGCTCATTTTGATACCAAGCAGTCTAGGGAGTCTGTAGAGTTGCCCTCCACATGTCATCCCTGTCCTAGTCTCTACTCATTTGCCTTTAGGTCAAAGAACGTTAAAAAACTCCTTCATTGGTTGGACTCTTATGGTGGTATTGACCCCTTGGGAATGTTTCCTCTGTTCTTTAAACAGACGGCAGATGTCCTAGCTCCCCGCCTCAGTGTTGTCTTCAGGAGACTACTTCGTCTTGGTAGCTTTCCTGAATGTGGTGGCTGTGCGTTTAAGTAACTTCATGGAACGTAATGGTGTATTCCCACCCTCGCAGTTTGCATATCAAAGTGGCCTTGGGACTTGTGATGCACTTCTGTGTATCTCTCATGTACAGTCGGCAGCATAAGTTCGCTTCATATCCACCTGCGTATGTATTAGCTATAGTGATGTTGTAATACAATTTTAATACAAAGATGACAGATATAGTTCTCATTAAGTAAATTACGTATGTTATTGGAATAAAAACTAGTTCAGACTGCAACTATCTGGTCAAATTAGCAATATCAAGTACATGAGATGGACGCGAATTTATGCTGCCGGCTGTACTGCAGAATGCTTTGGAGTTGGGTCGTGAGGCTAGACTGGTGCAACTTGACTTTTCTGCCGCGTTTGATAGGGTAAACCATATGGGTATCCTCTACAGACATCGCTCTGTTGGTGTTGGCGGTTCAGTCCTTTCTGTCTTGTCACAATTCCTCACTGCTCGATCCCAGTATGTTGTTGTGGATGGTGTGCGGAGTGAAAGAGTAGAATTAGTGTCTGGGGTGCCCCAAGGTAGTGTCTTAGGGCCGTTGTTGTTCCTCCTGTATACCTCTGAACTCTTTAACATCTTGGAGAATGACCTGTATGGTTATGCAAATGACTTCACTCTCATTGCTGTTGTGCCGATCCCTGGTGCCAGGATTTCTGTTGCTCAGTCATTGGATCGTGACCTGGTTAAGATTAGTGATTGGTGCAGGTTGTGGGGTATGAGGTTGAATGCTGGCAAGACTAGGGCAATGGTCGTCTCTAGGTCTCACACGGTGTACCCTTTATCGCCACCCTTGATTCTTGATGGGACTGTATTGGAGGGGTCTGAGAATTTGGTTATTCTGGGAGTTACATTTGATGCCAAGCTGACGTTTGAGAAGCATGTGAGATCACTCATTGTTACTGCGGTGTTTTAACTCCTTTGTGTTGCCTCAGTTGGAACTGTTGCATCATTGTGAATGCTCTTCAAGATCAGAAGTAATGTGCTGCATCCTCTTACCTCGTCTCTGCCACCTCTGTATGTTCCAGCTCTTGTCACTCTTGGTGCATTAGACTCCCATATGTTTGCTTACGTATTGCAGCGCTGTAGAACCTGTCAGTACAGTCGATCGTTTGTCCCTAGGTCTGTGTCACTGTTGAATGGCCTTGGTGAATCTGTCTTTGATGGTGTAGGACTGGCTGGCTTCAAGAGTAGGGCTAATATGTTTTTATTAAGCTAACTGCTCATCTTTCTTTCTCTAAGCTGTCTTTTCTTCAGGTTGGATTCATGGGGCTGGGTGGGTCCTCGGATTGATTGAATGCTTGCATTCTCTCCCAGCTTTGTGTCTCTGGTCTATTTTAATAATAATATTAATTATTATTATTATTATTACTCAGGACGGATTAAGCCACACTATAGGAAAATTGAGTCACATAATCTGATATGAATATATGTTGGGGTCAAGATTAGGCGGTTGTCAGTTAAAAGGCGAGTAAATATTCGAACAGGCGAGGAGGGAGGGAAGGGGGAGTGATGGTGAATGGGAAGACGTGAGTTACACCATGACAACAATTTAGCAGTAATTCTAGCACAATCCTCCACCAACACCAGAAACTCACAAGAAGGAAAGTGATTTGGTTTTGGTTCCGAAACTCTTTTCAAATTAGCATTTCATTTTTTGAACTTATTGCACTGACAACCCACACATAACAAAATTTATATCCATCAGTTACGTTAGGGATATTTAGTTCACAGATAGACAGCTACATATGCTGGATAAGTAACAAAACCTTTTAATTTATTTAATAACATCAAAAACTTTTTCGCAAAATTCCATGAGAGTTCTTCTACGATATTACACATGGGCAATTTTGATCATGAATGACCAATTAATTAAGCAACCAACAAATACTAGAATAACAGATCCTTGTCAGATATAATGAGAAATTATATACTTAAGTCAAATAAGTCATGATAAACAGTGGGTTAATTAAAGTAATTAGTTGTGGAAACCAAATTAGTCACTAAGGGATTTAGGAAAGGTTACCATGCATAAATACCTAAGACAGTGACGATAAAATTGGAAGTGAGAGAGATGAGGTGGGAATGACACGACTAAGGATGGAGTGTCAGTATTTGTATAAAGCAGAGGTGATGTATGCAAAAAAAAAAAAAAAAAAAAAAAAAAAACTGGTAAGAATAGAAAATGAGTGAAATAACTGAGAGGGAGATAAGAAAATGATTAAATAACAGAGAGAGAGAGAGAGAGAGAGAGAGAGAGAGAGAGAGAGAGAGAGAGAGAGAGAGAGAGAGAGAGAGAGAGAAAGGAGGGGGACAGGTTTACTGAGAAAGGCAGCTAAAATAAGGAGGGAGGAAAGTATGGAGAAATAAAACCATCCATATACCAGACCAAATACACACACACACACACACACACACACACACACACACACACACACAGATTGGCAGATTTGGAGCAGATGATTCCTCCAAACATTCCAAGCAACAAGATCACTTTTGTTTAGTTAATCTGGTGCTGTTACCTGGCATGGCTTGGAGGCATCGCGAGGATCTAATCATCTAATGTCTTAAATATCAAAAGTATATTACTCCCATTAGAAACAATCATAAAAAAAATGAGAGGCAGATGAAGGCACGATCTTGTCAAAAATGGCGGGGTGAACAGCGATGAGAACCCCTTAATGGGAGAATACACTTTTGGTACATTGGAGTTCCTTGATTCCTCCAAACTTTGCCAGGAAACAGTACCAAGTTAACATATATATAATGGTAGTCTGTTGCTTTGGAAGAGTTTGAAGGAATTTTTTGCTCCAGAATTACCAACACTATCTATCTTCTCCCCTTAATGGCTATACCCTTAGTGAGTACCTTCCTCTCCCCTTTCCTCGTAGTTCTTGGTTAATGGGAATATATGAGGGGGAAAAAAGAGAGGCTGCAGAGGATAAAAGGAAGCCAGAGTAAGAAGGGTAAGGAAAGGTAAGTGAAGGGGACAGTATACCATTGGCCTAGGGATCATTCTAGGGTCTCCTCCCCCTTCTCAAACTCCCTATTTAAGACTCTGTGCTGTGGGCCAATGAGGAGGCCACACCCCAAAAGGTACGACGATCCCACTTGCATACTTGAGGGGATTGAGATGATGTAGTTGATGGGTAGAGTAATGGGGTAGGTGAGTGGAAAAGACGACAGACAGACAGACAAGTGGAAGAAAATGGAGGCTGTCAGAAAGATAAAGAAAGGGTGGGAAAGGCAAAGAAAAGAGATGTAAGAAGAAGTAAAAGTGCAAGAAATGAGAGGTGAAATTAATGAATGGTCCAAGAAATAAGAGATATAATGAATGAATGGTCCAAGAAATGAGAGATAAAATGAATGAATGGTCAAAGAAAAGAAAGATAAAATGAATGAATGGTCCAAGAAATGAGAGATAAAATGAATGAATGGTCCAAGAAAAGAAAGATATAATGAATGAATGGTCCAAGAAATGAGAGATGAAATGAATGAAAGGTGTAGGAATATGAAGGAAACAGGGAAAAAGAAGAGAGAAAGGAGATAAAAGGAGAGGTGTAATTAGGAACTGTGGAACTTTATATTACAAGTAGTAGAAGATGGAATGGAAAATAGGTGAAGAATTAGAAAGGGATATAAGAATGGAAATGAAAATGAGGTGAGATATACGAGAAAGGCGAAGAGGAAGATAGATAGAAATGGGAAAGGGAAGAATAAGATTTTAGTAGAAGAAATTTATATAATGCAAAGAATTAAGGAAGAAGTTAGGCATAGCAATGACAAAAACGAGAGATAGAAATGAATGGGAAAAAAGGAGAGAGAGATTTGAGAAGATGGAGAATATATATTATAACACCTATGGAGAGAGAAACACTTGTAATGAATGTCGATAAATTATATTACTTTTCATACTCTGATTTAGTAAATGTTTTGTCACCAGATCATCCGTACCCTAGGATTAGTTTGTAATAAAAGATACTATATATTATTTCAAATGAATAATGACAAGAGGCCCTGGGATTGCATGTATATGGAAGTATATTGACAGAATGCATACTTCCCAATGAGAGAGAGAGAGAGAGAGAGAGAGAGAGAGAGAGAGAGAGAGAGAGAGAGAGAGAGAGCGCTTCCCAATGAGAGAGAGAGAGAGAGAGAGAGAGCGCTTCCCAATGAGAGAGAGAGAGAGAGAGAGAGAGAGAGAGAGAGAGAGAGAGATGTATATACTGGAGATGTACTGGAGCGAGTAAAGAGAAAGATAAAATGGGGGGATCTGAGAAGGGTGTGTGATGGGGGCCAATGAGAGAGCTATGAAGGGAACACCACAGTACCCCAGAGGGAACAAAATGGCTGGGGCTCAGGAAGGTAAATATGGAGGAGTTACGGTATTAGTTTTTCTTCAATCATATTTCTCTATTCTTCGTCATTTCATTAAAAAAAAAAAAAAAAATGGTTTCGATAGTTTTACAGTCCTATGTTAATATTACATTACAGGGGTTTGCATATACCAGTTACCAGTTACTCTATTGTTCATCTCTCAAAATTAATCTGACCTACACGAGTCCCATTAACAACAGTAGCCAAAAATTCTCATTAAATACATCACTTATCTTTTCAATAACTACAATACTTAAAGTTAAATTGGACTCATCAAGTATAGCCAACAAATGTCATAGTTGTGCATATAAAAGTATCTACGTACAGACTTAGAGACATGTGCAGCGGTTTTACTTTCATCATAAGTATATATAGAAGTATTTTCAATAACACAACACAATTATAGGCTCTATCTGTTGTAATCCACTCGAGCAAGCCATCAAGTAGATTCGCTTCTCACCCCAATTGCTTCCTTATATGAATCATGAACTTGTCTCAGCCACGAGATATGTGGCCTTCCTTTAGCGTTCAAAAGCCATGGAAAATACTCGTATATAATAATGGTCCTATATGTATGATTAAGCTTAGGGAAGAAAGTGTCATACTCATACAGGTAAGGTTGCGGTTCTCGTATCAGGTTAACAATAGGCCTCGAAGCATACTCGCTTTTTCACAGTATATTACATATATTATTGTGGAGGGCGTTGTTAAGTGTTACGCCCGTAGTTTTAAAGTATTTGAGGGTCCTTACTGGTCCTCTATGAATTCTCCAAACTACTCCGGGCAACAGATTCCCTATTAGATATACTGAAGGGTTCTGTGGCCTGGATTATTTTGGAGGATTAATAGAGCTCCAGTAAGGACCCTCAAATTTTTTTTAAACCACGGGCGTTAGTCTCACAAGCACCGAGTAAGATCGGAAGTACTATCCTCCTAAAGACCCCCTTCCATTTACGAGTATACAAATGCCAACAACGCTGAATATCCTTACACTTTAGCTGATAATTGTAACTATCTAAGATCTAAATGTTCTCACCAAGCACATGCATCCACGGCTCAGATGTCCTCACTCAAAACATTCCTAAATTTTCTGACTTCAAGAGTTATCACTAAAACCTCCCTTGTCAGAGTATCTATTGCTTGTTATTGCTGACGTCTACAAATTATCTGTTTATTGCAATGATTCTCGTGTAGAAAATTGTGACCAACTTTATGAAAAGATCCAAAACTTCAACAAATCTTTTAACATGGTATGAAAGTTATTGATATGGAACCTCCTCACTTATTCCCTGGAACGTAAGAATATGTATGAATAATTTCTAATTATCTTTTACTTTGTGTGAATGGTTGCTATTTGATGACACTAAGTTGTTAGATTACAAAGGTAATATTAAACAATTATTGTTAAAATCAAATATCACCTAAATATCCTTCACAGAGTTCTTATTTGGCATAATGGCGTCGGATAATCGTTATTTTTGCACAAAGCTAAAACAATACAATATGATTATAATGTCGTTATTTCCATTAACGAATATCGACATAACACGTAGGACTTCTTAACGAGGCTGTCCATTATTAATTACACTGGTTACAAATAGTTCACAGTCGATGCGTTTAACATATATATAAAAACAAATGTCATGTAGTGTCTGTTACGAATTTACATTCCTTTTTAACCTTGTTTAGTGAAAAGAAATCTTCTAACGCTACCAATCACTGTAGCACATATTACACTTTGAGAAACACAAGATGTTCCCATAAGGAAACTTACATACAATACAACTGTTATGTATTAAATCTAAAATGGCGTCAAACATTACACTCTGAGCCTTCCAGATATGTCTTCTAAAACTTAGAATATTATCCATTGTTTTCTATCCATCTAAGCACTCACTCCTCCCTCACACTCAGTCCTGGATACCTCTCCCTCACACCGCCTCCAGCAGGTCACTACTGACTCCCGTCGCACAATTGTCCATGATTCATATACGACGCTGACCCTCCTCCTCTCTTCCTACCCTTGGTGCCGTAAGGGAGGAGAAAAATTGGTACAACTGGCAAAAAACAACCCTAGAATTATACCTACAAAAGCAGATTGGCCTGGGACAGAGAGAGAAAAGTGAGCTTGTAATTAGGCTTCTATAACCCGGCAGTAAGGAGTCACAGAGGCCTTCATACCTCGCTCTTAGCATTGGTTACCCTTTGATGTCTCTTCCTATGTCATCTTTTATGCCTCTTCGACTTGGGATGCCACAGAGGCCAGAGTCGAGCTCCAGGGGCAGGAGGAGAACGCCCTTGTGTGTGCCCTGAAGGAAGGCAGGTCATATCACAGTGGGTCCATTTCCTCCCTGGTTGGCTATACTACCCGAGTGAGCTTGCATATACTGCCGGGTAAGGTGAACAGTTTCCCTGCCTGAGCATCGGTAATTCCGCTTTATGTGGCCACACCGACACACACACTTCCCTGTTATATGGAGACTGCTGACAGACACTAATACTCATAGACATACATACATACAGGTAGACTGATAGAAATACACATTCAGAGATAATTCGTGTGTGTGTGTGTGTGTGTGTGTGTGTGTGTGTGTGTGTGTGTGTGTGTGTGTGTGAGTGTCTGTGTGTGTGTGTGTGTGTGACTACATATCCTCGAGTGGGTAAAATGTTGCAGTTTTTATTCCCACAATGGAAGCACCACAATGTGATAATATCCCATACATCTTTCCAGCCACACCTTTAAGCATCTACCACAAACAACTCACTATATCAGTCCATGTGATAGGATTACACGATATTCTCCATTCACTTTTTTGAACACTCGTTTCTATAATTCCATAATTTAAATTTTTATTTATATGTGTGTGTGTGTGTGTGTGTGTGTGTGTGTGTGTGTGTGTGTGTGTGTGTGTGTGTGTGTGTGAGTGTGTGTGTGTGTGTGTGTGTGTGTGTCATAGAACCAACTCCATACCTTGACTGATCTGTTAATCACATACCCACATTCAACTCATTTACTCGACTACAATGAAATCTATGCCGTCCCCAGATAATAGAGTGAATCTCAATCGAAAGTTTTCATTATAACCTGCGCACAATGCACCAAACATACTTTCTTCGTAGTTTTTCAGTCTTTCGCGGCTGTAAATTTGCTATAACAACGAACCTTTGTTATTTGGTCTCGTATCGGTTGAAACCATGTATACCTTCCTACCCTGAGAAAAATAGGATTGTTCTTATAATCCAGTGCCAACCATGACAACAACAAATAAAAAATAAAAAGTCAAGCGTATACGACAAACTGAAAAAATACACAGCCATCATACCGAGAGCAACCAAGCAAACCCATGTATATAATCCAAATGTGGTTAAAGGAAGGCGCTACCCCTTCCCAAAATGTGTGCTTCTGGAGATAAATTTTGAGCCAGGGTATATCAATGGGCAGACGAGAACACTCACTATTAACAAAAAAAAATACCTTTACCCTCTACCAACCCTATAATTACAAGAGAGAATTAACAGAGGCTGAAAGTACGAATTAATATGATGGTGATTTATGTAGACGATTGACCGGGCGAGTTTTAGAGTTATATGTGTGTTATTATTATTTGTTATGATGGAGAGCGGCAGCATGACGGTACTTTTCCGGGGGGCACGCTACCCCTCTCCCCCAGCCGCCATTTTGTTGACCTATTGATTCAGGCAGCCGGGAGAGGCAGGGAAAGAGGGAGACACGGGGAGCGATCGAGGGGCTGGCTGAGAGAGAGAGAGAGAGAGGAGAGAGAGAGAGAGAGAGAGAGAGAGAGAGAGAAAGAAGAGGCAAGGGAGGAGATGGAGTAGAATTGGTAGGCTACGGACTGAAAGGTGTAAGTAAGACCCAAAATGAAAAAGGTGAGAGAGGGAAGATGCTAATGAAGGCAAGGAGAGGAGAGAGAGAGAGAGAGAGAGAGAGGAGAGAGAGAGAGAGAGAGAGAGAGAGAGAGAGAGAGAGAGAGAGAGAGAGAGAGAGAGAGAGAGAGAAATGCTGGGAAGGAAAAGAAAGGGTGAGAAATTAACAAAAAAATAACGAAAGAGTGAAGCAGGGAATAAGGAGGAGGGAAAGGGAGAAGAAAAAATACAGGTCCGATGAGGTAAAGGATGAAAGTTAAAAGAAGATGAGGGAAGGATAATGTCCACTACATATTATCAACCAGATGATTATGTTATGTTATGTTATATTATTCTGGCTTTTAGATTACTTGCCGACGTATACTAATGCTTTAAAAATAATAACCAATGCTAAGTGGTTAGATCTATGAGTATTGGTCCAGTTATTACATGTATAATGCACAGTTTTTGAATGGTGCAGTTTTACATCCTTTACTGTACATATTTGATGGATTATGTAGTGAGGAAGAAGAGAATATCAAGTGTGAGATGAGCGAGAAAAGATTACTTACACAACGAAAAGATAGAATTTATCTTTAATTAAGGAAACTGTTTAAGTACTGCACCCCTTAAGGTGGTATTGCCTGTAGTGGTGTGGGCAATACTTTAAGGATTTGGGCGCCCCTTCGGCCACAGTCACTATCTTTCAGTTCTTTAATTGTCCTCTTTTCTTTCTATTTCCTTCCTGCTTGCTGTCGCACCTCTCTGTCACCTTTTTCTTGTCCAATATGACCTCGCTGTTGCGGCGCCTAAAATCAATCAATCAATCAATCAATCAATCAATCAATCAAGTACTGCATGTCAATTCTGTTATTTACTTTAAAGTATGAGATGAAACGAAACTGCACTATCTCGATGTAAGGCTTCACCAAAAACCTAAATGACAGATATGAATACGGCCGAGTTAAGCCATTACGTACCAATTTGAGTATACAGAAGAGTGATACTCGACCCAACAATTAAGGGTTACATGCAGACTAGCGCCTTGGTATGTTGGAAGGGAGGGGAAAACATTCTATGCTTAATTCTTGTGACCTACTCTTGGATAGAATTGGCTCTATTGAACAAATTTCCTTTAAGGGGGTGCGGGAGTAGGGGACAGGCTTGGGGGGGGGGGGTTTGGGGGTGCGGGAATTGGGGGACAGGCTTGGGGTGGGTAGAAAGCCTATTCACTATTCCCGCCCACCCCCCTCCCCCCAAGCCTGTCCCCCTACTCCCCACACCCCCAAAATCCCCCAAGCCTGTCCCATACCCCCGCACCCCCCCTAAACAGCCTCCAAGCTTGTCCCCCTATTCCGCACCCCCTTAATGTTGAAGATGATACAAGGTTGGTAAATTAGGTCTTGGGACTCAGGAAGGCAATGTTCTCCTTTCAACATTACGAAGAACTAACATAGAATAAATATACTGTATGTGATTAGGGCTTTGGGGAAAACATCAAGGCATATCAGAAATAAGAAAATAAGACTTTCGGAATCTGCAATTGGTCCGCTGATCCATCAAATGTCACTCACATCATAATGCAGACATGAAAATAATCAAATATATCACTAAAAATAATCACAAACATAACTAGACGCAACATGCATATAAAAAATATCATTATCACTTCACATCGTATAAGCATATTGCTAAACACGTCAGAGATAAAATTTATATCCTTCTCTGTAATGCAAAAACTATATATTATATGTATCGCTTGTAACTTCATCGCTACTTGAATTTTTTTTTCAGTCACTGATTTTAGACCGTGGAAGATAACAAACAAAATTTTCCTTGCAGTGCGAGACGATTATTCCACCACGCATGCTCAAATGACACTGGAGTACTGAAGTGTCCGAGGATGCATTATATAGTGTACAGGTCTGTGGAAGAAAGGAAGGGAGGAAGTATAGCCGCCACACACACACACACACACACACACACACACACAGAGAGAGAGAGAGAGAGAGAGAGAGGAGAGAGAGAGAGAGAGAGAGGAGAGAGAAGGAGAGAGAGAGAGAGAGAGAGAGAGGATGGAGAGAGAAAAACTAAAGGAGTGGCAATATTGGGTGGATGGGAGGGAAGCCTGAGAAAAAGTGCATAAACAACAACAACAACAACAACTGCACGACATAAACAAGGGTGAAAAAAAGGAGCCCCAACAAGATACTTCATATTATTCTCTGGTGACCCCCTATATAAGTTTTTCTGGTGCTGCAACTGAGACGTCAACAGGGTGGTGGTGGTGAGGTACTGTACTGTCATTCCCTAACCTTAGTTTTTTCTTGTTTACTTTTCTGGGTTGTGTTGTTGTCGGGTGCAGTGATTTACGTTGACGAGAGAGAGAGAGAGGAGAGAGAGAGAGAGAGAGAGAGAGAGAGAGATAGAGAGAGAGAGAGAGAGAGAGAAGGAGAGAGAGATAGAGAAGAGAGAGAGAGAGAGCGAGAGAGAGAGAGCGGAAAAAGAGGAGAGGGAGTGAAGTGAGAAAGGTAGGAGAGAGCGAAAGGAATTACGAGAGAAAATGTGAGGAGAAGAGAGGAGAGAAATAAAATAAGAGAGATAGGAGAGAGGAAAGGAATGACGAGAGAAGATGGGGAACAGAGAGGAGCGAAGAGAGAAAGAGAGAGAAAACGAAAGCAGAGGAGAGAAGAGAAGAGAGAAAGGGAGAGAGGAGAGAAATGAGAGAGAGAGAGAGGGAACAGAGAGGAGCGAAGAGAGAAAGAGAAAGGAAATGAAAGCAGAGGAGAGAAGAGAAGAGAGAAAGAGAGAGGAGAGGAGAGAAATGAGAGAGAGAGGGAATGCAGAGGAGACGTAAGAGGTAAATGAGGAGGACAGAAGGAATACTGAAAGAATAAGCAGACATATGACAACATTTGAAACGAGTAGAGAGACAAAGAGGAAAAGAATCAAGTAGGGACTGAACTCACAAATGTTCTCAGAAATAAATATAAAATGTAATCTTAATTGAAGGACTAAATGAAAACTGGAAGGGAGATGCTAAACAAACCAGAATTAATCCAATGATCTATAGGCCTTAATTGCCCTTCTAAATGTACAGAAAGATGCTCTCCGCTCTCCACACTTTGGCCACAGAGACATGTTTTGATTTCTGCATGGGACTGTATGGCCGTGAGGTAACTATGAAATTATTATACCTATCCGATCCCCTATTGGTAAACAAAGGCACCACTTAGAAGGAAGATAAACAGGACAAGTATACACGTCATCTTCTTCACCTGCCTAAATGTTTCTCTGAGATGACTGTTCAGAGAGTTGAGGGGGGTCAGTTTCAGGTTGCATACACATTTTCTCAGACACAAAGGCATGCCCACGATGAAGCTGACACAAACACACACAAGAATACCACTTTCCCTCTTTCTTCCACTCTCTCCTTTTCCTCTCTGATATTCTTGATCTATTACTCCTTTCCCTCTCATTTCTCTCTCTCTCTCTCTTTCCCTTTCTCAGTTCATCTCCTTTCTCGTATCCCTTTCTCTACAGTCGTTTCCACCCCCTCTACTCTCTCTCTCTCTCTCTCTCTCTCTCTCTCTCTCTCTCTCTCTCTCTTAGTAACCTTTATCTTAATTCTCTTTTTTTTAACGATGAAGGTGAATGTCCCTGCAGCAGCCAATCTCCTTGCCAGTTGGGGAATACAAACCATTCATAGAGGATGTTACACTCCATTACCCCATAATTCTGGCGCCATACTACATGTGGGGGGGGGGGAGGAGGTGGGGGGGGTCACTTTGAGGGGGGAAAGGAGAGGGAAGGGCAAGTGGTGGATTTCTATACTTGAGGGGGAGAAGGGCATTGTTGGGGGGGTTAGAGGGGGAGCGAAGGGCAAGATGGATATGCTAGGGTGGGTGAATGGAAAGAAACAAGGAAGGAAGGTGAAGCAGCAGAAGGGGAAAAGGAAGGGTAGGATGCAAAATGGTGGGAAGGAGTAGTGCTAACAAGGTGTATAATTATAGGAAAGAGAGAGAATGGAACGAGGAGAAGGAAAGGTAAGACAACACACATGATGAATGAATGAGAATAAAGAAGAAAGATAAGAAATGAGATAACGAAAAATGAAAGGGCAAGGAAAGAGGACTGATTAGAGAGAAGAATCAAGGCGAGGCAAAGAAAATACATGGAAACAAGCATGAATTGAGAAAATGGATTTGGTTGTAAGTAGTTACGATATGCCTGTTTCAGTGTGCTTATATAGGACTCGATGGCAAGAAATATGGTGCTACAAATGACCCTCATGAACCTTCTTGAAACTACGAAAAAATATCATTCTACATTTAATAGTTTATGTTTTCACTTTAAAATAATCTACTGAAAGTTATTTGGTCGTTACTCGTTAATGCCCTGCTCCATTCCTACATGCCAGATGAAAACAACCAGAAAACGGGGATTTTTGAAAACTATTAGAAATATGACTAAGGGCCATCTTGAATAATCCACTCAAGATCTGAAAGGGAGTCATTAAAAACACCTACCTAACTTTATGAACACCTAAATTAAAGAACAATAACAATAAGGACTTCCTACCTATTGACTCAAGGACCACGTTGGCAACACACTAATTCACACTGCCCTGCTGCCATGTTAAGTTGGTGATGCAGGGCTACCAGAAGAAGCCAAGATCATGTAATAAAGGCTTTTATACCATTTGTAATGCTCGTCGTCAGCAAACACAGGCGAGGGGAGGAAATGATGAGGAAGGGGGCATGGAACACTTTGGAAGATGTCTGGAAACGATAGTAGCCTTCAGAATAGGTGGTGATGAGAAATGAAATGATGCAACAGGATAGAGGAAAAGTTTTGGAAATATTGGAAAATGAAAGAGGAATAGTTTGAAGGCAAATGAAAGTAAGTAGAAAAAAATATACGTATGTCCTTCTGACATGTTGCTTTCGTTGATAGGGCAATTTTGTTGAATGAACATATCAAGAGTAATTTTTCCTAGCCTGGACACCTTGCTACACATTACACAGTGCACCACAAATCTTCAGTTTGTACAGTAGCTCCCCAAATTATCGTTAAAATAAAGTGCTATACATTCTGACACAATGGACGATGTATCTGAGATGTATGTACCCAGAGGACAAGTGGGCGGGTACAAGGTTTCATTCTGTTCATTCCGCCACCCTTCTAACCCACTTTAACGATAGTTTTGGGAGCTACAGAACACTCACGAGCACTAATAAATATTCAGGTGTTCTTCGAATACCTAGAGACAAGAAATTAATGCACAATTAGATCTCCATTGGAATTAGTTCGTTGGTGAATTGGACTGTTCAAAGCTTCAACCAAAGGTGTATACCTATTAGTGCTCGTGACTGTACATGAACATCCCAACATGTTAGAGTTTGGTTCATAGATTTTTTTAAGTATACTGTAGTCTCCTCCTCTTTCACGTTCATCACTCCATCGTTGTCAATGTGTGTACCGTACCGACAAGGTGTGAAACGACAATCTCGACTCTCGTATCCGAAACACATGCCAGTAGTAACACACACACGTGATACGTGAGTCGAAACTGATGATTCACATCGTGTGGGTTACACACATTGACAATGCTGAAGTTATGAACGTAGAAGTTGATTACGAGTGTACAGTACATGTGACTATTATACGTCATCTTCTCTAGTGGCCTTCTACATTCTAGGGTCCCTATTAGAGCTTGGACCCTCACCTGTGTCAGGGACCTCAAGGGCCAAAAAGGTGCCAAAATCCTTAAAGTATTGCCCGATCCTTAAAGTATTACCACCGTCAGTAATGTTTCTTATCTAACAGTTTGCTAAGCCTCTTATTTGTATGTATATACCACATTACCTAAAATGTTTGCAAGTGAAATATGGATTAGGATGGTGTAAAAAATGAGTGTATCATGCGGCTGAATATACTGGTTAGGGTACAGTCACGACCACTAATAAGTATACAGTCCACCACTTCACCAACGAAGTAATTCCAATGGAGATATTATTGTGCATTAATTAATCTACTGTCTCTAGGTAATCGAAGCACACCTGGATACTTACTAGTGCTCGTAACTATACAGTACACTATGGCAAAATAAGTCATACCTGAAGCTCCAGATAAGTAATACCGATTTCTGCGTCCTGGTTTCTATTTCTTCTCTCAAGGTCCTCTGTGAAAAAACCACAGTGGCAACATCACTTCTTAAGCGTCTTACCGATCCATTTACAAACTCTCAACGAAGAATAAAACACATTAGTTTAAAAGGTTAACCGCAGCATAGCACAACGCAACGAGACACCATGAAATCACTATAGGGAAACCAGTGATGATGACGGCTGCGTTGAGGGGAGAGGATTCAGTGATGTGTGTGTCTGCTCGAAACACTTTGCATTACCTGTAGATGAAACAAAGAATCAGTTGAAACAGGTGTTGGAGCAGATAATTTTGACCAAACAACATTTCTACCCATATCTCAGAAAAATTAAGTACAAAACAATATTACCATAACCAATAAGCTATATGTTATTGTCTCGCCTCACACATAAAAATTAAGACTCCCAAGGCAAGGCACCTTACAGTACTATTCGTGTGAGATTGATTCTGGTAACAGTGAACGTGACGTCAGCGATGGCTCTTGGGGGGGAGGGGGGGGGAATTTGGTCTGCTCAACACACTTTGAACTCAAGGTAGATGAGACGATGCATGAGTTGGGGACAATGTTTCGAGCAGATCAGTCTTCCTCCAAACACCGCCCCCCCCCCCCCCCCCCAACACACCTCTGACGTCAGGTGCAATGTTACCAGAACCAATATCACACGAGTTAATAGGTGTCTTGCCTGGATAGAGGGGTGTCTTAATTTTTATGAGTGACTGTACACTGAATTTCAGTCATTCTTTCCTGATTCAAGACACAACATGAATCTCTACCAACCTTGCATCCCACTCCTCCCAAATCACTTCTGTTGGTAGAGATTCATCTTGTGCCTCGGAACAGGACGGAATGAGTGACCCACAGTGTGTACTTTACAATATTTTCTAGTATCTCAGTATCTGAATGTACAATCACGCCCCAAAAGTAAGGAGCAGCTCACCAACAGCAGACAGGAAGACATGTGCGGTACTGGGTAAAGGTCTTCGTTCTGTAGTGAAATATTTACAAACGGCTGATGGTGATGATTATAATAGTTCGTGAAATAATTAACTTGAGAGTAAAAGAAGACCGTACAAGGCCTGGAAGACCCTGTATAACGAGGAGAATGTAATAGAGAGATGGGAGAGCAAGCACTAAGGAAAGTGAAGAAGAGAAGGAGGAACAGATGAAGAATTGAATGGGAGTGGGTGGGGCCGAAGGGGTGCCCAAACCCTAATGGTGTTGCCCACATCACCACAGCCCTTACTTCCCCACCCCCCCCACCAATAGGACAGTGATTTAATATTGAAGGAAGTTACGCACATGTAGTTTTACACGAATCACATTACAACAAGTAGAATTTTGCATATTGCCATAATTTTACGACTTCTTGTGTTTCTGGTTTATAGATGAGTGGATATTGTTAAAGGTAATTGGCAGCTATATCTCACAACCAGAAAGAGGCTCGTTAAGTATTTCATGTTACGAAATTTCTGTTAATAAAACGGATTGAATATCTTATTTAGAATAACGTTAACTGAGTAATTATTTGTGATACATACTTCATCTAGATAAAATTATTTATATAGTCAAATACAAAGCATCTAATACAATCTTGATACGTGTTCGGTATATCTATTAAACACAAATATGTTCGTCCGTCCATACATACATACGTCTAGACAACCTGATACAAGAAAATGTTGGTAAAATGGTAATGCAGGGCGAAGCAGTTTTATTACGAAATTAGTAGTGTCGGGGTCTGGTGAGGGCTCGTCAACCAGTGAGAGAGCGTCCGGGTCTGCCTTACGTCCCTGGTAGCCAATGGGGTTTCTCGTCCTACTTGGATATCGAGCTTTGACGAATGGTAAGACTTCTTGGGTGTCGAGGAACACTGTTTGGTCTATAACAGGCAGTGTGCATCGGGGAACAATCTGTATCCCTATTGATAAAGAAAATCATACCAAACGAAGACTTATCTTTGGAATGGAATGTCAATTTATTATTTATGTTGCAAGTATACTTTTTGAGAATGTATTGAGTAACAGCATCAGTAAACATCAGATTACATGCCTTAAGAATTCTTCTTTGCCAGACGATTCTCTCTTGCTAAGTTAATTTGTCTATAGTCCATAAACCTAAAGCAATTTAATTAAAGTTTGTCTATAGTCTATAAACCTAAAGCAATTTAATTAAAGTCCTTACAGATTATGATAGCAAGACTACATTTAATAGTCCATAGGCAATGCAATTTCTCAGACATTAACCCATCAACACACAATATAATTTCAATAATCAAACCATTAATTTATCCCACACCAAGGGACGCGGGGTCAAAGACACTCCTGTATCGAACTTAAAGTAAAATTTATCCAGAGGTCTGGTTGTGTGTTTTTTGTTGCGGTTAGCAGGCATAAAATATCTTGAGTAACAAAATCAATATGGGTATAAATAAAGGAGTAATTGGCTTGGAAGTGAAAACGAATTCCAACAAACTAAAATTCATCAGACAAAACGAGCAAAATATTTACAGGACAAGCAAAGTTTTTTTTTTTTTTTTTTTTCCTCCGGAACCAAACAGAACATATCAGCGACGAACGATGAATAGCCTATTGATCGTTCCGTCCTTAAGTGTTAACATTAATGTAAACTATGTCCTCTAATGGGATTTCGGTGGCAACAACACCTGAGTAGAGAGGAAGGTAAACTAGTGCTTATTAGTCTTGGATTCGGAGAAACGAAATTTTTGGTTATAAGGAATTATAACAAAGCTTAGCATCATCGGCAGTATCCAAGCTTGGAGGAAATCATGAATGAAGGTTAGATATTACTTTGAAGAATCTAGTAGGCTACAGCTACCCATACTCCCGTGAGGCCCACCCAGCGTTGTCAACGTTGGCAGAGATATTAACTCCGAAACAGTAGTAGTGACTTCCACTCACTTAAGCAGTTTTTGTGTAAGTATTTTACAGCATTTAGTGTTTCATAAAAATGATTGAATACAATACAAATAAAGTATACAATATTTTCACCTCGGTTGTTTTTGTGTTACATTAAAATATCAAATATTTGATCTAACCTTTAATTAATGATGTTAATATATTTCACACGAATGTCAGTATATAAATAATTGATAAACGGGTGTATTTTCGTACTTTTATTAAGGATGCCACTCATCATTCACCTCCTCAAGAATAATTTCTCACCTCTCTTGTACAGGCACCCCTCCTACCCACCTCAAATCCTTCCTTATTTCTCTCTCCCACCAGTGAATGGTTCGAGGGAGCGGAACTCACCACTTCTGTTTCGGGGTTAATATCTCGGCCAACGTTGACAACGCTGGGTGCAGGTGTAGCAGTAGCAAGTGGAACCCTACTGGAACCCATCAACTGCGCATGCGTGGGACCCCAACATGTCATACCGCGCCGCAGTACACAAAACACACGACCTTCGTTATGATAAGACGTCTCTCCCATGTATTTTCTTATGGGAAAATGCTCCGGCAGTAATGTATTTTCCAATTTCGCATTTCGTTAACTATGTCAATATCTATGTATGAAATAGCAAACTCGATATGATTTGCAAGCGGGAATGTGACTAGTTGTACAAGCAAATCTATTTCATCATCCTTCACCACTCACACACACACACACACACAATCAATGATAGATTAACTAGAAACCGATTTGACACACGTTCGTCAATAATCTCATAATTCACTTTGTCTAATATGGTAATACTATCGTCTGTTTATGTTGTGCTCTACGTGGATGTGTAGTCAACATTCCATAACATTTATCGCTCTGTGTGAATTGTGTATTGCATAGATTATAATATATGAAAAAAAAAAGATACATCATAGCATCATTAAGTAATAAATAAAATTGCCAAGATAATTTAACAGAAAGTAAAAATCTATCATCGTCCGTCAACATGGCAACTAATATGTGTGACCTTGAAATGTGTTCGTTTCCATTACTGACATCTTTGCCATCAGTTAATTAAATAATGTTAATACCCAAATACATTAACGGGTCATAGTACAATTGTTCTATTTATTTGTAATATTAAGTTTTCCTGTTATATGATAATGATTTCGGACTAGATTATGACATACAAAAGATTGTATAGATATGATGGACTTAATAAAATGAAGTGATTGAGATACGAACATCCTACTCCCGCAGCCACAAGCCGACATCTCAAGTCTCAGTATCACAGGTGGCATTGTTTGGGGGTGAGGGTGACACGTGATAATTTCCTTCATTTCATCATAACTATCTATCACAGGTAACATTCGTGAACTTTGAACGCTACAGCAGGAACAGTTGTCTTAAAGAGTTTACTGGGAATTAGATTAGCCTTAGTGATTGATAGGATTATGTCAAATATAATAGTCAGTGTCACAGAAAATTATTGGCCTGACGAGTCCAAGGAAATACCAACTCTATAATTGTACAGTTTCCCTTACATAGGTGTTGTGGTCAGTACTTTAGTTTTTTTGTTTGTTTGGTTCTTGGTTGATGGACGAGATGTAATTGTAATGTGTATGCAGAATATTATGTGCGTGTGTGTGTGTGTGTACTGGAACTAGAGTGCATATGTGTGTGTGATGTGGTGTGGTGCCTGTGTGTGTTTGTCTGTTGGTACTTTAGGTCTGTTTCACACGAGTGGTTTCTGCCTTGCGTGTTTGCAGCGCGGTTGAGAAATTAACTATATTATATTATTATCAGTAGTAGTAGTAGTTGTAGCATTTGTAGTAGTAGTAGTATTACTATTATTATTATTATTATTATTATTTTCGTGATTGACATTCCCATGACCTTTTACATCCATGTTGTTATTCTGGCTAACGGCATAAAATCTTATTTCATACACCACGTGACCTTAGTTGCCTGCCGCGTCAGTAACATTCCGGAATTTACACGTGTAAATCCTTGTCTCTCACCGCCCATGTGTCCTTAAACTTCAATAGGAATAAAGGCACAAATCCCTGATGTTATAGTTGCTTGGTATTATGAAACAAATATGGGTTTTGTTAATGTTTATTGTTAAAATATAAGTATATATTATAGGTGAAACGCAACACAGTATTTCTAATCGTGTTCTCCGTGCCCCCGCGTGCTGCATGGCCCACGGCAAAATATTCAACATCAGTGACTGCGCTGCTACGAACTAAAATACCTCATTTATCTATTTTTGCTTCCCATACAGAATTTAACTTCTTACCTTTATTATGTAAATTCTGTTCATAACTTCATAATGTGAATGGCCGTCTCCTTGGTGTGACCTTAATCTTGGCATAATTATAAATTACATGAATATCATGTTTATTTCAGTAGTTTATTTTCATAACGTATAAGATACGTTCTTGCATCCTGTTGCTTCAACTAATTTGATAAATATGTTCAACATTAACAAAAATTTAATTTCTTTATATTCCTTTGATACTTCATTATGCAATTATTTACTCAGTCCTGCAATTTTCCTCCCTGGCATCTATTTCTTAACTCGAATAGTCTGTACATTCTATCTAACTTTTGGTGCGAAAAATAATAAGTGAATTCCTTTTTTTACATTCAATCATAGAATGTAATCGTCTTTAGTAGGTTTTGGTATATGCACACAGTAATAATTGTGTTGTGGATAACAACTGACCACCGATTTTCCAGTTAATGTATATCTCATATAGTATAGTATAATTAGATCAGATACTACAGCACTATGTAACCAAAATAGGTTTGATTACGACAATGGCTCATGTTTGGGTAAATTTTCGTTGTATCTTTATAGTTATAACCTATGTTTTCTATTACAGATTACGGTTAAACAGGAATCCGAAAATATCATTACAGTAAGTCACATAGGATATCCTTATTGTGATAACTGTATGTTTCTGGAGGGTTGAAATGACTGCATGATATTTTGCTTTCATATTATGTGAAATAGCACTATACCTGTTAGTCTTGTATTTCTAAAATTTTATTAGAAGTTAACTTATAGCAACAAATTGCAATAGAGAGTTTGGAAAACCATCTCACAGAAGGTGAAGATAGCTGAATAACATTACGAAAAGAAAAATGTAAGCTGGTCCATCGTGCAATAATCATTATATACATTTATCATCATCAAACACAATACAGGAATGAGATAATATGACAGGGAGTATATACAAACATACATATAGACATACATCAATGCCCTCATAAAGACAAGTATATCGGGTTCATTATGTATACTCAACGTGATACACTGTACCTGGATACGTAAGGAATACATGTGTAGTTATATATATAAATAAGAGGTTAACTAAATAGTGGTAAGAGTAATGTGGTGAGTCAGAGAGCAGGGGGTGGGGGGGGGGGGGAGTAAGACCCTAGTGGCCGCCATTACGAGTGTCTGCAGGTAGTGGGGGGCGGGGGTGGAAAGGTTATGGTGGGGGAGGGGAGGGAGAGGAGGGAACAGGGAAAGGAATAAAAATGGGAAGATGCTGAGGAGAGAAGAAACAGAGGACGGAAGATGTAAGAAACGAAGATATATAGCGTATGTGCTTAGGAAAGATTTTGGGATGCGTATAAGGATGATATATGTGATGAAATGAAAAAAATAAAGAAAGGAAAAGAGAACCATGGATTTTTGACTTCGGTAATGTGGAGGGAGGATAGAACGAGAAGGAAAGGACGAAGGAGAGGAATGATGGAAATACATGACCAACTAGTGGATTTTAGTGGAGCTAGTTTGGAGGGAAGGATGGTAGAAAAGTAAAAGGAAAATAGGTGACGAAAGAAAGGGATAAATGCGAGAAAAATGAGAACAATTATAGAGAACTGGATTAACGGGAAAAATGAGATTGTGAGAAGGACTGGAACGGATAGGTTATATATACAGGAGAGTAAAAGAAAAGGATATGCACAGCGAAAGGGAAGGACCCGATAAAGAAAGAAAGGGATGTAGGAAGGGCAGAGAAGTAATTTCCTGCGACCATTTCAGTGAATTTGGAAGGCCAGACCACGACCCGCCTCACAACATTTACTGCCCCGCAATATAACTTCTGCAACGCCCCACCCAGACGCGTTCGTTGCCACACACGACGACCTCAAACCTCTCACTCCTTTTTGAACCTCGCACAACCAACCAGAAACTGCCAGCCATCTATGCACTGAAGCCACATGATTAAATAAAGCATAGACGAACGAACCAAACAAATGATAATGGGGAAAATTCATTAAGGGATTCGAAGGATTCAGTCGTACGAGAGTAAATTGATGTAGGATTGATACGGGGTTTCAGTGAGCCTTTGTGAGTTTGTGATGTTGGTGTATCATGGACGAAGGGTTCTGGCAACAGGCTCCAGAAGGTCTCACTCAGGCTGCAGGGGCTGTTGGCTTGGCTTGGCGCAGAGGCTCCCTCCCCCTGACTCCCAACCACTAGTCCTTATGGCCTTTCGCCGGGATTAAATTTTGAAAAGAGGCCTGCACGCGGCGCCCCCCGGGATGGCCAAATGGGGTCGTAGGGCGCCCCTGATGTCTTGCTTACCTTCCCAGAGAAATTGTTTACTTTAAGGCATGGATGGATGGATAGATGGATGGATGTTGGTGGTGGTGGTGGTGATGGCTTCAGGGTGTACATTGGCCATCTTATTTCTTTTTGATGTGAGATCTATTCCATACAATGGAGTTTTTATTGCATTTCTGTACATGATATCTTAAATTAGCCTCTCAGTTGGTTTCATCTATTAGTCTGTCGTTCTGTTCTCTCTCACTCTTCCATGATAATTTCTTCACTATGTATCGGGTTGATGATCATCGAATTCCACAGTAAAATCTTGTAATATTGCATTTTAGTTTTTCCTGGTTATGATTTGCTGGTTCCTATTTCTATTCTTGCACATGGAACCTTTACCTTTCTTTGATTTACAGTTTTCCTAGACCTTTTTATGTCTGTCCTATCCATCCTTCCTTTTCTATCTTTTTCTCAAGTAATTTCTATTTCTATCAAGTCCTTTAATACCCCCCTCTTTCCCTGTTCTTTCGTCTATCCACTTTTAAACTTCTCATCACTTCCTCTCTTATCTTGTGTGTCCTATCCATGGTTCCTTTGCCATTCTTCTACCCTTCCTTTTCTTCTCCTCCTCTCCTCCACCCCCCACCCTCTATTCATCCTCTACCTTTCCTCTTTGGTCCCGAACCCCGACAGTAAACAGACAATGCATCCATAAATCTTCCCTCTGCACTTACACACAGCAGATACATACAACTCCATGCACAAATGCACAACCATACATAAAATTACGTGTGAACACAGACTCACCCACGCAAGCACTAACATCTATATCCACATATAGCCGACACATACATACACCGATTCCACTAATACACACACATACTGTACGGTACACAAACACCTTTCCTTCCTCCCCTCCCCCCCATACACACACACTGGCCAATAGCAGTCGAGGTCACCCTGAACCACAACACTCGTAACGAAAAACATTCTTTCGGGTAGGAAAACAAGTACAGTTACTCTCGTATGCTTTTTTGACTTGCTTTTTTCACAACTCTATAAGGGAAATCTTCTATTAACATCTGTGTCTTTACTGAGTTAGCGTGGATGAGAGAGGAGGGGGTTTAATTCTTTGTGTTTGTCGGTTTCCGTCGTGAGTGGCTGATGGGTGGAAGTGCAGTTGTACGTACCCGATTGGCGTTCGTCAATGGTACGGAATTTCGTTTATTGACACAGGGGCCAGTTGTCGGGGTCGGCCAGTTTAAACTCTGCAGTTAGTGTGTCTTCCTTGGTGGCAGGAGAACGAGTGCATGTCTCTTCCCTCACATTGGCACAAGAAATACTGTGCGTGCTATAAAAACAGTAATGTGTCCTTTTGGTTCATGATAATTTACGGTAGGTTGCAAAGGCGTTTCTTGGCTGATCTAGCAACTGAAAGGTGTTCAATATTACTGACCGAGTTGTTTGGTTTGTTTATATATATATAGTTATTGGTAACACATGTACAGTCGACAGCATAAATTCGCGTCCATCCCATGTGCTATGTAAGGCTAATATGCCCAGATAAAGTTACATTCTGAACCCGTTTCTAATGTAACAACATGTATAATTTACTATGTGAGAAGTATTCCTGTCATCTCTGCATTCCAATTGTGTTATGACATTACGATAGCTCATACATACGCAGATGGAAATGAAGCAAACTTATGCTGCCGACTGTACTAACACTAATACAGAGTCGTCTCTAACAACGTGAATGAATCAGGTGCAGTTGAAAAGTGAAAATTATTTTGTAATTATTTTATTCATACGAAAAAGATCATTGTTAACTAATGCTTTTCTGATAGACTTACAGTGGCATTGATATCCATATGTGATAGTGGACAGTCGTGCCAAAGTGATCAAATTTGATGTATATTGTCATTGTGTTATAATTTCCTCGTTTACTCTATCAGTTATATTCGATCTGCTATATGTTTTTGCAGTATCATAATTCTCACACAAATTCTTCTTCCTCCCAGGTGTGTGATATTGGGTTCAGCGTACTAATGACAAAAGTGGTACTAAAGCAACTTCAGGAAAACTTATACTGAGATGTCATAGAAAACAAGGAAGACACTAAGACATCAGCAGAATTAGTAACAAAGTAACGAGGAGGACAAGAATGACATCAAGACACCTACCTCAGAGCTTATAACCAAATATTATGGGAATGGCCATCAAACTCTACGACCAGTAAGTACAGTAAAATATTTATAATTAAATTTTACATAAACAGTAAAGTATCGATATATTTCTAGTATGTTTAAAACTTATCATTAAACACAGGCCCTGTATATGACTTAATCTGTATGAAAATTAATAACGGGAGCATGGAAAAGCATTTGATAATAATTTTGATAAACGGTGGGTTTTTTTTATGGTTCAGAGGCAATAATTCTAAGGGATGTATAACAACATTAGGCTAGTAGCGAACACGATTGACAGCAGACGTTCAAGTTCCCTTTATCTGATCACTGATTCTTACGACTATGCAGGATTAGCCATCAGAAGTTATTCAAGTAAAGTAGGGCAAATTATTTCTCGGTACTTTTGCAAAACCCAGAACATTCTCTATTCAAAAGTCAAAATATCTTCGACAGAGGGGATATAGTACTTTCGAGACCAACCATTAGTCAAAGGCTAGGCTGTATATCGCTGCTGAATAAATCGAGTCATTTTCGCCGCAAAAATATTTCAGTTTCCTGTACAAGATAACGAAAGCTTTAATTATGTTAGGTATTATTTGGAGGGTTAACAGTTTTTTACTTAATTATCTACTACGTTTCTACTTACTTGACTATGAGCAGGTGATGTTATTTTCATACTTAAGGGGAGAGTACAGTGTTTGCAAATCTGAAGCAACTGAATCCTCCAAACTATTCCCAACAACAGGACACCATTATATTTGTTAATCTGGTCCTATTTCCTGGCATACTTTGGAGGAATCAAGGCAATTAAATGTTCCAAAAGTATACTCTCCCCTTAAAGCTTGGTGTGTCAGGGCTACAAAACCGTAATATAGAAGTGTCCTCGTTTCAGACATGTAGGCTTATGATATTATTCTACATACATACATACATACAGAATGGAAAGGGTGATATGGATAAAATGGCCGACTCGAAACTTAATCTATAGACTATGGGAAGATAAACATTACAACAAGCTCACTCCTTCACACAAGAGTTTGGGAAGTACTAGATTACAAGAATGAAGAAATACAGACGATACAATGTCATTCCACAGTGTAGTAAATATCATGATACCGTCACTACCAATTAACTCATAAAGTAAACCAATAATATGAATTTTCACTGTTTCCTAAATCATTACTTATTAACATTTTATCGCTCATATAGGTCAAACGCATATCCTAAGGTTAATATATAGTTGTGTATCTTATTTAAATTATAATCTACTGCACATCTTTATAGCATTAGCAAGTTCAGCTATAAAAAACATGAAATAATGAAATAAGAATTATGTAATATTATGTATCACCTAGCGCTCGAGTGTGTGTGTGTGTGTGTAAATGGATTTGAACACTGACTTTCTATATATACAATACAAGCTATTTATATAACGTCATCTAAAGATTATGTCAGTTTTATTTCATCTGACGCCACTATAAACTAGATTCTATTAGGACAAGTTCTTCCTTTGTAAATGCATTATATTTTGTGATGCACTCAACCTCCGGTACATTTTTTTTTACCATGGTGTCAATTCCCTTCGTCTAGATTTTATTAGATAAGAGCCTCATAGATTTTTTATACATACGGTAGGCTTGATGATTTTCCACATATAAAACTTGCAATCTAACAGGCACATCTCCCACCAGCATCCTGTATTACTATAAAATATCTTGATAATCGGGATGTAAAGTTCTGTGTGTCCGGACAAAATGGTGCGTCTTGTCTCTATTGCCTTGCGTCGTCCCCTGCCTACTGCATGGGTGTTGAAGGAGAGAACCAACCAAGTAGATGTTTTACTGTGGTATAAAAGAGGACCGGTGTGTCTGCTGGGCCTTGATTAAACTACTAAAAGGAGGTGTAGTGAACAGTTACATCCCAGCAAAGCCTGTTCGTAAACTTCTTACAAACTGATACACTGATGGATTGAATAACTTACCCTTTCCTGTAGCCTACATGAGCTGTATAAAATAGACGGAATTATTGGACCAAGTTTGTGTTTAACAAGGCATTAATTTGTACAAAATTATCATCAAAGCACATTTTTGGCAGTATTGTAACATTTTGGAATATTGTAATAAAGAAAAAGTGTGCTTGTAATATTCATCCTCATTATTTTCTTTTTTATAACTTGAATAATATTATATTTGTGCCTATTAAAGGTATTATTTGCTCATGAACGAGACGGTATAGAATCCAGGTGTCTGGCCTAATGCTCTTGTGGCCGTTAAAAGTAGTTACGGTATCAATGAAGCTTATTCTTTACTTGTAGTTTGTTCTTTTATTGAATTTGCATATACAGGAGCAATATAGTGAAGGCCATATATTATGTTTAAGATAGGGAAGCATTTTTCATTTTCATATTTCTTTTATCGCTACACATACTCCTCGTCCTAACATTCATTTCCATAGCCTAAATTTAGCCCTATAGGTATACCACAATACCGTGAGGAATATTATGTGATTTTGTATTAGCATAGGTTTCGTTTAGACTTTTAGCCGTTTCTTTAATGGGGAAAATATAACCACTACCATAGACATAGATCTTATATTTTATGTGAGCCCGATGAAGGTTTATAACGAATATTATTTAACGAATTATTTATAACGAATATATTATGTTATATAACGAATATTATTTGCATGATTCTTGATGGTGACGATGGCATCTCTTTGAAAAACGCACAAATATTTACTACGTAGAGACCTTTGTGTTTGTACCTTTTATGTTTTCACTCTGACATCATTGTAATTCCTTGTAACAACATAAGAGTTAGGATATACAGGACCAGCGATTAATTAAGGCAAGTAACTGTTGTGTTGTTTTTGAAGCACACGCAGCCCTCCGAACTCTGTCATAAAACACGTCTCTACAGTCTAATGTGGAGGGATTCTGTTGCTTTGAATATTTTGAAGGAATCAGAGCCCCCGAATATCCCACAACAAACACATTACTTTCCTTTAAGGTGGTAATTCTTTTTTGTTACATTGGAGAGCCTTGAATCCTCCAAAGTATGCCAGGAAACAGGACCAGGAGAGCAAAAATAATGGTGTTCTGTTGCTTGGAATAGTTTGGAGGATTCAGTTACTCCAGAATTACCAACACAAAACTTCCCCCTTAACATCTCTTCTGCGGCTACTGAACCTGGCTAGATATCGCACTTCATAATCTACAGTCGCGGTCATATATAATCATCCATATAGGGGTAACTCACGTAAGAGTTTGACAGGTTCCCTCTGTTCCTCAGCTGATAAACTTTCCATCTTTTAATTTACCACAAGCAGCTATGCACTACTGAAATCAATAATATCATATGTGAACGTGAAAACATTAGACAGTAAATTGTTTGAGATACCCATATGTGGAAGATTATTATTGATCGCGACTGTACATGTTTAGTTATTTGCAGTAAAATAGAGTAACAGACCAATTCAGTAACCATTCCATAATACTTTAATCCATGAACTACTTACAACACTGTCTTGAATAGCAAAGAATACAGTGTGTGTCTCTTTTAGTAACTGTATTGTATATTCTATTCTGTGATACATTGTTCTGCAAGTGTCACGTATCAATAATTATTTAAAGCAACATTACTAAATCACCAAATTATATCCAGGAGTATAATTGTAGTAGATTAATTTTACAACTATATGTCGCCTAATTATTATATCTTTTGTCTTCAGTAGCTTTCAGTATTTTCAATTTTTTTCTTGAGGTATCATAGGTTATAAATTTGTTCGTTTCCTTGTGAGTTCCCAGGAATCAGATAATATTTAAATATGGAGGTAATGTCCTAAGAATTTTTCTCTCATTGATGTGTATTTTCTGTCTACTATTATATTTTTATACGACATAATTATATTCTAACGAGATAAATACTAAGAATGTGAAGACGAAGATGGTTTGGTGATATAGTGTAGGGTTAATAAGAAAGTGCACAGTAATTAATGATGAACATGATGTAATTTTTTCCCAACAAGACTTTACCCATCCACCCATCATCTACAACTTGTCTGCCCCATTTGTCCCTTCCACCATTCTTGTACATCCTGTCCACCCTTTCCACCTCCCCTCCACCCTGCTTCTACACCCTTTCCACCTTTTCCACCTTCCCTCCACCTCTCTTCGACCTCTTCCACCTTACGTCCACTCTGCTTCTACACCCTTTCCACCTTCCCTCCACCCATCATCTACATCCTGTCCACCCTTTCCACATTCCCTCCACCTCTTCCACCATCCTTCCACCCACTCGTGCGGTCATCACGCGCGGGTCTGTCATAAAAGACGGGGGGCACGGAAGCCTATATAGCAAATGGCCGGTGTGGGGGGAGTAGTGGGGGCAGGGAGTAGTGGTGACAGGGAGTAGTGGTGACAGGGAGTAGTGGTGACAGGGAGTAGAGGAACGAAAACTGGAGAGTAGAGAGAAATTAGTAAGAAACGGGGGAAACAAAAGAATGAGAAGGAAAAAGTGAAAAGAGATATATGGAGAAAGAAAAAGTGGAAAGAGATATATGGAGAAAGAAATGGGAGTAGGGACACGGGGATGAATAAAGAGAGAAGAGAGAAATGAGGAGTAAGAGAGGGGAAGAGGGAAATAAGGAAAAGGAAAAGGGAAGAGAGAATTGAGGAGAAAGAAAGGGGAGGAGGGAACCGAAGAAAACGAAAGGGGAAGAGAGAAGTGAGGAGAAGAATATGGTAGAGATAAATGAGGAGTAAATGTGAAATTATTTTATAAATAAATAAATATTAGATGGTAGAGGCAAAAGAATTGGACAAAGGAAGTGAAGAAAGTTAAGATTAAAATATCTATAATGGAAATAGGAAAGATAGAGGTGTTTTTATGTAGGAATGAAAGCGAAGGAGATGGAACGAGGAGACAGAATGTACAGAAAAGAAAGAGTTGAGAGGAAAGACTAGACTTAATAAAACAGGTATATAGGAAATGAAGGAGTAGACAGCAACAGAGGAGACAGCATGAGGAAGAGTTAAAAAGTATGAAGAAATAGACAGAGTGGAACAAACAGGCTACAAAAGAAAAATAATGAGTAATAATAAGGGAGGAGACAAAAACAACACCTTTAGCTGAAACGAATCCCCCAAATTAATTCACGAAGTCATTGCTCTTGGTCATATTATTCAAGTGGCTGAGTTTCATTCATTTGATACAGGACTTTTATTCGTAACTGTACACCATGTCAGTCATAAGGATACTCTCGATTCGTTCTTTTCTTGGTTTTGAAGCTGATATTTAAAATTGTACTTATTTTTCATAAATTGATAAGCATAACAATGAAGGAGATTTAAACTTGTGACCCTAATGTTAGGTCATTTGTTTATTGATAATTCAAACATACGAGGCTTAAATATATTGTATCAATACACGCAATTATAGATATTTTTCAGAAGCATTCACGATCAAAGGACTATCGAAACACTCCTCACGCAAACCGTTCATTCTGACACCACTGACGATTGATAGTGGGAACGGGATAATACGACTTCCACTGTAGTCTTGGTGCAGGAGTGATTGCTTACACATGGGGAAGGCCTATGTGTTAAGATGGTTGTAATGTTGTGAAGTAGTGGATATACTATACACAGTTAGTCAACTCCAGAGGACTCTACCTTTATCCATCTTTCCGCCTTATCATCACTTATGCTCATACAAATGCAATTTCTCTGGGTATCTCGAAAGAAATTGGATACGATTTACGACATGTGAGATATAATGCGGACTTTCAGTCTGTAGTCCACATCTTTCTAAATAGAAATAAAAAAATATGTGTTCCCCACGATACACTCAGTTTATAAATCTTTGTATGTTGCATTTTCAGTCAATCTTAAGTGTTCCGGTGAAAATTATTTGGCTCTTTCAATTTGGAATTCCATAGTATATATCTTGCTGTTTTCCAGGGATTGTAGCAGAACAAAGCGTGTTTTTTATGACGAGAAAACACTTTTCAAAAGAAATTTTTTGCTGAAAGTCATCTTCTAACATTGGGTTTCATGGATTTTCTTACTTGTATATATCACTGATTATGCACTAACCATGGTAAGAACAATATTTCTTTTCTACTATTGCTGGCATTATACTCCTATGTAACCTATCTGTCCTCGATGTGCCACACATCTTTTTTCTCATACACACCCTCACTGCCAGTACAACTGAATTAGTTTCCAGTAATCATAAACTGTCGTATGAATTGCTAATATAACTACCATCATTATTTTAGTTCATTAGCCTAGATAGATTATAGGGTTATACTTGCAGCCATAGGTATAAGGTGGATGCACTGAGGCGATCAGGGATGAGAACCCTCCCCATTTGAAGAGATATTGACTCTTACTACACCTCCATTGATAGGCTACATTTACATAGACAGCCTTGAACATCAAAACAATCATAAGTAGCTCTAGATTGTATCATTATTTTAATTGGTATTTTGCTTGACACAGTAGCCTACCAAATGTTTTGTTACCTTCATTATGCTGAAACGCAAAGGATTATTGTACAGTATAATAGTAATTTTGTTTCCCTCTTCCCCTCCTTCTCGTGGTTCACGTAAAATGTAAAGTTTCATATTATGTGGAGGGTTACTTGTTTTCGGTGAATCGAAGGGATACTTTTTCCTCCAAACTACCATGAGACAGTTTGTATCCTGGCACAGTTTAGAGGAATCACCAACCAACACAAATCACCCACAACAGATGACCCAATACTCCAAACCACTCGAAGAAACAGAATACTTATATATATTATACTTGGTTGCTATTTACTTGCACAGTATGGTTTGGAGAAATCAGTAATCCTCCAGTAACACTCAGTAACTCTCCAATCATCCTTTAATTAATCCTCCGTTTATTCTCATATCGTCCTCAGTTCTGTATTCTCATCATTATACCTTAAGGGGGGGTGGGGGGGGGTAGTACAGCGTTGGTAATTCTGGAACAACTAATTCCTCCAAACTATTCCAAGCAACAGAACACCATTATATTTGCTCTTCTGGTCCTGTTTCCTAGCATACATTGGAGGGATCAAGGGACTCTAATGTACCAAATGTGTATTACCTCCTTAACTCTTTCAGCCACCTTAGTTTTTCATACTTCTCTTATTCCCTCCTGTAGGTTACATTTAATATATTTCTTCACATCTCCTCTTTTATAATTTCTTTTGTGTTGATCCTCTATTATCTTCCATTAAATCCTCTGTTAAATATTTGTCCCTTCTCTCTCACTGATTCATGTTTTTACTGTTACATTACTCTCGTCTTCTTCCTCCTCTGTTCAGCCCATTCTTTAATTTTCTTTCAGTTCTCCATGGCCAACCTTCTTTTAATTTAAACTTTCTTCCATTTTCCACTATCATAACCTGCCACCACTCCAACTTTTTTTTTTTTTTTTTTTTTTTTTTTTTTTTGTCATCACCCACTTTCTACGTGTCCATTCCTATTATTTTCCTTTTCATTGCTCTTGCCTTCTGCCCTCTCTCTTCACTATTCATATAAAATATTTTTCCCTTCACATCCCTCTCTCATTATCCTTGTCTTATCCCTCTCTTCTGAAAGCCCTTAAGTTGTTGGTTTAGAACTCATGAAAGAAGTTGGATTAGAAATAATTATCTCTCTCTCTCTCTCTCTCTCTCTCTCTCTCTCTCTCTCATACATACACTGCCATCGTCTATACCGTACCGTATATCATTTAATGTGTCAGAAACATGTACTCACAAAGCACTTTTAAACATACACAAACAGAAGATTTTTCCCACTTTCATATTGCATTTTCCTTCTTGGACCTTGATCTTTGAAGAGAGAGAGAGAGAGAGAGAGAGAGAGAGAGACCCACGTTGTTACCCTCGACACTAACTAGAGGAATGAAGGCGTGGGAGGAGCCTGACCAGGTTTACTGAGGCCACCACCAGAGGTCAGGCAAGTCTTGACATCCCTTCGTCTCTAATTACTGCTCCCGTTGAAGTCATCCGAAAATGTTTAAGCCTCGCCGGGACTCCCTTACGTGCATACTGATGAACTGCTCAACCAAAGCCTTGACAAAAAGACCAAAGCAGCAACAACAGAGCTTCACAGAAAATGGGAAAAGAGAGTGAGAGAGCACGGGGCGCCTAGGCCATTAAAGAAAAAGGTCTGGGAGTAGGACTGGGAGGGGGCCACGTGGGTAGGGAGAACACAGTGTGGGGAGGGGGAGAGGGGAAGGAGCAACGTGGGGATTGGTATAGTATGGGACCGTATGGGGAAGGAGGAGGAAGAGGAGGAGGAGGGGGTGGGGGTGGGTGGATGCTATAAAGAAGAGGACAGGAAGGGGAGCAAGTATGGAGGGCGGGGTAAGGAGTGCGAGGGAGTCCAGGTGGGAGGGAGAGTATAGGCGAGAGACGCGTAGCTCAGAATGTGGTTATTCAGACACGTTGCAGGAGAGAAGAAGGACGAAAAGGAGGAGTAGGAGGGAGAAAATGAAGAATGAAAATACACAGTTGCGAGCAGATGAAGGAGCAGGAGAGAAGAAGGATTAGAAGGAACAGGAGGAGGAGGAGTTGAAGGAAGAAAAGGAAGAATGAAAATATACAGTTGCGAGCAGATGAAGGAGCAGGAGAGAAGAAGGATTAGAAGGAACAGGAAGAGGAGGAGTTGAAGGAATAATAGGAAGAATGGAAATGTACAGCTGCGAACAGATGAAAGGGAAAACACACACAGCTTCAGTCGCTGCACGTAAACAATGGATGTCAATAAAACCCTTAATTAGTATGATGTGATAATCTTTCGTGGTAAGTTGTTAATGCTGAACACTATAATATTTCTTTATACCACCAAATGAAACAGAGAAAGCAAACAATTGACTTCGATTCTATTCAGATGTAGAGAAGCTGAGGCTGTGGTTCCCGTTCGTATGATCTGAATTGTACCTGACTGTAATTATTTTATCACTTCACTCGCACTAGTGTATCTCTCACCATCTCTCATTACCTTCTCCAACACCCAGCATTCTTTCCCCCGTTGCTTCCACATTCCATACTCTCCCATCGTCCTCACTGTCTCGTTTACCTCGTCTACAAAATCGGTAATCTGTGTTGCATTCTTTCCTACCTTTTCCATACTCTCCCATCGTCCTCACTGTCTCGTTTACCTCGTCTACAAAATCGATAATCTGTGTTGCATTCTTTCCTACCTTTTCCATACTCTCCCATCGTCCTCACTGTCTCGTTTACATCGTTTACAAAATCGATAATCTGTGTTGCATTCTTTCCTACCTTTTCCATACTCTCCCATCGTCCTCACTGTCTCGTTTACCTCGTCTACAAAATCGATAATCTGTGTTGCATTCTTTCCTACCTTTTCCATACTCTGCCATCGTCCTAACTGTCTCGGTTACCTCGTCTACAAAATCGATAATCTGTGTTGCATTCTTTCCTACCTTTTCTACAGCCTCACCTCACAACTTCGACTACTCTACAATCTTCAAAGCATTCTCCTCCATCCTTATAACTCCATTTATACAATTATCATTTATAGTGTATTCTCTTCCCAAATTTGTTTCTCTGTTAATTTATCTTTTTGCCTAATCTGTTCTCTCCTTCTCACAATATTCTTTGAGATCCTTAGTCTGTCATTACTATCTTCTCTTCCAGTCTCTCTCTGTAACCTCCTTGCTCGTGCACCCACACCTCTCTCTTTCATTATCATCATCATTATCTTCTTCTTCCTCCTCCACCTCCTATTCTACTTCTTTTTCTTCTTCTTCCTATTCTTTTCTTCTTTTTCTTCTTCTCACAATTTTTTATGTCATTCTTCCTTCACGGTTCTGTACCCACCCACTCATCCGGCATACAATTATCAAATAAATCCCCCCCCTCCTCCCTCCCTCCCTCCCTCCCACTAACTACACATTCCGTCCCCCTCCTCCCTCCCTCCCTCCCTCCCACTAACTACACATTCCGTCCCCCTCCTCCCACTAACTACACATTCCGTCCCCTTCCTCCCCACTAACTACACATTCCGTCCCCCTCCTCCCCACTAACTACACATTCCATCCCCCTCCTCCCTCCCTTCCTCTCACTAACTACACATTTCGTCCCCCTCCTCCCCTAGCTATCCTACTCGTCCCTCGGTCTGTCCTCCACCCAACCAACCAAGCAACCCCTCCTCTTCTATAACCTACCTTGAACCCCATTAATTCTCCTCGCCACATTTTCCTTTCATTCCTATCCAAACTATCCCATCCTCGGTTCTTTTCCTTCCTTCTTCTTGTGCCTCTCCGACTGTTTAGCTAATCTTCCGTCCCTTCCTCCCCTCTTCCTTCCCACTATCTTCGTTTTCTTCTTCTCCTTTTTCTTCTCCCTCGTCTCCTTCTTCTTTTTCTTCTCCTTTTCCTTCTCCTTTTTCTTCTCCTTTTTCTTCTCCTTTTCCTTCTTCATTTTCTTCTCTTTTTCTTCTCATTTTACTTCTCCCTCTTCTTCTTCTTCTTCTTCTTCTTCTTCTTCTTCTTCTTCTCCCTCTTCTTCTTCTTCTTCTTCTTCTTCTTCTTCTTCTTCTTCTTCTTCTTCTTCTTCTTCTTCTTGTATCCTTAATCCCTTCTCTTTTTTACTACTTGTTTAGACTTCTCTTCATTCCTTCTTACTCCTGTGTTCCTCCTCTGTTTCTTTTTTTTCCCTGTTTTTATTCCCCTCCTTCGTTATTTATGTGCCTTCTCTTCCCCCTCCTTTATCATCCATTCCAACGTCTCCCTTTATTTATTTATTTTTTTTTTTATTATCACCATCTGCATTGTTTGTTCTCTTTTTATCGTCTTTATTCTTCTGTCCCCATCTTTCTTCATCCTTTTGTCTCATCATTAATTTCATTTTGAGGCAGCTTGACTTATCACTCTTTTCTCTTTTCCTTCATTTTTCAGTTTCCCTTAATTCTGTGTCTTTTTACTGTTCTCCTTCGTCATCCTTCCCCTTTAGTTCATGATTCTTATTTTTTACTTTGTTCTTTCATTTACTACCAAACTTCTTCTCTCTTTCCATCTTCATTAGTCTGTACTCTTTTTTCTGTATTAACTCATCTTTATTTCACATCTTGCTATTCCCTGTTCTCACATTTCATTTTGTGTGTATCTTCTCATCTCCTTCCCCATCTTTCTCCTCAGTCATCTGTTGCTCTCAGTGTTGTCTGTTATTTTCCTGTTTCAAGTCGCTTTCTTCGTGATTATAATCTTCTCTCGTCCTTTGCCTGCTTCTCATTTTGAACCAATTTTCTCACTCAGCTTTTATTTCACGATTGTGGCATTTTCTTGTCCTCACTATTCTTGTCATTCGTCACTTTTTTCAAGAATTATCGTCAATTCTCTTCTAGCATGTGTGTTTGCTTCTTGTCCATATTAATCCCTACCTATTGTCTCCTCTTTTAATTTATCCTCTTTTCTGTCAATAGCACTATCTTATCTTTACAGGTAACCATCCTGTTCACTTGTATTCAGTATCTTCTCACTTTTGTCTTTCTGCATCCTACGACTTCTCTTTTCTTCTCAAGACTGAAAGTATAATAGCTCTTTTAATGAAGTGAAATAGAGCTCCTGGTGTCCTAGATAAAACCTGCTGAGTGGGAAGGGAGGTGAATGGTAGCAAAGATGTGAATAGAGAGCAAGCCGCGAATACTATAGGTAACAAAGATAGAGTGCCAGGTGAGGAAAAACAAAAATTAGTGTCGAGTCCCAAGGAAGAAGAGCTAGGTATCAAAAAAGTGTCAAGTAGCAAGGACAGAGAATTTGGTATCAAGGAATGAGTGTCGAGTGTTAGGGAGCAAGGAAGGAGTGATATATATAACAGGGACGGATTTACAACGAAGAGGGACAGGAATCAAAATAAGAAACCAGATGGGTAAGATTTTGAAGAAGCGAGGTAATGAATCAAGGAAGGAATTATTCACGAGAGAGCAAGGAGGGAAATATAGGAAACAAGAAGGGAGGGATAGTGAGGCTGGGCAGGAATGGAAATTGGAGATTTTTGAGTGAATAAGGGGAATGGGGTAAGAGGGTATGGGAAGAAAAGATGAAATTGATAGGTGCATTGAAAGTAGAATTAGTTAGTGTTGGAAGAAATGCGAAAGAGAGGAAGAAAGATCTGGGGAGTAAATGAGGGTACTGTAGAGAGAGAGAGAGAGAGAGAGAGAGAGAGAGTGAGTGAGGGTGGGGTATGGGAGGCTGGAGGTAGGGAGAGGGTGAACGAGGGGGAGCTGGGTAGGGTGGGGGGGAGGAGGAGGAGGGGAGAGGATAAAACAGAGAATGGGAAACAGGAGTGAGGAAGGGAAACGAGAGAAAAATATGGGGGAGGAGGGTGGTAGGGAGGGAATGGAAGGAGAGGAGGGGGGGGGGATATGAGAGATGTAAGGAAGGAAGGAAGGAAGGAAGGAGGGGTTTGTGGTCTCGGGAGGCTGGGAGGGAACATGAGGTCACCCCCACCATATGCCCTCTCATTGGTCACCTCCCACTTACCCCCACTTTCCAACCCTCCCACTCTTACCCCCTCGCGCCCCCGCCTCCCCCGGCCAAAAGTGCCCCCCGCCACACTTGCCCTGGCCGTAATGGTGGGCCAGCCTATGGGCGAGACTCACTAAGGTCGTTAATGCCTGGGCCGCTGGTTACGAGAGTGCAAGCGGCCCGCAAGCCAATGGTTGGTGTCGGGGTGCGGCCTACGCTCTTTATAGCCCCTAAACGTGGCAGTAATCTAGCTGGGGGTTTTACATCACAGGCTGAAGACACATAAAATCTCCGAATTTAGTTGGATGCTGGGACATTTCATTGATAAGTGGGTGTTGTCCGGTGCGACAAAAACGAGCTTGGAGCCGTTATGTCTCCCCCTCTTCTCTCTATCTATCTCCCCCCCCCCCTCTTCTCGCTGCTCGTATTGGGTTGTGACTGGGTAGTGGATGTCTTGACTCTGTGCAATGTGCAACACCTGTGTGATCGCGAGAGGTGAGTGCAACACCTGTAATTAACACACATGAATAAGCAATCAACAGGTGCAGTAGTTGGGGTGGGGTGGGATGGCGTGGGAGAATGGGTAAGTGAAAGGGTTTAAGGGGGGGATGGGGGCAGCATCGTCGAAATTCCCCTTTAATAAGTTGGATGGAAGGCCAAGATCCAACCAACATCTTAGCCGGATCAATAACAGGAGCAGTGTGAAGCAGATAACCACGAGGGCGTTGGCTGATGCTATAAATTTTACTCAGTTATGCAGTTTATAAATAGATTAGTTACGGTTTCGGTGTAAAATATGTAGCCTGTGTGTAAATTAGACAACCTGTGTATTTCATCTGGATAAGACATGAATTTGTATATACCTGAGGGGGCTTTTCGAAACAAGTTGTATATTATATTAATTAAGTAGATTTCCTGCAACGCGTGCAATTTTGCGTAAAATATATGTATATATATATATGTATACACTATTACAGTATATATTTTTGCTTATTAAGACCTTCGTAACCAAACATACTTCCATAGTTAACCTTTGATGTATACTATTGCTTTATGTTGACTACCGTGGGTACTCCTTTAATTCATTCATTTATTCGTTTCGTTTACCCTTCATCTAGTTACCATGCCAAAGGATATATTTTATTGGTGTCTCTCTCCCTCTCTCTCTCTCTCTCTCTCTCTCTCTCTCTCTCTCTCTCTCTCTCTCTCTCTCTCTCTCTCTCTCTCTCTCTCTCTCTCTCTCTCTCTCTCTCTCTCTCTCTCTCTCTCTCTCTCTCTCTCTCTCTCTTTCTCTCCTGTTAATAAGGTAATAAGGTCACGCAATAGTTAGTTAAAATCCATGGGTTTATAGATTTTAATACACCATACCCTTATGAAACACGTCCACATTATTCTTTTTATTTCTTTCATTTCATCTCCATTCTCTCTGTCCCCCTTTCTCAGCCACTCATTGCTTCTTCCTCCCTCCTTCCTCCCTTCCACTGCTTGCCTGTCAGTCTGTCTATCTGTCTCTCTGCCTCTAATTCTTTCTCTTTGTTTAATGACTTTCCTATGAAAATGTCCTTCATGCAGTTTTCGACACTCCCACAAGGTGTTTACTTGTCTCATGTACTGTCCTTTATCTGAGGGAAAGTAAGGCATGGAGGGAAGCTTAATTTTTACCATCATCTATTTCAGCAGATTAATTATATTCTTCTACTAATTATATAAGCTGAGACTGGATAAAATCACTAAATAAAGATATATCAAATACCTATTCATAAATTATGTCTCCTACAAGTTTTTAATAATTTCTTGTTTTCATATACGTTCTGTTTCCCTGCTTATTTTAGAGGTGCTAATCTGCTTCGTGGCATATTTTGGAGGAATCAGGAGCCTTTAGTTCTGACCCCAATAGATGACGACCTTAATGGGGAAGTTTTGTGTTGGTAATTCTGGAGTAACTGAATCCTCCAAACTATTCCAAGCAACAGAACACCATTATTTTTGCTCTTCTGGTCCTGTTTCCTAGCATACTTTGGAGGAATCAAGGCACTTCAATGTACCAAAAAAGAATTACCACCTTAACACACTCCCACACACGACGCAATTATGCAACATTCATACTCACAACACACTAATACACACAGTACAACTAATAAAACCTTGGAGTTAAACGACCACCAAGCCTCTTTCTAGACACAAGAGCCACAAGTATGATTTATAGTGGTCATACTGGCACTTACTGACTTGCATGATTACCTCTTCACTGCCGAACACACACACCACCTACCATGACAACCTTCTCTGTCACTCCCCCTTACGAAGTACACACACCAGCTACTTTGATACCCTCTATACCACGCTTCCTTGCTGTATAGACGACCCTCTCCTCTGTCATTCCCCCTTACTAAACACACACCAATTACTAAACACACACACACTAATTACTTTGATACCCTCTATACCACGCTTCCTTGCTGTACAGACGACCCTCTCCTCTGTCATTCCCCCTTACCAAACACACACACCAATTACTAAACACACACACTAATTACTTTGATACCCTCTATACCACGCTTCCTTGCTGTACAGACGACCCTCTCTTCTGTCACTCCCCCTTACTAAACACACACACCAATTACTTTGATACCCTCTACAACCCTTCTTTGCTTTATAGACGACCCTCTCCTCTGTCACTCTCCCTTACACTATATAGATACACACACCAGCTACTTCGATACCCTCTACAACCCTTCTCTGCTTTACGGACGCCCTTCTCCTATATCATCTCTTGTCAAATATACACACTGGCCTAACTGATTCCTTATTATACTACCCTAGCGATATCCTCTCTATCTGATACCCTCCCTTGGTAGGTGCACACGCCGGCTCCCATTACAGCTCCCCCTCTGTTACCTTCACCTACCAGATCCATATACACGCCAGCTTGCATGACACCTTCTCTTTGATACCTTCCCCAGCAGGACGCACATACAACCTCAACTCCAACTTTCCCTCAATCATAAGCGCCACATTTTTCCGCTGTCTGAAACACCCACTCCCATTCTGGACACGCATACCCTCCCGTGCTGGACACACACACACACACACACACACACACACACACACACACTCATTTCTACCATCCCCACTAGACAGATAGACAAATACACACGCCGCTTCCCAGGGCATTCTGCTGTGCTGCTCATCTCGCCTGAAAAGTTATTCATTTGAACACAACAGACGTAACTGCAGGAAGTCGACTTTATTATTGGGTTAGGGAAGGGGGGGGGGCTGAAGTGTAAGGAATATTTTTCAGGTTCTGAGTCCCTTCTTTATATTATTAACTGTTTTTTATGCTGCACCAACGGACTGGTATGCTTTTAAAAAAATGAGTTTGCATCTGCTAACAATATGTTTTGTCAAATTTGAGTTTTACTCTCTTACCATTGAAAGTTTATACAATAAGCATAGCGATAAACAACTTTTCATTATATATTTTATTTAGTCGATTTTATTGTTTTCAGGAATATCCTTTTTGTTATATATTTTTTAATAATATTGCTATTTCATTGCCTTGGAATAGGAAAACTTGGTTAGGTATGAAATAACAGCCACATTGGAAGGCTATAGTTTGTTACCAATGCACTCGGAATCTATAACAAATGGATAGACTGTGTTCATTTCCCATTCTCCCTGAAGGTTACTCGCTCCTCCGTGCTCTGTTATTACCACTAGGCGACATCCTTATCCCATCCCATCCTTCCCTACACTTTCTCCTCTTTCTTTATCCTTCCTACTCTATAAGTTCCATTTTCTCACTATGAGGTTTCCTTTCCATAGTCTTGCATACTTGATTACGTACTGATCTTCATTTGTGTTTGCCAATTTGTTTTTTTTTTCCATTGTTCCTCTCTTGTTGCTCCCCCCCCCCCCACCCACCCCCCTCCGATGTTTTTGTCATCACTCAACCTCCCGTTATATCCTCACTTTCCTGTTAACGGTAAACTGTTCCGTCCTTCCTCGTCATAATGACAATTTTCTTAAATATCCTCTAACATTTCAGACTTTCCATCCTTCATTTTGCATTATATATATTATATTATTATTATTCACCTACTTTATTTATTACTTCTTTTCCCACCATTCATTCGATTATTTCATATCATACTTACTAATCCTAAATTATTTCATTGCAGTCTAATTTTTTATCAAATAATCTTTTATCCAACTGCTCGGTGTCAGTTTATATAATTTTACTCTTACAGTATATTTTCATCATAATGTGCCCTCCATAACCACCAAGCCAAAAATTCTGCTGCCTGCTATAATAGATTCATTACATTTATTTTTCTGGTCTGCCATCGTATAAAATAACCTTGCTCACCGTTCTTTCAAACCTATCTTATGGCGTTTCCTGAACCTAATACTTATTTAATTTATTCTCCTTTTAAGTCGCTCTCTGTATCATCTCATAAGTTTCTTGAATTCTTTTTCCAGTTGCCACGGGCTTTTCATTATGCTGCTTTCAACAACATGAATGGATGTTCATTCTGATCCATTATATTTCCATTTGTTATCACACAAAATGCACACAAAAAGCCCATTCATATTAAAATTTTAGCAAGTTATGTGTTGCCCTTGAATGACGTTATTATTTTACTCGAACAGTTGCTTGTTCATTGCGCTAATATTATTGCAGTTGTTGATTGGCTTTTAACAATATTCATTCCGTAATAATGATGAGGAAAAATACCATTACATTACATTAGTTAAGACCAGATTCGTACTGTTCTTCTACTATTATTTTAAAGACTTTAGTCTATTTATTTGATGATGTTTAGAGTTTGGAAAAGAGTTAAACTTGTATTGCTGCATCGTAAGCTATAATATTGACTTTAATATTGTCCTTAATCGTTTATCGAAGGGTGGAAGATATTGGGGATCGGATGAACTTTTTGGAAGGTTGTTGTTGGTGAAGGCAGGGTACGAGGGGCGGGGTCGGCCAGTAGCACCAACTCCAGACTCACTTTCTCAACCTTTTCTTTTTTTATGACCCCCAATATCCTGGACAACACCAGTGGCCAATACACTATCCGTCCATCAGTTGGTTCCTGCAAGTGGCCGGCAAGCACGCAGAGCATCCCTTTCTCAGTTCCTTTGGGCCTTAACTGAAGAAAAAAAACAAATATCGTCCTTCACTCTGACTGAAGGCTTACCCTGGTGATGGTGACGATTGCAGACAGGTACGGGGTCGCTCTAGAAGTTTGCAAGGGGTCCGCGCATGCGCTCACAGCCACGTTGTCTGACCACCAGGCCTTCTCTTATTCATTCTGGATCTCGTACGGTTGCCAACATTTCGGGTGGAAGTGGAATACACACGACCATGCACTTCCCTCGGCGGAGTCTCTCACAAGCCTCCGTCCAACCAGCCTCCTCCACGACCCCTTCAGCATGAGGTGAGACGCGGGAGGTTCTATGATGCATAAAGATACCAGTGCAAATTATTGAAGAAAAAAAAAAATTGGTTAAGTATGAACACGTGCTGGATAATAAATATTTGAGTCCTGTAACGGGAATGGTTACAAATCCAGACACACACAGCGTTAATATTTTACTCTGACGACATTCATTTATAAGTGTTGCATAACTGTACATGTTGTATATTTATGAGTTAGTGTTGTGACATTCATTGCCCTGTACTCACTTTGTGTTGTTGCATTCATTGGTAGAAAATTATCTTTGTTGTTGCTACGCTTATAACTAATAAATTTGCCCTCATGGCAGTTAGTGGTGTATATTTACGATTTGAAGTTACATTAATTTGTATTTGTTTGTCTTAATATTGACGTCATCTACATAATGATTATATGTGCTTGTTAGTGCAATTGTTTTAGAATGCCTCCATGCGTGTGACTTTGTGTTTATTTGAGGTAGTTCAATGTCTATAAAAGTCTTGTGAATTGCTGTTTTATTGAGATATGTTGATGGAAGGGAGAAAAATAATTATGTGGAGATTTCATTCGGGTACTGACATGTATGGAGGAATTATATTTTTTGTTTGCGTCTCGTACTTAGTGACACAAGATAAACATTCTTCAGTGACAGTGACTATACGCATTGACACTGTACAAATTTTCATATTATTCTAACAGATGAGTGTACTTAGTGAAATTGCTTATAGATCCTTGAACATAAGCAAAATTACGCATCTACTCTGAACGCTATTGCAGGAAACTATTTTAAGATGATTAACATATCATATGAATCAATAAGTTAATCATTTGGGGCTTGACCAAGTATCTTCGACGATCAAAAGTAAACAATAATGTCCTTTATTATGACTCGATAAATCAGGATCGCTCTTAACCCACTGTGTTTGTAAGTCTTTCTAAACGCAGGCACGCACAAGCACCAAGATGGATACCCAGATAATTCAAGCACCGAGGCCCATAAAGTCTTGTGGGCACACAGGCAACAAGCATGCAAATGACCACCAGCACCCGGTGATTTCAATGGCTTTCTTGAATGTAACTTGCAACGTGCATGCAGTATATGACAGAGGCTCTCAAATTGTTATGGTTTTTGCCTTCATGAGCTTGTGTAGATATCATGTACTGAACAATTGCAGGTAAAAAAAAAAAAAATGATTCAGAGAGGCACTACTAAATAATATCGACACGTGTACAATAAATTCAGAATAGGTGTACAGGTCTGCTTCGAACAGCCTGGAACACAACACTCCATTTTTGTTTTATCTGGTGAAGATGAACTGACTTCCTCATTTAATTTCGTATTTATTCTTTTGGTAAGTGTAATGCAATCAGAGACAAATTAAAAAGATAAAAGACAATACTAGGTGAATTTTTTTTACTTACGAGCTGTAACCTGTGCTGGAAACTTATGTGATTTTCATGTATCGGTTAATTCACCTAAAAAAAATATCGGTTTTGATGACTTCCTGCAGAGAAACTTAATGCCACAGAACAAGGATACATTCGTACTTATTAAATGTTCTTGGTTAATGATAATGATTTAAAATTAATTAATATAAAGTGAAGAGATTTACAATTTTATCAGACTGCATTTGGAATGGTACCCTTCGCACCCAAGTGAAGGAAATTATTCGTTTGAAGAGGATAAAATTATGTTATAGACTTGAAAAAGGGAATGAATGTGAATGTGACTCATCTTACATGACATGATAATTTTGTTTTTACAGTCATCCTTATACTCTCTCCTTTACACACCCTCTATCCTCTCACTTCCTTACTCCTCCTTTACACTTCTCCTTCCTTCCTTACTTTCCTTCCTTCCTTAGATTAATTCGTTTTCTTTATTTTATTCTGCATCAAAGATAAGCCTTGAGTTTGTGCAATGGTACATGGAACGATTTACAAGGTTAGCGAAGTTCATATCATCAAACTAAGTATTTTATAATTGTAGTGAACCTTCACAAAAAAATTATGAAATCTGTCCTATGTTCATAATATTTACCTACACTATTCTTCCATTGTCAAAATATCAATTGTAGTTCTTCTCTCATGGTTGTCCTTCATTATATTCTTCATTCGGTCTCCGTTTAAGGACTTCACCATGCATCTTTTATATTGTAGATTTCTTTTTAATTTTCTTCTATAACTTTTCCAGACTTAGAAATATTACTGAGAAGGATACACACCAAGAGATGGCGGCCAACGGGACTGTGCCGCCGCCTCTCATATAAACAAAAAATCTTCCGGTAGCTCATGTACTAACTTTTCTTGAGACTTAATTCATATGGTGGTCTAAAAGAAACATAAATTGTCTATCCGGGGTAGCATCATGTATTTTTTTTTATTAGATTGTTTAATATATGGGATAACCAGTTGAATATAAATGCATGCCACTTTGGGAAACGGTGTATTTACTCTTTAAAAAATCCTTATACTATTTTGCGTAATTGCTAAATCCTACTAATTAACAAACAGACAACATAATCAATCACCTTGGCAGTAGAAATAATAGTATACTCTGAACTCTGAGCGTCTGGGCAGTCAGTCTCACGAGCGGGAACTCACTTCTGTATCCTATGTTTACCTGTACAGCTTTTAAAAATACGACCAACACAGACAGATATATATATATATATATATATATAAAAACAACATATTATATTCATATTTTGGTCTTCAGAATACCCATTGTTATAATCTTGACGTGGTACAATTCATTATTAGACTTGGTTATCATAGAAGCAGTCATTGTGAAACGCGGCGGTCAGGTCCATAGAGTTTTGCTATTATTTTTTCTGCCCGACTTGCGCTGGTCAATGAAAAATAAAAGCTCCCATATTGCTCCTGCTTATCTCCAGTGCATACAGCATAATAAATCCATATTATTTTCAGTGTATTTTTAAGAACACTGGAATAAAATGGGTTGGGATAGTTAGTTATAGGTGATTTCTGCTATATAATAAATGGAATGTGTACGCCCGTTACATATATATTCTGATGCATAATAAAGGAAAGAGTGTGTAGGTAACTGTGTATGGATGTAAGTGGGTAATCAGGCAAGCAGGGTTATGCTATGGCTTGAGAAAGGGAAGGCAGAAGCACAGGACACAGGGAGAAGAGATGAAGATGGTAGATATGGAGAATAGATGAAGATGGGAGATATGGGGAAGAGATGGAGATGGGAGTTAAGGGAAGACATGGAAATGGCAGATATGGGGAAGAGATGGAGATAGGAGTTAAGGGGGTAATTGACTTTTGTTACTTGGGAGTGCCTTGATTCCTCCAAAGTATGCCAGGGAACAGGACCAGATGAACAAAAATAATGGTTGCCTGTTGCTTAGAATAGTTTGAAGGAATCATATGCTCCAGATTTCCCAACACTGTACTTCCCCCTTAAGGGAAGTGATGGAGATGTGAGATATGGAGAAGAGATGGAAATGGGAAATATAAGGAAGAGATGGAAATGAGAGATATAGGGAAGAGATGGAGATGGGAAATATGGGGAAGAGATGGAGATGGGAGATATAGGGAAGAGATGGAGATGGGAGGTATGGGAAGAGATGGAGCTGGGAGATAATTTATGAGAAGAGATGGAAATGGGAGATATGGGGAAGAGATAGAGATGGGAGATATGGGGAAGAGACAGAAATGAGAAATATAGGGAAGAGATGGAGATGGGAGGTAAGGGAAGAGATGGAAATGGGAGATAAGGGAAGAGATAGAGATGAGAGATAAGGGAAGAGATAGAGATGGGAAATATGGGGAGGAGATGGAGATGGGAGATTAATGGACCAAGTTGAGACAGACCAGGCAATATCTTTTTGGTGGTGCGGTGTTGTTGGTGTTGCGAGGCAGATGTTGGGCTTCTACGGTTCACTCTCCTTCTCTGTCTCTGTTTCTCTGACTGTCTGTTTCTCTATTTCTCTGTCTGTTTGTTTGTCATATTATATACTGAAATACCAATCGTTAATGAAGTACTATATGATACAGATGTCCTAAGTGATATTACTAATAAAATTACTAATATATTGTTCAGTTTCATCTTTGCATGTTGTGGTTGTTATCTAAACATTATGTATACCTTTCTCACAAGACACCAAAGCAAAGTAGACATGAAGTGAGAGTACTTTTTTTTTTTTTTTTTTTTTTAACCATTGTTTTTTAATTGAGGAAGCCCGCCTCCACGACTCGCAACACAAGGAGGGCAGGCAATAAAATGCTTCACCAAAGCCTTCCCTGTCTGTCTACCAACACCATCGAGGCTTGTTCTCTCTCTCTCTCTCTCTCTCTCTCTCTCTCTCTCTCTCTCTCTCTCTCTCTCTCTCTCTCTCTCTCTCTCTCTCTCTCTCTCTCTTGTTGCTCTGTCGTTAACTGGGATGTTGCCCTAGTGCTTAAATGGAGCGTTGTATCCAATATTCAGAGAGAGAGAGAGAGAGAGAGAGAGAGAGAGAGAGAGAGAGAGAGAGAGAGAAAGGTGCAAGAGAGATAAAAGAATGAAACGGTGGAGCGGAAAAGGAAACTATGGAGAAGGAAGTGTAGAGGAAAATTGCAAGAGAACGAGGGAAAGAAGAGATAGACAGACAGATAGGCGTAGAAGGCGAACGAAAGGAGAAGAGAAAGTGCGTGAAAGTGAAGGAAGAGTATGTAAGTGTTGTGGTCGGTGGGAAAGAGGGGGAGGAGGAAGAGGGGTAGGAGGAAGAGGAGGTATAGGAAGAGGCAGAGCGGGGGTTGCGGGTTCCGGGGGAGGGTTGCAAGGACTTCTCGTGGCCTCCTCCTTCTTTTTTAGTGGGGGGGGGGGGGGAGGGGGGAGTTGGGGTTGTGGGTTGCCGGCGTCAGGGGCTGTAAAACTAGACCCACACATCCTAAGCCGAAAAAGAAAAGAAAATAAAGACATGAAAGAAAAGAGTGAAAGTTGAACGCAGGAAGACGACTCTATTCCATCAGGTTCATAATTATGTTCAAGTTCATATGTTCAAGTTCTTATGTTCAGTATAGAAATGTGAGATATAGAAAGCGTCCAAGAGATGAAACTTCCTCTAACTAAGAAGATATACATTAAAAACTTTTCTGATTAACCTCCCAGCGTCGCAGTTTCTCACTACCAAATTAATGAACGAATGAATGAATGCCTCAACTTATAGACCTCGGCGTCCTTCCTTTGATCGTGGAGACAATGTAATTGAACTCTATTTTTTTGGCAAATGTAATACAATCCAGGACAAATTACACAATATTAATTATACACAATTTGATACTTGTCTGTTACTTATAAGCACTGGCGCATCTAAAGTTATATTACTTAGAGGGGAATCGGTACATTTTCATTAGGATTGAAAAACACTATAAAGGTGGCGGCACACTGGGCAATTCTGGCTAGCATGCTACTTGCTCTTGCTACCCGCTTTGTGTTTTGCTATCCAAAATGAGTAGCAAGCAGCCGAATCTTGTTGCTAGGGAAAGTGAATAGCATGCTGGGAGAAATGAAGAGCAAGTTTTGCTACTCAAAAGAGTGCTCAAATGAGCAATCATCCATGTCGTTTATATACCAAGCAAAAAATAGTGAGCATGCAATTCATTGTTTGTACATGAAAATAGTTCCTTCCTGTAGTTAATTGACTCTGTAAATCTATTAAAGAATTATATGAACAGCACGAAGTAGGTATTCAGTATTTCTGTTAACCATCGCAGTAGTAGATTCGCGCCTGTTTTGTAAACATAAACAAACGCCCGATAAAGTATTCCAGAATGTCTTCATGTGCCTCGGAAAAAAAAAATGCCTTCTCGCAAGGTTAATTGGAAATCAGAGCATGTGTATATGCTATTAGAAATTTCCAATATTGTGGGATCCTGGACTTGAGCAGTACTGTAAAGCTGAACATTACACATCTACCAGCAATCATCAACTTAACTGCAGGTATTTATCTTGAGTTTTTTTATTTCCCGTTTTGCTAATATTGCTATTATCTGTGCCGGCGAGCTACTGGTTAGGTTAGGTTAGGTTAGGTAGGGTTTCGTTACCTTTATCAATACTCAGTGGAATTATCTTGTGGAAATGTATTTTGTTAGATATTTCAATTTTAAGATACGACTTATTTCTGTAGCTGAGGGGACGAACTGAGGTCGGGCGGAGAGTGTTACCAGATATCCTTGGCGAAATAACGAAAGGACCTATATGCAGTTGTGTATATTACGCCTGACCCACCCAATCGGAATACTTTTAGCTACTATCAACAGGATCTAGTTTATTTTTTAAGGTCCCCGAAGGACACTAGGTTAGGTCCCGAAGGACATTAGGTTAGGTCCCGAAGGTAGCCACAGTCTAGGTTAGGTTAGGTCAGGTCAGGTTATTTCGTCTGGTGATCAGAAACTTAATTATCCCAATTTATAATGATTGAATTTCCCACCCAACTGGGCTAACATAGGTTAGGTCAGACTAATTTCCAAATTATGTTTAAGAGAAACTCCATAGATTAAAAGTGTCTTAGAATGGTCCCAAATAGTGGGTAATGATACTAAAATATATAATATAGTGAACACAGTAATAATGTAAATTTACATCAAATTTTCACTTGACATAGCATATTATGTTAGATATAATAAAAGTAATGCAAAGCAATACAATGTTACAAATAATATGTACAGTATAAGTTTAGTACTCTCACATATGAGTGATATTATTCCAATGTATTTTCTACTGGAGTTATAATAAATTTTTAATGTCTTTGATAGAATTGGATATAAAAGTAAATTTGTTTGTTTACATTATTTTTACTTCAACATTCTTTGTAAAGTTGGCAAGATTGGTGGGACACGGGATGTATTGTTGTCATTTTCGCTGGCTACTGGCGCTAGCTGCTAGCCAAAGCCGCTTGCAAGTTATTACCTGTGTGACGGATAGCAAGTTTTTGCTAGCAAAGCGAGTAGCAAAAGCAAGTAGCATGCTAGCCAGAATTGCACAATGTGCCGCCACCTTAATAATGAATAATCAGCTGAAGGAAATAGCATGTCCTTCCTCACAACTTGAAGTAGTAAATCCGAAAGAAACGGTAGCAGTCCGCCCTTCCCCTTTTAATTTATCC